>VZRM01002675.1:0-30101 GCA_013397955.1 Grantiella picta
TCTGTATTTCAACCTAGGACATTCCCTTAGACCAGATATAGTGGTAGTAATAATAATAATGATAACAACAACAACAATGGTAATAGTAATAAAATATTTGATAAGTGATTGCAGTGTTTTTAAATTACTAATGCTGCTCTTAAGTTGATAGTATTATTTTTATTGATGTGATTATTATTTAAACTGGACAGACCTAAGAACTGATGGTAACTTCCATCCTACTGAAAAGGTAGCAGCCTTTTTTTATATTTATTATTCAGTTTTGAGATCCTTAGCATGGCCAGGAAGGGACAGACAAATTTAGGCACTTCCAGCAGAACTCAATTTTGCATTGCACATGAGAAAATGATAATTTTGTTCTCTGTTTTGATTTTACTTGCAGTAAAGATAAGTTTGTGGATTAATATTATACATAATGGGATTAGAACATGATGTTGGATTTGTTTTCAGCAGTGGTGCAAACAGAAGTGAGGGTTGGCAGTAGATGATCTTTAAAGTCCCGATTCATTCTGTGATTCTCTGTCTCTAGTTAGTGTGTTACACTTATAAATCTCTCTTCCAATTAGCAGGTTTATTATATTTTGTTCTTCTGTTTAATATTTATAATTTTTTTTAAACTTTCCTAAAGAAATAATGGAGGTCTTACCACATTTGCTGCTACACAATGGTTTTTGCTGGAGGATGACTTTTGCCACCACTTTGGTGACAGCTAAGTATTGAAATCTGCTTGAGGATTTCAACCATAATTAATACTTTGCTAATATATTCTGGTCTTCACGCTTTGGTAGGCACAGACACAGCCTAGGAAATCAGAACTGATTGAAGTGCTCTGAGAAGCATATGCTCATTCTGATTTTTATCCTGATGCCACAGAAATTTCAAATGCACTCCCTGTGAAGAGCCCATGAAATGAAATATTGTTTTCTGAACACAGGTCAGGCAATTGGCCATCGTGTTCCTGGGTCATAAGCAAGCAATTTGCATCAGTTTGCATATTTATATTTGGAAGAAGATGAGATTTGCTGTTTAATTTCTTTTTAAATGCTTCTCAGTGGCTGAGAAGAAATGTGCATTTGCATGTGATCCTTTGTGACATTGTGCAATATTTCTGAGTATTGTGGGTGAATTTGAATTACCCCAGGCTGATTAGAACAGCTCAGAGCTGGCTGTACAATGGTGAATGTACAAATAGGAATGTTTGTGGGGTTTAAGACATGATTCCTGTTCCAAATTAATGCAGCTGGGGATGTTCACCTGGAGAAGAGAAGGTTTTGGGGAGACCTGACAGGTCCTGAAAGGGCTCCAGGAGAGCTGCAGAGGGACAATTTATCAGGAACTGTGGTGGCAGGACAGGGGGGATGGATTCACATTGAGAGAGTGAGTTTAGGTGGGATATTAGGAAGGAATTGTTCCCTGTGAGGGTGGGGAGGCCCTGGAATGGATTTCCCAGAGAAGCTGTGGCTGCCCCATGATCCCTGGAAGAGTCATATACTTATTTTCCATACATGGAATTCTTTTCATCTTGTTTGCAATTCATAGCTGATTTAAGAAATCCTTTTACTAAATCTAGAAGCATTAAATAATAGGATTTATTGAATCAGTTGTGATTTTTTAAACTGCCTTCCTGAGCATTCATTGCAGAGCTCCAGCTCACAGAGACAGACACAAATTCCTATCTCAGAGCAGGTGGGCTCAGGCTGCTGCAAGGCTGCCAGGATCTGCACTCACATGCACTGACCCACTGCACTCCTGTTCAATCCAATTGCCTTTGGGGCTGCTCATTCCACAGGGTCAGTATGGACAGCTCCATTTACCCCATCGTTATGGCTCTGATGAGGGAGGTGCTTACGGGGCAGGCTAATGATAATACAGTGCTGGGTAGCGGCTAATTAAAGTCACTCCACTTTTTGATGGTTTTCTTAATTAGTCCCAGGGGAAATGGGCAGGATGTTGAATTTCCATGCTGATTAGAAACACAGGAGCTGCTGCAGTTTAGATTTTATTTTGGAAGAAAAGAGAGTGGCAGCTGGAGAGTCATCAGAATGTAGGAGCAATGAGCCACTCATATCACCACTTTAAATAAACAATTTCCCAAGGCACATTCCTTTTTCCCCCCATTCAGCAAGTTTATCATGGACATCAACCTAAGAAATCATAATTTTACACCTCTCAGGAAAAGAGTGGGGATAGATGGGCTCTTGGGAAGGAATTCCTCCCTGGGAGGGTGGGGAGGCCCTGGCACAGGGTGCCCAGAGAAGCTGTGGCTGCCCCTGGATCCCTGCAAGTGTCCAAGGCCAGGCTGGACACTGGGGCTTGGAGCAGCCTGGGGTAGTGGAAGGTGTCCCTGCCCATGGCAGGGGGTGGCACTGGGTGGGCTTCAAGGTCCTTTCCAACTCAAACCAGTCTTAGATTCTATATTTCTATATCTGCAGCTCATAACTTTAAAAATTTTCCCAATATAAAGCAAAACCAAACCCCAGGTATTGAGGGAGTAAAAATCTTCATTAATTTTCATCTACCGTAACATTATCAAACGTCATGCAGAGAAATCTTGTCATTTCAGTAAAAATTGGGGTTTTTGAAGATTATTTTGATTTCTTGTGGGAGCACAGCCCTGTGTTTTGCACCGAGTGCTGCTCTGTGAGACACTCGCTGATCAAGAATGTGGAAACAGGGCTTTGTAGCAATAGAACAGGCATTTGGCAGGGGAAAGAAAGAATGATTTTGATTTTCCTGGTCAGATCAGCCCCAGAGTGTGGTGTGTGTGTGTGCATGTAATGAGGAGCAGTGAGGAGAGTGATTTAAAGTGCCAATTCAGGGGGGTAAAGTGCTCTATGCATTAGAGTAAGTGGCAGAGGAATCATGAGGTGCATCTGCTCTGAAACATTTAGAAAGTTGTAACCTAGCAGAAAATGAACTCGGCGCTCAAATCAGTGCACTAATTAGAGCCGAGCTTTATTCTGGAATTTCACCTCTTCTTTATGACATTTAACTTAAAGAAACATGTGAACAGGAGAGTTTAGCTCATTCTCCCAACTCTGTGCAGGAATTATCATTCTGAGAATAAGCCTGTGTTGAAACTGCTGCAAATAAACCAGCAGGAACCTTAATTTAATCTTTTTTGTCTATACACATGGATGTACCTATATGTAGACTTCTGATCTTAATGAAATTTTATTGAAGAACTTAAAATCTCCTGGAAAAAAACCCCATATATTGACCTGTCAGATTCCCGTTTTTAGAAGAAGTGTATTTATTCCATTTGTTATGAGTAAAAATGAGGATCCATCCTGCCTTTACGAGCCAAATAGACCCAATTTAGGCTGATGAAGGAGCTGCAGACTGCAATAGCTCACTCAGAGTCCTGTAAAAGGATTTACTGCCACACAGATAAGTCATCTAATTTTGTTGTTTCTGCAGCCTAATATTCGACTGCAAAACTGACCTGGGTTGGGTGTAATGCATTTTGATGGCTTTTGCCATAACTCAACCAGGGTTTGTGGAAGCACAGCACTGCTGGGAAGAGACAAGGACAGGCTGGTGGCTCCCTCCACCCCAGAGTCCCCCAGGAATGGCCGCAGGAGCCAGGACAGATCCCCTACCTGGACATCTCCCACCCCTCCCTGTGTAGACTCCAGGAATGATGTCTGACCCACCAGGAAGAAAACATCCTGAGATTTACCTTTGGCTGTGGGATTGAGGGTGGGAGAGCACCACAGCAAGGGTAAAGGGATGAACAGCCCCAACACACATTTAGGGATTTCCCTTTCAGTTGAGATCTTTGCAATGTAGGAAAGAGCTTTCCGAACACTTCTGTGATCTCCTGGCTTCAACTGATGCCCCAAGATTTTGCAGCAGAGGAGAAACTCTGATCCCTGTTAACCCTTTTCTTGGCACTTAGGATTTTACAGAACCGAGTTTTGCCTCAGCATGAAGGATTATCTTGTGCTTCTGTGGCACCTGCAGTCCAACATGCTGGAGAGCAGCCTGGAAAATTCGGGACTGAGCAAATCAAGTGACTCCTGGTTAAACCTACTTGCCATTCTTCTGCATATCAAGGAGAAAAGGACTTAAATGTATGTTATGAAAGAAGTATTTCTAGTGGAATAGTCCATAAAGTGTTAATTTAGGGATTGCCGAAAGCTATTTTGAGTTTGTTTCAGTTAATTTAGAGCTTTAGGGGTTGATGATAAGGAATCCTGATGTTTCTGATCAGCTTTCAATGAAAAGATGGGAGACTTCAGTTACTGGATTATCAGCTGCTTTTTTTCCTTAGCACACAAACAATCCTCAACTTTCTGTGAACAGAAAATCCAATATTAAAGGCAAGGTCCCTAGAGTGCAAAGGACATTAAAGATTTTTTAATTATTATGACTGTATTTCAGAACAATTGGATTGGAAATGTTCTGATTTAATTTTGAACTAAATGTAAAAGCTTATTTCCTTAGATGCGAAGTTCCAAACCCTCACCTTAATTGAATGCACATTTGCTCAGACTTTCTAACACGAGCATCTAAAATTAGAATTCAGACACAATTGGTGCTGGATTTGCAATTTAATACAAGACCTTTAGGAATCCCGACAGTTTGCTCCAGGGGATAAAATAACAGTTGCCACTTTAAGAGATAAATTTCCCCACTATTATCATCACAGCATTTATGCAGCGATGACCAAGAGTGACAGAAATACTCTTTACTGAAATAAATGGCCTGGTCAACAACCTTTCGGTGGCAGATAAAAGCTTCATGTCAAGTGACTCCAATGACCAAGCAGGAGGTAGCCTGGCAACCTGCAATAAATAAAGGGCCCCCGTGGAACAGGTCAGCAAGCATCAAAGAACTTTCTGCTCCTCCAAAAGTTCCTCCTGAATAATTTAATGGACAAAGAGATGCTGCTTCAAGATGTTCCACTGGCACAAAGCTGCTTCAAATGCCTGCTGCCTGTTGATTATTTATATCAGGTACAGACAAGTGTCTGAGGTGGGGAATAATGGAGCCACCTATAAAGCACTTGGCTGTTACTTCATCCCACATTCCCATTTGTTTCTGGACCTTTGTCTTGTGATATTGCCCTCAGTAAATACCCTGCAAGAAAGACAAAAAAAGATGGAAAAAGGAGGACTTGTACTGGAAAAAATACAAGCCAGCCATGGGGATACCAGTGTGAGGAGGGAGAAAGAAAACACATTTATGAGGGATCACTAATGAAGCTGAAGCATAAATGGTGTAGATAAAGATGTATCAGTCATTGATACTGCTACTACTACAAATAATTATGACTTGACGTAAAATTGAGTAACTTCGGGGCCAAAGCAGAGTTCTGAAGGCAAAAGATCGTTGAACATGACTCAGCTCTAAGTGATGTTCTTTTGCTTCTGCAGGAAAACCATCAGCCTGCAATTCCCCTTCACAGGGATAGGGAACATTGCTGGTGAGGGATGTGCAGGTGAAGGTGCATTTAAAACATGCCTGTGCCAGCAAGAGTGAGACAATTCCTCTGTAAGAATGAGGGAATTCAGTGAGCCTGTAAGAATGTTAGAATTCCAAAATTATTAAGGTTTGGAAAAGCCCTCCAGGACCATCGAATGCCAGCTGTGCCCAATGGCCACCTTGTCCCCAGCCCAGAGCACTGGTGCCACAGCCAGGCCTTCCTGGGACACCTGCAGGGATGGGGACTGCAAAGCTCCCTGGGCAGCTCCTGCCAAGGCCTGAGCACCCTTTCCATGGAGAAATTCCTGCTGCTGTCCAAGCTGAGCCTCCCCTGCCCAGCCTGAGGCTGTTCCCTCTCCTGCTGTCCCTGTTCCCTGGAGCACAGCCTGACCCCCCNTGTTTGGGACAGCCCAGGGGCCATTGGCCTCTTGCCCACCTGGGCTCATGTCCAGGTTCCATCCCCAGCACCTCCAGGGCCTTTGCCAGCTTTCCAGCTGCTCTTGCCCTCAGCCTGGAGGAGGCTGGGATGACCCAAGGGCAGGACCTGGCACTTGTTGACCCCCTTGGCCTCATGCCATCGATCCAGCCTGTCCAGGTCCCCAGATGCTGAATTATTCAAAAGCAGGATTGTGAACACATCCCACCTCCAGAAACTGGATCATTTTTTATGCAATACATTACCTAACTTTCAGCAGCAAGAGCTTTGACTCAAGAGATAGAAGCTTTAGTGACAGCAGATGCTTCTCATGCCAGAGATATCAAGGACAAGGCCCAGGAAAATGAGAATGGAAAAAAAATGCAAGCTGGAAGCCCAGTTTCCATGGGCATCAGGTCTCATTGCTTTAGTGAGCTTTTACCTCAGCATAAAGTAACTCCATTTGTCCAGCAGGAAGAACAGCCAAAAGGAAAGAAATTATTCTCCACTTTCCACAGCTGCAGGGTAAGAAAGGCCCAAACGTCCTGCTCTCAGAAGGGACAAAGCAATGGCAACACCAAAGGTAAATTATTTCAAAATTAAACCATAATTTTGGGCTTTAAATGGCCTAGAAAGTGAAGTTCTTTTCCTCTTTTTTCCTCGGCAATTTCTCAGGCTTTAATAAATGTTGCAAATTGGAGTTTGCCTTGTTTGAAGAGGATTTGCAAAATGTATTCCTTCCCTCCCCAACTCGCTCACGCAGGGTCAATTTTCTGCCTATATTACAATTCCCACAGTCCCATCAGGAACAAAGAATGGTTTGTCAGGAGCCTGCGAAAGGAGACAAATGATCTGTGCTCCAGTCTAATAACCTTCCTGAAGAAGACAAATGTGTGAATTGCAGAAGTTTCACCTGCAAAATCCCTACTGATATACTAATTAAGAACAGATCTCTTCAACCACTGCAAAAAAGGAACGAACAAAAAGAGGTCCACTGAGAAACACCGGGGGAAAAAAAAAATTAAATTAATGGATGAGAAGTGGCTCAACACTGTCCCAGAATGCTTTGCTGAGGTAGGATTACACAGAGCCACAGTGCTTTTTAAACCAGACCCAGAAAGATTTATTGATATTTGGAGGATCTGTAAACTGCAGAGAGCTTTCCATATGTAATCTCTCCATCTCTCCCCTGTTTTCCTTTCTCACAGCTCTAATTTGGCAAACAAGACACTCCACATACTATTTTTCTTTTTAGTTCTTTTTTTTCCGGACTTCCTCACAGAAATCTGTCTTCAAGGTGTTTTTTTCCCTGTAGGCATGGTTGTGTGGGGAAAGTTATTCACACCTCCTACCTTTTAAACTGCTAAAATTAAACCACAGCAGCTGCCACCTCTAACCCATGCACCTCACCCCAAAGCATCCAACCAACAGCAGCAGCCTGTGATTTATGGGGCTGATCACAAACAGCCCAGTGCAAAATATGGAAAGATAATGCATGAAACTGGTAAAATGAAACTGGTAAAATGAAACTGGTAAAATGTTTTTCTACTTTATCACATACCGTTACACTTTTTGAGAATGATTTTCACATTATTGTTGATTTTGGTTTAAAAAAAGCATTAAAAAACAAACTACCATGTTCCAGTGGTTTTCCATGATATTCCGCCAATCTGCTGAGTTTTATTTTAACACACATAGTTCTGAAGCACTTCAAAGTAGCTCATTAATATCCTTAAAGCTTTGGAAATGACTTCTTTATCGGCAGAAAGCTCCTAGGAAAATGCTACATGTGACATGTGAGTATCACTGTCTTGTTAAATGAGAGCCATTAATTTTTATCTGGAGTAGCACTACTTTCTCATTTTCAAAGACTTAGTGGTATCGAATTTTATTTTGCTTTTTAATTCTAAATACATCATTCTGCCTTTTCCTTATGTATAAAATATGTGGGATACCATCCTGCCTTTTTCTTATTTGTAAAACATGTGGGATATCAATGTGCTTCAAAGGTTTGTTGTGAGAATAAATAATTCTGAGATTATGAGATGTTCATAAAGTAATGAAGGCTTTATGACCATGACCTACCAAAAATCGATTCAAAAAGCAATTTTTTACCCACAATAATTCCATATGCATTTTAATAATTAAGCTGTTTCTTGTGTGTCCCTCTAGGTAGAAAAGAAATGGACACAAAATGTTGTCCAAAAGCACAAACAATTTATCATAATCTTGGAATCATGGAATTGTTTGGGTTGGAAGGATCACTAAAGCCCACCCAGTGCCACCCCGTGCCATGGGCAGGGACACCTTCCACTATCCCAGGCTGCTCCAAGCCCCAGTGTCCAGCCTGGCCTTGGACACTTGCAGGGATCCAGGGGCAGCCACAGCTTCTCTGGGCACCCTGTGCCAGGGCCTCCCCACCCTCCCAAGGAACAAGTCCTTCTCAGAATCCCACCTATCCTTGCCCTCTGGCAGTGGGAAACCATTCCACCTTGTGCTGTCACTCCATCCCTTGTAAATCATCTCTTTCTATGTTTCCTGTCAACTCCTTCAGGCACTGCAAGGCCACAGTTAGGTCCCTCTGGATCCTTCTCATCTCCAGGTTGAACATTCCCAGCTCTCCCAGCCTGGCTCCATAGGGAAGGTGTTCCAGTACCGTCACCAACTCCATGGCCTCCTCTGGACTTTCTCCAGCAGTTCCATGTCCTTCTGTTGGGGGCACCAGGACTGGACACAGCCCTGCAGGTGGGGTCTCAGCAGAGCACAGCAGAGGGGCAGAATCTCCTCCCTCACCTGCTGCCCACCTTTGGAGGAGCCCAGGGTGCTCTGCTACAGAATAGAAAGACAAGCAGACAACTCTCTGGAAATTCTGATATTGAGAGATTACCTGAGTGGAATAAATATCCAAGGAGTTGAGCACAGTCTGGAACAAGACAGCACTCGCTGACACTGTGCAGGCAAAATCTTATTCTTGGTGAGAGTAAATTCCTGAAGTCCATCAGCTCCCAGCAGGTTTTTGCCATGTGGAAGTGTCTCTTTGGCTGCACAAACACACCAAGCTGTTCACTCTTGCACCCACCAGCACTGGTGAGAGCTTCTGCCTAGGCTGGCAGAGTAAATAGATTTCTTTTGGGGCTATGGCAGTGTGAGTTTTGTTTTCTTTCTAACCAAAGCTGAGATGCTGAGGGCACAGCCACAGGTCCAGGGTGGGATGTGGAAAGTCACCACTGCCACTTGACAGTGAATGCAGTACAGAGGGAGCCTAAATCTGGAGTATTACCAGGCAAACAGTCCAGCTTTAAGCTAGGATTTAGTCTGCACTCAATGTCTACCCAAGTGGACGCTTCTATGCAGGAAAGATACTATAAATATATCAGGGGGCAAAAAAGAGTACCCAGATGTTATTAGTCTACTTAACTAAGTTTTCCATGTGATATTCCCATTAAAAAGTCACAAAAAGAGATAAAAGTTCCTCATCTCTTCCCACTTGCTTTGCTGCTTCTCAGATGCACCCGAGGACCTCCAGAAGAGCACGGGAGAGAGTCTCTGGCTGGGAAGAGAAGCTGTTTACTGCAAGAAGAAAGAGGCTGCATGACACTGGTGCTGCAGGGCACTCTCGGAGACTGTGGAAAGTTCAGTGCTCCCTGCTGGGTGGGACACGGCAGGCAGGATTGCTGCCCTTGGAGAAGCCGTGGAGCTCTGTGTGATCACTCCTGGGAACCTGCTGGGAGCAACAGCCCATTTACTCACTGCACCAGTGCTTCCTATAAATATATTTATAACCCTGGCATGCCTGCCTTCCCGTAATCTCCAGGGTTTGTCTGGTTCACGGAAAGCCATTATGGGAACTGTAAACTTTTATGCTAGCCCTCTCTAGAAATTGTGTCGAAACTTTTATAATGGAGATTTTTCACCTTTTGCTTGTTTCTCCTGAAATCTTACTCACAAAGCAATTCTATAAAGGACTTTAAGCAATGTGAGGTGGACCTAGCCAGGTTTATTGTCTGCACCTGCTGCAGTTTGTTCTCTCTGCACTTCACTAGAAGAGCTCAGTTGTCACAGTCTGAGGGCTGTGTTCACTGCAATAACACTGATAAATAGTTTCTGTTCTTATCCTAATTACTTGTGCTGAAGACAGTCAAATACGCCTTAAGAAAATAATTTTTATATGCAAAGATGGCACAGTTTCTTTATAAATGTTCCAAAGTAAGAAGGGAAAAGACAAAACAGAAGTCGTTTAGAGGTGTTGATGTTAATAATATTTTGGCAGGCTTGCTTCTGGTTTTAGGAACTGGAGCAATTATTGTCATGCAAACTTCTCTGCTTGGCTTCATAAAACTACTGCTGAAAAGTTGAAATATTTCCTGAACACTGAAAAAATCTGTGTGGAATGTGCTTCCCACTGAGTGAGAACAGCTGAGACACACCATTAATAGACAGCTTGCAAAACCTTCTGCGACCTTACAGAGGGAGATACCAATTACCATGAGAAATGTTCATTATTGTCCATTTTCCAAGAGATATCAGGCAATGGCTAAGTACAGCTTTCTGCACACACAGGAGATGCACTTGTGTAATTGTCTCTGGCCAGGGACAGTGTTTCAGGACACCACCACGGCTGTTTCACCTCTGGAGCAGCACCGTTGGAGGAATTCCTCGAGGGAATGCATCATTAAAGTTTATAAAGTCCATGCAAATCCTCACCTGACAGCCAAGGCCATTCGCACAGACAGAACATCACAATACTGAAATAGAAACTCTTTCCCACATCCCTAATTAAATCTGGAATCTCTCCTGCCTTCTGCTCCCTGCAGAGCCCTGAGCAAAGTTGCTGGGAATTGTTGTGTCCCTCTTTGCAGCTACAGGGTGGGTGTCATTGCAGGAGTGAGCCACGCTGGTGACTCCAGTGACCGCTCCGAGTGTCCTGCACAGCCCCCAGCTCCAACCTTGCTTACACACTCAGGTGATGAATATACCTGTCAGAGTAATAAATAGCTGAGCCAAGACCTAATGGGAAAACGGGAGGAAATTCACGGTCTTGATTCCAAACCCAAACTGGAATATTTTCTCTTTTGACCCAACAGTTTAGCCAAGCAGTAAACCAAGGAGAAAAATAAAATGTGCAGCCTTATTAAATTCTACTTTAAGCTACCTGATACTAAACTGAATGTGAAAATGGTGCCCAGCGTGCTTTATCTTTTATCATGGGTGGGAAACATTTCCCTATCCTGTGTGAACCCATGGCAAGGTGGGGTGGTTTTGATTGGCCCAAAACATCAGTAAAGTATTTTTAACATCTAGGAGAAATTTAGACCTCTCAGAAGCTGTTGTGGTAGGCCTGGGGAGGTGTCTGAGGGGTTGGGAGTGGCACAAAGATGGCTTTTGTGTGTTTTGAGTGAAAGTTTTTTTTCTGTAGCAAGAGAGAGTCGAAGTGCCTGGTGTTTAGTCAGGGTCAAACCCTGACACAAGGCAATCACAACAATCACCCCTCCCATATGGGGCCAGGGAAGGAAAAGGGGTGGGGTGGAATGGCAAAGTTTGTGCCATGGCTTGTCCCTTTGTGTCCTGGCTCAGTGGAGACAGGAACGGGAACCATTGCTATAAAATGGGTCAGAGCCTCTATTAACCAAACCAGGGGACATCAGACTTTGGAGTTCTCGTCTTTGTTTCCTCTCCCCATTACCTCTTGTCTCCGGTAAATCACATCATCCAGCACAGAGCTGCAGAGTCTCCGTGACATGCTCCATTTAGGCTTTCTCCCCTGCCAGGGCGTGTGACAAGAGAATGAAATGTTCCTTCTCTCCCCTGCTGAAATCCTGCTCTCCTGCCCGTTATGAATTAGATTCACAAGCTGACTATCTCCCTCTGTGATCAGCTTTCATTACTAATAACTAGCTCGTTCTGCCTTGCTAGAGAGAGCTTCTGACTCTGTTCAGCTATTTCAAACACAGGAGCGCACAAAGACTTCTAATTAGTGCCGAGATATTCTGCCTTGCACTGGCTACAAAGTAGTGCAAACACAGGCTGCAGAGGCTGCTCAAAGCCCAGCCAGAGACACTGACTGCTCTGCTCGGTGTCTCTTTGCTGCCAACAGCACAGGAATGTGGCAGGAATTCGAGTCTTTTCCCTGTTTGAGCACAGGGTGTTGCCTAAGACACTACAGAGTTGCTGAGCATTGTCACCCTGGTTATCACCTTGTGGCTGAGGTGTTTTTCAACACTGCCTGGCCTTACCTTTGCACTCTGAATCAGTGATGTGATATCCTTGTTCCCCAGACCCTGTGCCTTCATTTGAGTTTTGTTTTGAGGCACAGGGTGGGATTGTTGGGATGTCCTGTGCAGGGCCAGGAGCTGCACTCCATCATCCTTGTGGGTCCTTTCCAACTCAGGTTATTCCATGACTATTTTCAGAATCAATTCATCATACCTTTTTAATCTTTACATCTGCTTAGAAAACTTAAATCCTCTTCTTCTTCTACTCTTGTGTCCCCAAATTATTTTTTTTAAGTGGAAAGGGTATTTTTTTTAAGGGGAAAGATTATATATTTCATCTGGAGGAAGTATCGGCTGCCTGTCTGTTTAAAAGTGATACACTTGTATTTGTTTTTATGCATTGCTGGTCGTCTCAGAGCAAAGGCTGCTCAGAAGAGAAGAGAAAAGCTCTGTTGCCTGCAGTATGCAGTCAGTAGTTTGTGTATCTTCATCATAAGCATTTTCATGCATCCCTTCACTAAATTAAATAGGTCGTGTTGCCTTGTGATTTATTACCCAGAGAATCACTTGATTTCAAAGGGACAGCACAGGGTAGAAATCAAAGGCTGAGTTTGACCCAAACATCTCCCTGAAAAGACAGACTTTCAGAGCTCCTATTCTTTATTTCTGATACATCCCTTTCAAGACGGGGTGATAAAACTGAGCGCGTGGTTCAAGGTGAGCTCCCGCACTGATTTACAGAATGGCCTTACAGCACTTTCAACGCTGAGCTCTATTCTCTGCTTAGCACTTTGTAACATCTTGTTTGGGTTTTAATCATTGCAGAGCACCGAGCAGAGATTTCCACCGGGCTGTTCACAATGACAGCTGGGACGTTTTTCCCTGAGTACTTACAGTTAATTTAGATCCCATCAATGTATCAATTGTTCCTTCCAGTGTGCCTTACCTTGCAGCTGTCACAGTGACTTTCAGCCCTATTGTGCTGCTGAGATACCAGGCTTTGTTAAGATCTCTTGTCCTTTTGTAGATTAACCTAGTCTTGATAGTTTTGAGAAAATAGTTTCATGGAAAATTGGCCAGTTCGCAACTCTCATCTTTCCAGCACAGGTACAAATGCTCACAAAAGAAACCTAAATAACCCCAAGCCCTGCAATCTCCAGTGCAGAAAATAGCACAAATATAATATTTCACTGTCAGCACAGCTTTATTTAATACTAGCTCCTGAAGCCCATGGCTTCCTCAGCACAGTGACCAGGGGTTAACATTTGGCTTCTCATTAAATTAAAAATAATAAGCTCTTGGCTTTGCCCTGAGTCCTGGGAGGAGCCACTGGAGCTGTGGAGAGCTGCTCCCTGAACTGTGAGCCCAGGGCAAAGTGGTGCTCAGCTGCAGCGGCATTTCCTTGGCCCACACTCCTGGCACAGAAGGATCTGAGTGACCAGTGCAGCATTTGGCTGAATCTCTTTGCCTTTTGATCCCATTTATTAGTATTTGAGGTATCACTGGGCTCGGAAACAAGCAGCCTATGGCAACAGCGAAGGCTCATTCATCTCCCCACCACTCTTCAGGCCTTTTCCAGGGTTTAAGGTGACCTTGCAACTTATGAAGGCAAATAAAGGATTGGAGTCAAACGTGTTATAAATGATTGACCTACCTGGATGGCAGCTGATAACGTGCTGGAGGCTGCAGGGTTCAGATACTGAACTTCATTCTGAGTGATAGACGCTCTAAAGCGGAGATAACTCACATTGTAATGGCGACATTTCCAGAGAACTGGAATGAAAAATCAGGGGATTGTCCTGCAGTCAGAGGCACAGCGTGGCACAAACAGGCAAAAAGAACAATTATTGCAGCATTAAGCTGATAAGAGCAGCATTTTAGAATGATGTAGTGAGTTCAAGAGCTGCTGGCTCTTTACTCTGCTCAGCCAGGTAGAGGAATGCAGTGTAAAAGGCCAGCCTGTGCCACCACAGCAATCCCAATTTGGGGAAAGCAGGAAGAAAGGATCCGAGTTGTCAAAGGAGAGCTTCTGAGATGAAACATTTCTTGTGCCTGGCTATGAGGACACTTTGAAGACAGGCTTAGCCTGAAGAATGGTGAAAAGAAGCTCATTTATTTCATGCCGTCTTGCTGCAGAAGAGAACAGAGTGGCTTCAGGTCAAAATTACAGCTGATTGAGATTTTTTGCAGAGGGCCTTTAAAAATGCTTTTTAATTAAATATTTTTTTTTTAAAAGGGCAATAAATCTATCAGTGTAAAGCGTTTTCTGGGCCCAGTGGAGACCCTGAATGAGAGTCTGTGGCTGTGACATGTGTGGGGACCTGCAGCTCAAATCTTGGGTATGAACTGGCCTCACCTGCCCCCCCTAATTGCTGAAATAGTGGATGATTCTTTAAAAATTAAGTCTTCTTCCAATTATTTTTCTTCCTATGAATTTTTTTTCTACTTAAGAGCTTAAAACACCTTTTTGAAACTTCAAAATAACTTTCTGGGGGAGAAAATTGATTTGCTACTCAGCACAGGTGTTTGACCACTTAGAGGATGCTCAGACCTCTCGCAATTTCCATTCTCATTATTCAATATAATCTGGATTTTTTTTAAAATTTAAAACAGTTTGTCTTTCATTTTTTTTTTCCATTTCACATCACCTTCCACAGTACGTTGTGTGCCTACACCAGTATTTTTGTAAGCCAGTGTGTTGATTTTGCCTTTAATATCTGAATTTTGGATTTTGGGTTCTTTCACCATCTCTATCCAAAGAAATTATTAGAAGGAAATCACTTTCCTGCCTAGTCATATATCCTGGATAAAGCAGTCATCCTGTTGCCAGGTTTCATTTTGGAAAAGGCAAATTCACTTGTAAACTCATATAGAAATATTAAAACAGCAAATACAAATGATTTCTCCTGGGGTGAGGCACAGAAGATCGAAAATAATCCAGTGGTTTTGGGCCATATATACATATTTACACACATAACATCATACAGGGAGGCTGTGAAGAGTTAGGGAAAAAGGGGGATTTCTTTTATTCAGTTTCTAAATTAACAGCACTGTATTCTTGAAGCTTTGTGTGGGAAACCTCTACATGCACAACAGCACACAGTGAAAACAAGGGCTCTCCTTTAATTCCTGAAGAAATCCTCAAGAATTGTTTCCCGTGTGAAAAAACCATGCTGAAAACCTCTCAGATATTTTGAAGCTCAAGAACTGGGGAAAGACAAGATTTTGCAGCAGTTTTGCTGCCCCATCTGAGATATCCTACTGAAAATGTATCCCTTAAACCAAAATCACTCTCCTGGGTGACCTTGCTCTGTGTCACAGTAGCTTCAGGCAAAGTGTTTCTTCCTCCTAGAAACGGTTCCAACAGCAAATCCTTTTACAGGTACAAATGCAATTTCCATTAGATTTGAGCATTTATCTGATCATTTTTTGCTCGATCCACACACTCAGGGGATATTAGAATAAGGGAATAGAATCAGAATGCCTTGAGTGTGAAGGGACCCACAAGGATCATCAGTCCAACCCCAGCCCTGCACAGCCACCCAGCAATCCCACCCTGGGCATCCCTGGCAGTGCTGTCCAAATCTTTCTTCTTTATTCCGACAGAAGAATCTGTTGAGTAATAACCTAGACAAATCCTCCACGTTAAAAAAAACCCCAACATGAAATTAACATACAACGACAGTATATATTTAGCTTTCAGAAAGCAAACTGCAGCTGCCACGTGAAACTGGAAACATGACAATTACTGCGTTTGTAACAGGTGAGGCAATATTTACAGCCCTGTGATAGGAATACTGCGAGCAGCAGAGGAGGAAAACACATCGGAACAATGATTTGCAATTCCAAATATTTCCACATCATCTTTCATTCCCATTCCTTAAGGTACTTGGGAACTACAGTTTTGTTGATAACAACTTCTATTCCAGGTACCTTTTCCCCAGTGAATTCTGCATCAAGCTCTCTTCCTGCAGAGGTCTGAAAGGATTTTGTTTACTGCCAGCATAACCTCTGTTGAGTATCTGAAAGTCGAGCTGTTTTTTCTGCTTCATACATCACCTTCAAGAGTAAAAAATGTAGAGCTCGGAGTGGAAAGTTTTGTTGTGACTAAAATAAACAGGAATAAATTTGTTCTTCTTTGATTTTGCAATGCCAGAGGCGAGACAGCAGATTGTCAGTGAGACCATTGGATGATGCACAGCACAGAATGGGAAAAAAATCCCAAGGAAAAGATAGAACAGAGCTGAGAAAGATCAATTTTAGATTCCTGTTCTTAATGTCCTATATAAGGAAGGCTGCATTTCCAAATATTTCCAATTGGTTTTGTTAAACATACATGGTGATTACATAAATACATGGAAATGTTCTGTTTACAGGGAAAATTATAATCAAGCTCTAGTCCCCCAGATGATTTCTGTCAGGTATTGAAATGTAATGCTGGGGAAGGAAAGGGAAAAGGAAAGGAAAGGGAAAGGGGGAAGGGAAAGGGGGAGGGAAAGGGGAAGGGAAAGGCAGGAAGGGGAAGGAGAAGGGAACAGGGGAAAGGGGAAGGAGAAGGGGAAAGGGAAGAGGAAGGGAAAGTGGCGTTAACAATATGGTTCCACAAAAGAAGACCCTCACATTTACTTCCCTGAGTCTAGAGTTTCACTTTCTATATTTCAGTTTTCAAAATCTGGCATTATTTGCATCCTTTTCCTAATAAGGTATAATGATCCTTGTGTACCACTAAGTGGAAATGGCAACACTTAATTTCATTTACAAAACAACTCATGCCTGAAAGCACTTAGACATTTCTATAGCTATAAACTGTTTTCAGGTTCATGCAGCTTTCAGCTGGATAATTTTTTTCCTGCAGCAGGACTAATGCTGTGTTTTAGGTGCAGCATGTACTTAATTCCTTGTGGGATCGGTGTCAAGTAGAACACAATGCAAGACACAAACAAATGCTGCTCACAAGCTTTACTTCTTTTTTTCTTTCCCCCATTATTAAGAGTTGCCATTTGTAATGTCTGTTTGTGCTGAGAAACTCAAATCTGCTGTCACCAGTGCATTTCACACCTTGCTATCAGTATTATGGTAAGGATAAGTATGAATATGAAAACTGGAGCTTTCTGAATGGAAGGTTCTCCTTATTTATTTACTTATTTATTGAAATACAATTTTACAAATCAAATCCTTGAAACTAACAGAATCCTGGAATGGTTTGGGTTGGAAGGGACCTTGAAGCCCATCCAGTGCCACCCCTGCCATGGACAGGGACACCTTCCACTATCCCAGGTTCCAATATTCACAGTGAAAATCCACTCAACATTGCTCATCCTCCTCTCTTATTTAAACTCTCCATGAAGCTGCTGACCTGGTAGCCTGGGTAAAAAATGTTTCAAAATTAATAGCATTGATCACAAGTTGTCCATAATATTTCTTAAAATAAACATCTACTGTTCATGTACAGACTGGGAACTGTGAAGATATTGGCTCACTCTTCCCATTTACAATTAATTAGTTAAGTTTAGATATTAAGAAAAATTCTTCATGGAAAGGGTTGTCAGGTGCTGGAATGCACTGCCCAGGACAGTGATAGAGTTACCATCCCTGGAGTTGTTCCAAAAATGTGTGGAAGTGGCACTTGAGGTGATGGTTTAGTGGTGAACAGGGTTGATGGTTGGACTTGATGATCTTTCCCAATCTGAACAATTCTGTTCGGTGGTTTGGCTTAACCAAAGGCCAAGAGAACAGCTCAGCCTCTCCTTTGCTTCTTCTCTGTCCCACTGGGGTTTGGGGGTGGATTTGTTCCCAGTGGCACAGGGATCACAGGAATCTCACAGGCAGAGGAATTTTGGATTCTTACAGCTCCTGGAGCTGGGGGGTGACTGTCACTGCATCACTCAGGTAAACACTCTGTGCCTCCAGGGTGGATGTTGGCTGCCATGTACCTCCCTTGGCCCTTGCCAAAAAATTACAGCAGCAACTGTGAGAGAAAAGGGAAAAGCAGTGGAGGCTGTTGTGGTCCAGCTGCTGGGAATGTGCAGCTTTTGTTTAGACTTTATAGCTCTAATTCTCATTTTGTTTACTTGCCCTGTCAGCTTAGAATATGATTCACAACTATTGAGGTATTCTGAAAAAGAGAGAAATGAAGCCACTCTTTCAGCTCCTCATATTAATGTGTTCTTTCAGGGTTTTAGTTGAAAAGCAGCTCCTGCAGCTCAGCAATCTCCCCCAGCAGAACTGTTCCAGAGTGGGGCGTTTGCTGAGAAATAGCTCAGATAAAACTAATACAATTAGTTAACTAAAAATCCACACTTCTGAACTTTTTTCTGTCTAACCATTTTTACAACTTTTCCCTGTTTTTATTTTTCTCCCAGTCTCTTATTCAATTTTCATTTTAATTAACTAATGAATGGAAACATGTCCTATTTAGAATTACATTGCACTTCAAAGCCGGAAGACGACAAGCAAATCTCTTTGGCTATTTCTTCATTGATACAGCAAGAAGTCAAGGCATGTATTTTTAAAGGTTTTTAGGGAAATTTTGTATCCTAGTAACACACATGGCTGCCTGAATTTGTCTGCTCAAAATTAGACAACTCTGTGCTTCCTCAACATCAGATTTTTATCCAAGCTTAAGCAGAGCTTCCTGAGGTTTGGGGTTTTTGTCACATTAGTCCAGCTTTTCTTCCCAGATTCTGCAGCATTATCTACTCAGCAAGTTCAATTCCTGCTGGAATCCACATTTCCAGAAATGTGGATCCATGCAGTTCCTCAGAGGCAACTTACTGTGCTGTGGTGGTTTTGATTGGCCCAAAACATCAGTAAAATATTTTTAACATCTAGGAGACATTTGGACCCCTTAGAAGCTGCTGCGGTAGGCCTGGAGAGTTGTCTGAGGGGTGGGGAGTGGCACAAAGATGGCTCCCGTGTGTCCTGAATGTAAGTTCTGGAAGTTTTACATCAAGTCCAGCAGAGCCAATCTCTGGTGGCTCTGAAGGTGATGGACATGCTGCCGGCCAAGTTTGGGCCAATTGGAGGTGTTGGTTACGCCTCTGTGAAAACATATTTAAGAAAAATTCAAAACAAGGTAGATGCGCACTTCTTTCACTTCTTTGTAGTTGGAGCAGGAGGAGGTGGAGGTGCAAATATGTAGAGGGAAAACAGCATGGATGACGCCAAGGTCAGTGAAGACGGTGGGGGAGGAGGTGCCGGAGCTGAAATTCTCTGCTAGCCACGGTGAAGGCCATGGGGGCAGGAGGTCCCCCTGCAGCCCATGGAGTCCACAGGAGTGCAGAAACCAACCCACAGCCCACTCCAGAGGAGCAGGTGGATGCCTGGAAAAGACTGTGAACCAGTAGGAGTCTCATCTAAGAGTTAAAACTGCAAAAGGCCTTGACTGAGAGAGAAAGGCCTTTTCCTTGCTCCTGGGATGGAAGCAGCCTGGCCTCGGCTCGGGAGAATCTGCACAGCACCCTATGGACAAAAGGACTCACGTTGCAGCAGAATTCGGGCGGGATGTTGCTCGTGAAATTGGACCCACACCAAAGATGTCCCCAGAGGACTGTCTCTCGTGGGGAAGACTCCTGGCTAAGTAGAGAAACCCCTCTCCCTGATTGGACTGACCAGAGAACCCCTCAACCTGCCCCCTGTCTGTGTTGCTAGTTTGGAAAGAGAGAAGGGGGGGGTGAGTGCAGAGATTGCTTCTTAAAAGGGTGGGGGTGAGAGCAGGAGAACTGTCTTGAGAGAGAGAGAGATAAATAGAGACAAAGAGTATTTGTAGTGGAAGAATTGTAGTGATGAACAGATTTAGGAACCTGCTCTGTGGACTGAAAAAAATACCCCACACTCTGCCCCTACCTGAGTTTGTTGGTTATAAAAGAGGAAAGGGGGTGAATACTATAGGTTCGTAAGAGGGAGGGGGGAGTGAACAAAATAATGTATGAAAAGTGTATTTTCGCCTTGCATTTATCCTCCAATTCTGTTAGGTAATTAAATCTTTTTTTTTTTGCAACTTTAAGCTTAGAGCCTGTTTGCCCTTTTTTCTTTTTCTGTGCGTCCTCCTACCAACCAGTGTCCTATCTCATTTGACTTGTGAGATTTGTGTGTATCTTTTTATAGTTTTTTTCCTGTAGCAAGAGAGAGTCGAGGTGCCTGGCGTTTAGTCAGGGTCAAACCTTGACATGTGCTCAATGAGGATGCGAGCAAAACTCATCTCTAAGGACCAAGACTTAACTCTTTTCCTCCTTCTTCCAACATTCCAGTTGCCATGACAGCTTTTTCCCTAATAGCCATAGGTGGCAAAAAATCTGCTTCATATCCACAGAGAAGGCTGAATTCCCCACCTCAAAGTGTAAATCAACATTCTTTCTCTACCCTATCCACCACTTTCATGGAAATCCACAGTTTTTCTCATATCAGGCTTCTGTTTCTGTTTGTGGGCATATTCTTGCTGTTCTCAGATAGAAGAAAAGAAAGTCAAAATCCCACAAACAATTTCTAATATTTTGTTGTTGTTGGGATATAGGCCCTGGAGGATGGCTGTGGAAAGAAAATGTCCCTTCAGGGACAGTTACTGCACTGGAACTGTGCCAATTGCAAATCACCCCTCACCAGAATACAGATCATCAAAAGGCTGGAACAGAAGACCTTATGACTAGATTCTTTTTCCTGCTTGGAAAATGGTGTTCAAATTTTGTACAAATTTTGAATTTACTGTGTCTGTCCTTGAGGAAAATGGTGGAACAGCCTCATGTCTGAAGTGGTTATTTGAAGTTTGGGAATTGGGTGGCAACATGTTCAATCACTTGCTCAGAATCAAAACCAGAATGTTCTATATTGGAGTTTCATGATTTGGTGTTTCTCCTGTTCTTAAAAGTCTTCTCTAGTTTGTAGTTCATGAAATATTTTAACCCATACTAAAACACTAATTTATTCACTCACTTGTCATCTCTTCAGCTACAAGCAATTTCTCCTTTTTTTCTCTTCTTTTTAGTAATAACATCCAAATTTTACATAATATCCAAATGCTGGGTTTACTGATTATTATTGAATCCTTAGAGTTCAATTTGTTTATAATTACTTGCCAGGCTTATTGCTTATTATTACTTGCCAGGTTTATCAAATTACAAACTATTTTTTTTTTAAAAGTTGTTACTTATATTTATTTCAAGACTTTTTTGCCACCAAACTGAAAAGGGAAACACTTCAGGATAGCTCTCTTATTGTTATCCAGTCCCATCAGTTCATCATGCTACTGAATAAAGCAAGAAGACCAATCCACATCATTCTAAAAGAAAGAATCAACCTTGCTGCTGAGTCATTCTTTTATACCAAATCTGTATTTAGACCAGAATTTTTCTGAAGGTGCACATCTTTATCTGGTGATTTGCCTTTTTTTATGTGTGAGGACAAACCAGCTTTTCAAATATCCCACAAATGACAGAAACAGTGATTTTTGCAGCCAAGAGCAGGCTCTCTGCATATGGTCCTCTGATGATGTCAGACAAACCAAACATAAGGCTCCCAAATGTCAAGGCAGATTTTCAGTTCCAACACTTGCTGAATGCTGGATTGTAAAATAAGTGACTGAAGGGACATAGGGCTTATTTCTTCCAGAGTGCACTGTCTTTCTGCCAGTATTTTATATCCCAATTTTTGCTAAAAAGTTTCCTTCTGGAGTACCGAAAGTTGTCCCAAGAGAAACATTAATGTTTCCTTGCTTCACTTGAAACCAAGTCTTTTATATCAACCCCTTCTTGGCACTGGAGGCACTGCCTGGGCTGAGCCTGCAGCTGGGAGGCCTCTGCTCCTCTGCTGATCTGCGGCTCAAAGTTGTGCTCAGCTCTGGCTGTGAGATGGTTTTCTTGAAGATATCTTCTTGCTGCACAGGAAACACGGATCTGAATAGTGGGCAATTTTAAGCTTCAGTTCTCAGCAATAGCTTTGTCTGTCTGGGAAGTGGACATGAGACTTTTATTCTTTTTTTCTGTGAGGTTTCTCTTCTCTTCTCTTCTCTTCTCTTCTCTTCTCTTCTCTTCTCTTCTCTTCTCTTCTCTTCTCTTCTCTTCTTCTTTTTGCCTTTTCTTTTTTCATCCCTTCTTCGTCCTTGTTCCTTCTCCTTCTCCTTTTCCTTTTTTCCTTTCCCTTTTCCTTATCCTTTTCCTTTTCCCTGTCTTCCTCTTCCTTTTCCATCTTCCGCTCCTCTTCCTCTTCCTCTTCCACTTCCACTTCCTCTTCCTTTTTTCTTTATTTTCATTATTTTAAACCATATTTTTTAGTATTTTGCACAGTTAAAGATGATCTAGAAAACAATTTCATAAGTATCCAACATTGAACAAATATAATACTCAAATTATGATTAAAACCTCTGAGTGTTTTGATGCTGGGCACTTCAAATGCATTTATAAGCAGGAGACTTGGACCCTGAGCAATCAAGAGATCCTGATCCTGATAGGTCTCCAAACCAACAAGTTTCTTTGGCGTGTATTTGCCTTTAGGAACCTCAAAGCAATGAGTTTATTCTCAGAGTAGGAGCTGAATTACATAAACAGGAGGAGAGAGGAGAGGAGGGGGAGAGCATCGATTTCTGGATTGGTTTGGGTTGGAAAGGACCTTAAAGCCCATCCAGTGCCACCAGGGACACCTTCCACTAGCCCAGGCTGCTCCAAGCCCCAATGTCCAACCTGGCCTTGGACACTTCCAGGAAGGAGAGCAGTATAAATCCTGCTGGTTTTACCTCCTGCAGAAAAGTTATCCTGCTGAAGCAAAATAAACATTTGGATACAGTTTAGCAGACCTTGTTAGTTCATCATATTTCCATTGAAACATGATTTATGGTATTGATTTCTTCCTAACCTTGCAGAAGATCACCTACAGAAATAGACATAATTTTTTTGAATAAACTACACCAATTATCTGGATGTCCAGAGCTCAGGAATTATTTATTTTTCGCAGTGCAGTATGATGGCCAGTATAACATAAACTGACTGGGACTATAATCAAAGGGTATTTCTGCAAATCACTCAATGACAATCTGGGGCAATTTTCAATTACTCTCAGGACAGACTTTTCCAATTGACTGGACAGAAAGTGGCAGGAAAGATTTAAGCAATGCCGTGTAAGTGCTGATCTGAGAACTTGGTACCAAGTATCATCAATCTGTATCCTTCTGAGACCAGAAGATTTACAAACCAGGCTATTGAACTTACATAAGCATTCTGTTATAGAACCCTGGATCTGATGGTTCAGTGTCCTGGGATTTTAGTGTTAAAGGGAATAACTATAGACTCACACTCTGACAGTTTGCAATTATCATAGGTTTCATTAGATTAATGACTGTCTGAACACTGACCCACTTTCCTGACAAAAGGTGTTTCATTGGGTTCCCAGCACTGCCTTGTGAATTTAGGCAGGTCTGATGTGAAAAGAGCTACACAGAGAGCCTTGGTGCAGCAAACCCTAAACTGATAACCTCAGAAATATCTTATAAATATCATAAGTCAAAACCTTCCCAAAAGTGGAGAGAGATATGCTAGAATTGGATGTGTGTTTTTCAAGTTTTTTAATGGTCCTCATCTATTTTTTAAGTTTTCAAGAACTGAAGTGGAAAAATTAGAAATATTGGTATATCTGTGTTACACCCCTGACACAGGCATCGGGGATTCACATGGAATCATGGAATGGTTTGGGTTGCAAGGAACCTCAAAGCGCACCCAATGCCACCCCGTGCCATGGGTAGGGACCCCTTCCACTACCCCAGGCTGCTCCAAGCCCCAGTGTCCAGCCTGGCCTTGGACACTTGCAGGGATCCAGGGGCAGCCACAGCTTCTCTGGGCACCCTGTGCCAGGGCCTCCCCACCCTCCCAGGGAGGAAATCCTTCCCAATATCCCATCTCTCCCTGCCCTCTGGCAGTGGGAAGCCATTCCCCCTTAGAAATTTTCTCTCTCCATCCTTGTTGGCTCCTTCAGGCACTGCAAGGCCACAATTCAGTCACCCCAAAGCTTCTCTTCTCCAGGCTGCACAATCCCAATTTTTGCAGCCTTTCCACACAGCAGAGCTGCTCCATCATACTTTAAAAAGAAATGTGGTAGCAAATGTTCTTCACCCAAATTCCAGTCATGGTGTAAGGTGGTTTTCCCACAGGCACATCTCCTGGAGAAGCTGCAGTGAAACATTCCCATGGGAGTCCCAAACCAAACCCCAGAGTGGGAATCACCAGCCTAAAGATGTGAAGAATTCTACTTCCATGATGCTTCAAAATATATTTCTGAAGATCATAATCAGTGCCAGATTTAAATCTGCAACATTTTTAAGCAAACCTTGAGACTTAAGGTTGCCCAGAGAAGCTGTTGCTGCCCCTGGATCCCTGCAAGTGTCCAAGGCCAGGCTGGACACTGGGGCTTGGAGCAGCCTGGCATAGTGGAAGGTGTCCCTGGATCAAAATCAAGGATTCTTCTGTTTATATATTTCTTCACAGATACCTGAAGGCGCAAATATCAGTGTTTGAGATCCTGTGAAACCACAGCTCATCCCAATTGGCAAACATTAGTTCGTGACAGAGAAAAATAAACTTCTAAAATTTAAATAAAAATGTATTTCACAGTCTGGTAAATTGCTCTTTTTAATTTCTTTTGGGAGCAGCTCTACTGCAATCAGACTATTGTGAATATTTCCTTTAGAGCAAGCATTTTAATAAGAAAGCTGCAATTTGCTCCTAAGCCGAATCCAAAAATAATTAATAAGTGTGTGTTAGGATTCTGCACACATGGGCTTTTAGCAAATGAAGCAAACAAGGGAACAACTGATATGGAGACAAACCAAATCCACCACAGCCATCTTCCCATATATTCCCAATTATCCCCAGTGACTGATGCCACCACCAAAACACCCAACAGGAACATTTTGATGCCCAGTTTGTTATATCTCCATTCTTCCTGTGCTGAAGGGCTAATTAAAGTGGTAATTGTCATTCATATCTCTTGCTATTATATTTGTATTTGAAATTGCAATAGATGCAATCTGTGTATATTTTTTTTTAATTTAAGCACTTTAAAATTAATTAGAAGCCGTACAACAGCAATCAGAGTCTAATTAGTGAGATAATCAATTAATAAGCATGTAACTAAGGGTTCTCAAGTCGTAGATGGAGATGATTTCAACTGGGATGAGGTGCAATCTTTGTATTAAATAATAATAATAAAATTCTGAATCTAGCCTGAAGCCAGGAGATGAAGACAGATCTGTCTGTTCCAGAGGTATCTTTTGAACCCCTGTGTGGTGACAGTGATTCCTGGGACTGTGACCACAAGAATTTCATTAAAATGACAGCTTTCTGTGGCCAAACCCACACGCCATTCCCAAAGCATTCACACTGCTTCCCTCCACTTAATACACACAAAGTGCTTCCATAAAGCCATTAAAGAGAGTATAAAAAATGAGTTCAAGACAACCAGTTATTTGTACAGGGAATTAATTGAAGGATGCAGGGAAGAAGTAGGGAGGAGGCTGAGATTAATAAACCTGAAAGTGCAGGCTTGTTGTGCCAAATGGCCTTTCGCCTGTAACTGTAAACAAATTTGGATTTTGGGCATCTTTAGACCTCAAGGTCGTGCATTAGCAATGGCATTGTGTTCCTCAGGGAGCTCGCAGTGCTTCCAGGCAAAAAATCCATGAGGGAAACCTGAGAATTTGTGTTGCACACAATGAATTGGGGAAGATATTTCTTTACTTTGTGAACTTTGTCCCCCTGTGCTGGCACTGCTGAGGGACCTCCAGTGCTGAGTCCAGTTCTGGGTCTCACAGCCAGAGAGACCTTGAGGGGCTGGAGAGTGTTCAGGGAAGGGAACAGAGCTGGGGAAGGGGTTGGAGCCCCAGGAGAGGTGCTGGGGATCCTGGAGGACTTTTCCAATCTCAGAGATTCTGGGATTCAAGGATTTTAACTTGCTGGGCTTCTTACAGGAATATCTTTGGGGCCATGGTACTTTAGCATCCCATTAAAACTTCCATGAGCTCTACCAGAGCTGACAGTTGAGCTCAGTTGGACTGTGCACCTCTTTTCTGAAATAAATTTCTGAAGCATATGTTGAACAGAAAATAAAATGATTTAATAATTATTTACTTAATTAAATTTTAAAAATTCTTATTTATTAATTTATTTATTCCATTGATTTAGGGAATAAAACCTATTCTTGAGCTGGGGTGCACCAGAGAATGAAAAATTCCCCACTCTCCTTAGACTGCATTTGTGTTACAGTGAGATTCATGGGCCTGACAAAACCTACAGGACTGAGGTTCCAAATTTCACTGCAGCCTGAGACTGTAAGAAGATTAAAACAAGACTTTCCATATGAAGAATTAACACAGCTAATCCTGTGCTTTAATAAGAATTCAGGTTTAAACGTTATCTGATTAAAAATGTGCTGGAGCGATTTTCCTGTGTTGTGTCTTGTGGGGGTTTTTGTGCATTATTTTTGGGTTTGTTTGTTTGGGTTTGGTTTTTTGGTTTGCTTTTTGTTTTTTTTATTTTCCTGATAACAGGTTATGAGTTTCTGTCAGGAAAATCAGCATGAAATACTCAATTCCCAGACCGAACTGAAATATTTACTTATTTTCGATCTCACTGAACTGTAATAGCTTTACCAATGAGCTACAACTATATAGAAGTTTATCTCTTAGTTATCTTTTTTGTTTTCATCTAGGATGTTCAAAGACATCTCTCCTACAAACAATCCATCCCGTGTTATGCATTCCAACACCTAATCTGTTGCAAGGACTACATTGTAAGGTACAAGCCTGGGGCAAAAACCAGGGGTTATTCCAGGTGTGGGGCAACAGACAGGCATCAATGGAAAATAGAACCAATAAATACATAGGTAAATAAAAAATAGGAACTTTTAAAATCTTCTTGAAGACAAAAATATAAGAAATAGCCAGGTTGCTGTCTTTCTCTTCAGCTTTGTTGTTATTCCATAGAAAATTGGAATATTTCTACCTAATATTCCTATTTTTCTTTTCTATGAATAGACAAGTGTGAACAACAAGGACAATTATGAGGTTTTATGTAATTTTCTGCAGAATGAAACCTATTGTAACCACAGGCACATCTTTTGCATATGTTTACTTGCCTAAGTGAAGTTCCTGCAAACCATAGATTTAAAATGAAAATTTTAAGTGTACTTCCCCTTTTCCAGTACAACTGCCAGAACAATTTGCCTCTGCATTAATTTCTCCCTCAGACACTTGAGGAACTTAATTTCAGGTGATATAAACAGGACTGACCTTTTTACCTTTAATGATTGAATGATGAAGACAACATTTTTCACTCAGTCCTGATCCCAGGCTCCCAGGCTGGCTGGGGTTGAAGGAGCCTCTGGAGGTCACCCAGCCAAGCCCTGCCCAAGCAGAGTCACCAGAGCAGTGGCACAGAGTCACAGCCAGGCAGCTTTGGGATGTCTCCAGAGATGGAGAATCCACAGCCCCTCTGGGCAGCCTGTCCAGTGCTCTGGCACCCTCCCAGTGAAGACGTGGCTGCCCAATCTCCCCTCTTCCTATTCCACACAGGTGGATCCACCCTTTCCCAGCAGGCTAAAAACATTCCATTGTCACAACTAGCCCAACAGCCCTGGCCATGAAGCCAGGAGCTGATTTGGGTTCCATTTCTGGCCTGTACCCGTTTGTTTAAATGGTTAAAAGGCACCAAAGAACACCTTGGCCACCAATACCTTTCCCTTTCACCCCCAGCTTCTGGCCTGTGGTGTCCTTTGTGCCCAGAGGGAAGAGCAGCAGTGCACGCTCTGTGCCCTGGAGAGGTCGTGGAATCCTCTCAGCAGCACCTCAGCCTTGGCTGTAGGAGTGTCAAATCCTCCCCATCCCGGCTCTGCTTCCATCTCCACTGGTGTTCCTGGCAATGCCCTGTTGTGCTGGGTTGGCCTGGCCTGGGCTGGGGTTAATTTTCTTCCCAGGGGCTGTTTTAGGTCTGTGTTCGGCTTTGCGCTGAACACAGGGCTGATACCACAGAGATGTTTCTGTTCTTGCAGAGCTTACCCAGAGCCAAGGCCTTTCCTGCCCCTCACATGGTGATGCCAGGGATATCCCAGACCGTGTCACTTTGTGCTCAGGATATACAGTGGGGGGAAGAAGGAGGAGGTGGGGATGTTTGGAGGGATGGGTTTTGTCTTCCCGAGTCACCCTTCCGTGGGATGGGGCCTTGCTCTCCTGGAGGAGCTGAACAGCTGCCCAGCCTTGGGAAGGGCTGAAGGAATTCTTTCTTTTGTTTTGCTGGTGTGGTGCCTTTTGCTTTCCCTGTTCAAATGCTTTGCTCTCAACCCACTCCAGATTTTACCCTCCCAGCTCTGTCCCTGATCCCACCAGTGGAGAGTGACTGAGGGGCTGGGAGGTGCTGCCTGGGTTGAACCAAGACACCAAGTCTCATAAACAACCACTGACATCATTATTTGTTTTATTTCTATGACTCTAAAAGTACTTCTGCAGTAGGGAAGAAAAAATCCCATAGAAATCAAGTTATTAAAAATCCCATGGCAGATTTATCTGATTGATTGAACCAAAAATGACCACACCAAAATTTGTGTCACAGCAGAAGTTTGAAAGCAGGGAAGCGTTCTTGCAGTCAGTCTAGAAGGCTGGGTTTCATCTGAGATGAAATGATTTAGTGATTTAACTGATCACGTGCTCTTTGCAATGGTAACCCAAACTAAAAATACTCTTTTCCTTTTTTCTTTTTGATTTCCATGATTCATTTTTTCAATACTTTGAAGACTATCTTGTGAAACAGTCTAAGAGTCTAAAGATACCACTGTATAAATGAATGGTTTTTAATATTTCATTCAGTCTAGTATGTCATAGGCTGCCAGATAAAAAATAAAATCGTTTATTGGAGCTACTCAGTGTGACCTTGTCACCAAAATATTCTGCCTTTTTTTCTCAGAATACTTCATGCTGCAGACAAAATTATTCATCCAATGCTTTTTAGTACTCATTTTTCTAGATAAACTCGCTATTCCAAAGACTCACCTGTGCATTTTCTGATTCCCTCACACAAAATTCCAGCATCAAACATTACAATTACACCTAATTTCATTTAAAATTTAAATAAGATGTTTTAATCAGTATTTACTGTGCTGAATATAGAACTTTGCTTTGGTATCTGCTGAATTAAAAGAAAACATCATTACTTTAGAATTTTGCAGCTATCTCACCTTATACTTTCAGTGCAGTCCCTGCAGTTTCTTACTGGGATCATGTTTGTGTGTTATCTCATCAAGTCCTGATCCATATTCAGCACAATAATGAAAGAAAATTAAAATAAAATTGAAAACAAATAATGGAGAGATCTGTTCTGCTGATATCACAGTTAAGCATCTTTGGCAACATATTCTGTATGCCAGAAAAAAGAATTAATTATCTGGTTCCAGAAGTTTACAACAGGAAAACAATAATGCCAAAAGGCACAAGTTAATTCTGTACTTATGCACTGGGCTCTGTTATTGAAAAATCCAAATGCAAGTGTTGGTGCAATAGAAAAACTAACTTACCAAGAAATAGGAACATAAAGATTTTTGCCATGGAGCTGGTAGTAGCGCTTAGGTGATAAATACTATAAAAAACATGCAGGGGCTGAATTAATGGCAAAGAAGTGGGTCAGGAGGATCCCCTAATTGAAGTTTATTAGTGTTTGTTCTCAGCAAAACCAAAACCAATTATCTTTTGTTTTTTTCTTTTTACAGGAAGGTCATTAATGGAATAATTTTCCTGAGTGGTGCCTGCTGTGAGCAATATCAATACCCAAATATCCCATATCCAACAGGAGTTTTTATTTTGCCCAGTAGTACCTTTGAGGATAAGGTGACTCATTCCCTCTGGCTCGGCAGTGAGAACATCAGAAGTGGAGCTTCCGCAATAAAAAAAAATTTATGAAGGATGCACTTATGAGGGGATAATTTGCCTTGCTTGATATTATGGTATGTCCCAGTAGGGTCTGGGAGATGCCCAGTTTTTGCAAGAGCAACCTCTCCTCTCCTCTCCTCTCCTCTCCTCTCCT
>VZRM01002675.1:30118-59486 GCA_013397955.1 Grantiella picta
CTCCTCTCCTCTCCTCTCCTCTCCTCTCCTCTCCACCACTATATTTAGCCACCACAGGACTCTCATTTCTCTCAGACCATCAAGGTATATCCACCTATCTGCATATTTCTTTATTTTTAATTCCCTCCAAGACTCAGAAAAATCTAGAGTTTAAAAAATCATATTGTAGCAGAACAAAACATTTTGATTGCCCAGTCCTGCGAGTTTTGGGGAAGAGCAGGAAAGAAGAATCTCCCTGGTTTCCCCCTGACTTCAAGCAGCTCACGGAAGACTAAAAAGGGGATCCTTCCTTTCTTTTCCCAGGTCAATTAATCTTCAAAGAAATATCACACAATAAGCTGCAAACAATAATTAAAACACATCATTTCCTCTACAAATTGCTACAAGCCCAAATATACTTTCTAATTTGAGTATGTAATTAATGCAAATGAAGTGCTGTAATAAAAGCTTTTGGAAACCAGATCATGTATCAGAAGGCAGCAGCAAATAAATATTTCCAGTAGGAGCTGAATTTTCTTCCAGCCCTCACTGTTTGTCAGGGATAACCTCCCATCAAAACAGCTCAAACTACAGCCCTGGGTTGGAGTCACTCCAGAGGTGAGGGCAAACCTGTTTTCAGGGATGGCAGTTTCTGTAATGGCTTTTAATGTTTTACTCGAAAGTTCTATCCACTGAGAAAAAAATGTTAAAAATAATCAATCTCTCTACAAAGCAAAAGGGAGTTTGGCTGAATAACTGACTACAGGAACTCATAGGATATTGGGACATTTAGAGCTGAATTTCACATCTCAAACGTATTCAGTGAAAAAAAAATGGAAAAATAAATCATTTACCTTATCGAACACCTCCATGTATTTGCTGTTTGTATTCCTCTTTGCTCTTTTAAAATATCCTGCAAAAGGTGATGTTTCCATGTTTTTAACTTGCTCCTTCCTTTCAAAAGACGGTTAAGAGTCATTAATGTGTCACATACGCTGTACCCCATCACCCCCTGGAATGTGAGTCATTAAATCACAGAATCATTAAGGCTGGGAAAGACCTCCAAGGTCACCAAATCCAACATTTGACCAAACCCCACCATTCCCTCTAAACCATATTGTGAAGGACATGAGTTTCTGCACTCTGCTAATAAGGACTTTTATTTTCTTGGCCAGGGTGTTTGTACAGAGAAAAGGCTTTAATAAAATGTCTGTCAACAACATTTCTTTAAACGTTCACCATCCATTTTTAAAAAACCTGGGCATGTCTCTTACTCCCGAAACAAAATACCACAAGAAAGGTAATTATAAATAACAAAGTTTGTATGGGAAAAAAAAATCATAAAGGACATTTTTCAACCAAGTTTAGTAGAAGCAAAAAACACATTTCCAAATAGGAAAGTTGGAAAAAGATGGTCTTTCAGGTCCTTTCCAACTCAAACCTTCCTGGGATTCTGGAAAGCCAGGGAAAATTTTTGAATTGCTTTCATATATAAAACCAGCAATATACCTAAGTTAAAAAAGAAATAAAAATCAGAGATTCCTTATTCTCCATCTCACACAGAAGTTCTTGTGGATCTGCAGAGTTGGATTTGGCCAAAAAAATTCTTTTTTGCATAAGACAGAGCACTTCTGAAAGATACCACTGAAAGCAACTTCTCTTGTTGGTTGTTTGCTCAGCATTTGGGTGTTTACAGAAGGTGTATGGGTTCCAGTATTTCATTAATATAATTAAACTAAACTCGTTACAAAGCAAATGAAATTAATTCAAATTAAAGAAAATTTATGATGGTTCTTATACCTTATATATAAAATACATTTGCACCTCTCTGTTGAATGGAACACTATTTTTTAAGACATTATAGGCTTGTAATTTATAGGTATTATAGGTATATATTGTCTTTTCAAATATGTAATGAAATTTAACTTAATTTAAATACAAACGCGTATTTCTTTTCCAGATTGTCCCTGAATTCTAGTCTTTTAACAAGTTTTATTTTTAAGAAGGAAATCTCTTTAATTATAAAACATTAATCAGAAGTAAAACACTATCAATAGGTTATTTTTTATAAAAATGTGCTGCCAGTTACGAACAATTAAAATTGTTGCTATAACTGACAGTGAATAGTTTCGGTTTTAATAATCATACAATTATATCTCATTAAAAACTAAGGAGTAATAAACAAAAGAAAAATTAAGCATCTTCTTTGTATCCTAATTCTGTGCTATCATTAAGTCTTTTCTGGATTTGCCCTTCTGAAGGGCAAATTCCATCAGGATTTCATTGAAGTGTTGAATAAATAAAGCAAACAAAATATGCAAATTAAAAACATATTAGCACTGATCTCTAGTTTAATCTCAATGTAGCCTGAATTTATTTTATTTAATATTATTAATATTTTCAGGATGTCTGACTGAGCAGCAATGAAACAAGTTATGAGAATTAACATTTGATGTTTATGTTGGAAGGGAGCTGGGAAGGGGTTGGAGCACCAGGAGCAGCCTGGAAAGGAGGGAGCTGGGAAAGGAGCTCAGCCTGGAGCAAAGGAGGCTCAGGGGGACCTTGTGGCTCTGCACAACTGCTGACAGGAGGGGACAGCCAGGGGGTCAGGCTGTGCTCCAGGGAACAGGGACAGCAGGAGAGGGAACAGCCTCAGGCTGGGCCAGGGGAGGCTCAGGGTGGCCAGCAGCAGGAATTTCTCCATGGAAAGGGTGCTCAGGCCTTGGCAGGAGCTGCCCAGGGAGCTTTGCAGTCCCCATCCCTGCAGGTGTCCCAGGAAGGCCTGGCTGTGGCACTCAGTGACAAGGTGGCCATTGGGCACAGCTGGGACTCCATGGTCCTGGCAGACCTTTCCAACCTCAATGATTCTGTGGGCTCCAAAATAAGATCTTTGCTGTCCATGGGAAATCACTCCTGGCTCAGGTTCTTCTGCTGTGATTGGTGAATTGAATAACCAATTACCCATAAAACTGCTCAATGCCTCTCACCCCACACCTCCAGCAATAAACAGCAAAATTCCAGTTACAACCCAGAGACTTCCAGGAAGGTGATTTCAACAGCCAGAATGCTGCCAGTCAGCCCTATAAACTGCACTGAAATGAGTGAGGAGGGTTTGTGCCAAACTCCTCAGGGAAATCCCGGCTGCCAGGACAGAGTTTAGAGGAAGCTCTCAGAACCTTTCAGGATGTTTTACAGAACAGAGGGTGTGAAACAGCAGGAGCCGCACCAAACACACCCAGCAGCTCCTGTCTGAAGCACAGGAATGCTGCCTCCACCTTTTCCATGGAATCTGAGAGGCTGATGGAAGATCCCTGTGACTGCTGAAGGAATACAGACCTGTGTTTCCAAAGGAAGAGCAGAGTCCCTGTTGGGGGTGCAAGGGGAAAGCAATGAGCTCCAGGAGCAGCACGGGCAGAAAAATCAATGGAAGTCCAAGTAAAGGCGATATATATTACATATATTTGTAGTAAAGCACTCCTGAGAAAGACACTTCTGGCAAAAGAAATTTGGTGAAACAGGATCTTGAGCATCCTTTGTTTCAGTTTCTCGGTTTTGGATGTCAAGGTAAGGCGCAATTCTGCAGCAAGGACCAGACCTTGGGTGAATTCCACAGTTCCAAGAGGTACTCCCAGCTCCAAAGGGTTTCTGTCTAAATAGATCTAAGGGATCTAAGAGGCAAAAAGGACAGGAAGATAAAATTAAGGATGAAATTACTTGGTCAGTGACAGTAAAAAGAAAAAAAACCTTCCTCTTGTATGCTGTCGTTCAGCATTTTCTCTGCTTGGCCATGACACTTCCTCTCTCCAATGACTACATTTTTTCCAAGAAAATTAAGTCAGAAGACATAGTTAACAGTATTTTAGGGAATCTGAGCAGAGCTCCCTGACACATCCAGGATGTAATTAATTTCACTGCAGTTTTGCCCTTATTAAAGAATTTACTGCTGTTAAAATACTTGGTTTGTCCAAAGCACACATATTTTCCAACTAAGCAGATTATCAAATACCTGGCAGTATAGTAAAATAATAGCAATTAAACCAGAGTATATTCACAGTGAAATTCCAGAGCCTCCACTAATCCCTTTGGAGGAAGCTGTGTCACTTATTCCTGACTCCCTCAAACACAATGCTCAAAGGTTAGAGGGAGTTTCCGTCCTCTGTGCTTCCCCTGGACTGTATTAGACAAGAGCTTTTAATCAAAACTGGCATTTTTAGCCTATTAAAAGTGACCCCTGAGGTGTCAGTATAATAATAGCTGGCAGTGTATTTGTGATATAATATTGTATTTTTGCTTCGTGGTTGCTGATTTACGTATTTTGAAAGAAATCTGAATGTTCATTAGGAATCACCAAACACATTTTCTCGTCCAAAATTTTGCTACAGAGTGAGTAACTTCTTTTGTGAGCCTGCAAATATCTTCAGCCTACTTAATGTTTTCCAAATTTGGATTATTCAAAATATATTCAGAAAATTCTATACGTTCAGTACAAGTAATATGCAAAATCATGCATTGAGGAGTGATCAATAGGAGCATGTCTTTCTTGATTATCAAAATATTCAATTAAAAAATAATTTGGGAAACTCCTGAGATAAACCAAATGTTTTTGCTCCACATAATTACAGTATCCATAGTTCCAGAATTATTCTGGGAAGTTTGGAATATCCAACTGATGTTCAGACCTTAAGGCTTTAATTACAAACCTTAATAAGCAATGAGCAGCACCTTTTCCATGAGAATGGAGCTGCTCAAAAAGATCTTTCAAGGCAATTAAATTGATAATCTCTGTTTTCTCCAAGATTCACGTTTTCTGGTGGTTTCAACCTATTGATTTGCCCATGCCCTCTGCAATTTCAGGGAGAAGGGGTAGAGAGTGAAATCAGGGAAATTCTTATGTTGCTCTCATGGAAAAGGAACTTCATTCCCTTCAGCAAATGTAGTTTGGTTACACTTTTATTTGAAAAAAATACTCTTTTCCTAGAAAAGAAAAAAAAATCCTAAATAAATATTCCAAAGAAGATGGACAGAGCAGGTTTAGGGGAAAAAAAAAAAAAAAGAAAGTCTCCATGTCTCATAGGAGCAGCTCTAAAAATGGGTAAGAGAGTAACTAAGGGCCATTATCCCAATTATTTGAGCTAGTGCAGCATATGTTGCAGTTCCAGTAATTACAATCTAAAGAGTGCTCGAATGCACTGCAGAATTATTATTTCATGCACTATATTTACTTTTAATTACTGTGTAGCTGCCTAGCCTTGAAATAGTAAAATATTTTAAGATCTTGCAGAGCTATTTGCTCTAATGCTTAAGACATTGGGATTATGATTTTTCATTTACACTTCCTAATTTTTCATTCACAAAAACATTTCATGGAGCATTAAAAGTTTGTGTTGACTTTTCTCCCTCCCAACACCTGGTTTTTTTCCAGTAAAACACTTTTTTAGCTTGTGGGAACTAAGGCTCAGAGGATGATTCTCTGAAGCACCAGAAAAATAGAGGTCAGAATGTGCAATTTTTAATTCAGAATAAATTCACCAGTCACTGGGACTACGATATTTTCTTTCCTCAGACACTTTTGTCCTTCCTTTTGTTTATTCAAGCAGCATCAAGGACTCTCGACACCAACTGGCATTTCATATTTTTAACTTAATTCAGCTTTACTGCTTCCCCATCCATTGTTCCCTGACAGGGAAAATATACAACTTGCTGTTATAAATACTTTATGATGACCCTGTCTGCCGAACTCTTCATTCTAATCACAGCCCTGCCACTTACCATCCGTGTCACTTTGGATATATTGAAAGCCATAAAAGTAACCCCCTCTGTCTCTGCTCCCTCGCAGACATTTTTCAGAGGGCCATAAAAACAAAGCCAGGATGAATTCAGATGGAATTTCAAAGCACCAACAATTGCTTTTTTTTCAACAAGTGCAATGATGGCTTCAAATTTCTGATTGAAAAATAAGCAGCTTCCGTGTCCACCGTGTAAATTTATTTAGGGCTACACTTTCACTGGCTTTAGTTTTCTGCTCCCTGTGCTCCTCAAGCAAATGGAGGAGGCAGGAAAGGGAGATGTTTTTCCACTCAGGGCGTGGGATGGAGCTGAGGAAGCTCAGTGAGGATGTCAAACTATGCAGATGCTTTGTGGGAACAGCTGAGAGTTGGAGTCACTCCACTCCCCGTCTAAGTAAAGCTCAAGAATGCAACAGCAGCAGGAAGAAAGGATGATCCAGCACATCCCTGGGGCTCAGGAGGTGGAATCACTGCCCTGGAAGTGCTCAAAACAGGAGTGGATGTGGCACCTGGGCACATGGGGCAGCGGTGGCCTTGGCAATGCTGGGAGTTGTTGGCCTTGCTGATTTTAGAAGGCTTTTCCAACCCTAATGATACCATGACTAAAGTATCCCTTGACACCAAAGCAGGAGTTCAGGGAGCACGAAAAAAAAACAAACTAAAATTAACTTACTTGGAAAAAAGCTTTTCCCAACCATATCAATTGGCTAATTGATTAAACTCCCAAGATTGTTACTGGTGAATGGCCTTTCAAATAATTTATGAAGGATTAATTACTGAGGGTTTTTTCCAAGCTGAATATGTTATGCTTGTTCTTTATTCTCCCTCCTGGTTTCAAACACCTTGTCTGGAGTTCTGGAAGGAGTTCAGGATCTTGAGGAGAGGGACAAAAGAGAAAAGAAGGATTGCAGCCCTGGATTTCAGGCAAGCAGACTTTGACCTGCTCAAAATTGGGATAAGGCCCTGGAAGGGGGAGCCCAAGAAAGCTGGTTGATATCCAAGGATCACCTCTGTAAATAAGGAGTTCATGTGCATGGATGAGGTTGGAAATCAGGATGGATCACTTCGGTCATCCCAAACAATGATCCTTACAGATGCTGCATGGAATTTCCTTGCCTGGCTCTTTTAACCTGGGGTGCAGAGCAGTCAGTGCACATCAGTCACTCCAGCCATCTCACAGTCAGATTAATCTGTGCAGAGAAAATTAATATTCATTATTCTTTTGCAGGCTGCTGTTAAATTATCATTTATCTTGTAATCTTGTGTCCTCAGCTTGGTTACAGGGCATCTTTAGGAGTTTGGATCTTTTTCTGCTGCAAAATATCTGTAATTCCCTGATGAGCTTTATTAAAGTGAAAACAAGAGCTTTAATAAAGTGAAAACAAAACCAAAGCAAACACACCTTTATCAATTAAAACCAAAGTCTCAGGAAAGATTTAAAGAAAAGTTGTGAAACTCTGGTAGTATTTTATTTATTGTCACTAGAACTTATTGTCTTTAAGGGATAATATTTGTATCCAAATACATGGCAGAGATTTAACTTCCACACAGAAATGAGAAAGTTCTGACCTTGCAGTCCAAGCACCAGGACATGTTTTTTACTTTCAAAATTACTAAACTGTCATCCCGACCCTTCTGAAAAGTCTCAAGCCAGTGATCTATTTTCAGTTATTCAGAATAACAGTACAATAATAAATTTTAAATTTTTTTACTAAGTTACTTCAGAATCAGCCTGGTCATAGTAAGAGCAAAAACCTTGCATCTGGGTAATGATATTTTAGAATTAAGCTGCTTTTTTAAAATGTCACCTGGGGGAAGATTTTTCTAGTTAATGTTCAAGTAAACATTTGCCTGCATTTTGCATCCCTTTTGACTTTCTCAGTCATTTGCCTTTACAGTTAAAATATATTTCCTCGGGCTATTTTAGTGCAATAATTTTGATTTATATTCTGACATCTCCAACAATATGGCTCCTGTCCACTTTTCCCCGTGGTGTTTCTTACTCTGCCTCTTGCTGAAGTAAAGCTGTGACTCACCGGATGACTTCTGCCAAAATTCCTCCCTGCAGGAGGACACAAGACAAGGACAGAGCCCTGCTCTGGTGCTTAACCTTGGCTCTGAGAAAACTGCTGAGCTGAGAGCCTGAGCTCTGCAAACCTGCAGGAAGGGGAGAGAGGTGAAATTGCAGGGAGAGGACACACAGGGAGGTGGGGAATGGCAGGAGCTGAGGGATTCAAGGGGAAAATCACCAGCATGGAGATGGATTTAGTGGTTATTGGAGGAAAACTAGGCAGACCAGTGGGGACTGAGAGCTGCCAGATTCCCAGTTCAGGTCCTTGAGGCTGTCCAGGATGGGCTGGTGGAGGATGGCAACATCAGGACATGGGGAGTGAAGAGTCTCAGAGTCCTTGGCCTGTCTTTTGTGTGTCACACAACAAAAAATTGGTTTATTTCAAATTTCTGCATGTCCTGCTAGCAGAGTTTCTGTTCCCTGCTAAAGGTGCCCAAACAAGTAACCCAACAGAGGGGTGAGTTTTATGGATTCACCAGCTGAAATCTGAATCATGGAATCACAGAATATCCTGATCTGGAAGGACGCACAGGGATCATCCAGTCCAGCTCCTGTCCCTGCACAGACATCCAACAATCCCACCCTGTGCATCCCTGGCAGTGCTGTCCAAACGCTCCTGGAGCTCTGGCAGCCTCAGGCTGTGCCCATTCCCTGGGCAGCCTGGGCAGTGCCAGCACCCTCTGGGGGAAGAACTTGCCCTGATCTCCAGCCTGAGCTGCCCTGGCACAGCCCCAGCCATTCCCTGGGTTCTGTCCCTGTCACAGAGATCAGAGCTGCCCCTTGGGAGGAGCTCTAAGCTGTAATTCATCAAGACAAAACTGTCTGGGTTAGAGGCTGAATAACACTGAACTATTTCTGTTCCTGGCAAAGATCCAGATGTTGGATCAAAAATATGTGGACTGAATGTCCACAATTGACACCTTAACCTCCACCTTTTTTAGATGCATTCCCAATGAGAATAAGAATTTTTGCCTCCAAATGAAACCACGTTGAGAACATAGTAATGACTTTATCCCAATGGAGAAACCAGAAGGTGTTTTTTTCTCAGTCTTTAACAGTCTGACAAACTTTTTACCAAATAGTTCCTAAACAAAATTACCAGGTGGGACAGCTGAACAGGTGCCCTCAGCTCAGCTGAGGTTTTTATTAATATGCTGGAAAATGTTCTGACTGCTTGTGGAGAGTGAAAAGCAGAAGAGGGGAGAGACATGCCTTTTTTCTATTCTTTCTGTCTTTTCTATTCTGTTTTTTTGTCTCTGATGTTTAGGGTTTTTTTGGTGGTGTTTATTTTGTTTGGTTTTGGGTTTTTTCTTTTCCTCTACAACACTGGTTTGTTGATGAATATTTGCAATTATTTTTTTATTCTTTCCTGGAAAAATTTTAAAAAGTGAAACCACATTTTTTTAACTAATCTGACCAAACTGCCCTATCCCATATTCATGAATCCATTCCACTCTCATTATGAGAGGAATCCTCATGTTTTCTCTTAATCTCTTATGTCTTCATGAGGCTTGATCCTATAATCAAGCAGAAGAAACCTTTAGCTGTGTCTGGATTCACAAAAATCACCCCAACTTCTCATTTTCTCAGAGAAAATAATATCTCTGATCCAAACCACCAGGTTTTATTTTACCAGGAAGAAAGATGCTTCATCAAGTACGATTTGGTTCCTCCTTTACATTTCCATACCAAGCTCTGCTTCCTCCTGGGGAAACAGCCTCAGGTGGCACCAGGGGAGGTTCAGGTTGGATATCAGGGACAATTTCTTCACTGGAAGAGTGGCTAAGCACTAGAGGAGGCTGCCCAGGGCAGTGGTGCAGTCGCCATCCCTGGAATTGTTCAAAAAAAGAGTAGATGTGACATTTTGTGAAACAATTTGCTAGGCCTGGTGGGATTTGTCCAAGGAGGAACTTGGTGTTTTTGGAGGTCTTTTCCATCCTCTTAATGATTCTACGATTCCACATTTCACCAGTTTGAACCCCTGAAGGATTGCTGATGGTTTGGCTGTGCTGACTGAGAACTCAACATTGCACATCCCACCCTGCTGCCAATCCGCTACAATCCCTGGAATGCCTGGGAAGCAGCGGATGAAGGGAAAAGTTGGTGTGATTTGTCTGGACTTTCAAAAAGTCTGCAGCAAAGTCCTTCCCAGGAGGAGGCTGTGGGAACCAGGCAATGCTGAGGTGGGAGGTGAAGGTCTGCCTGGATTAGAAACCAGCTGAAGGAGGTGGAAAACAAAGAGCAGAAATAAACGTTCGATTTCCAGGCTGGCGAAAGGTTAACGCTGAGGTTCAGCAAGTCTTGGAGACACTTCAAGGACAACACTTACTGAACACGTAATTTCCCAACAAGCTGAAATAAGCAGGAGAGATCCTAATATAGATGGCATTTGGTGAGTAGCCTTTTCCATACAGGCTTGGAACGTCCAGGTCGAGACCTCAATTTCCCTCCTCTCAGCTCCAAGGCTGGTAGGCAACAGACATATCATTTCAGGCTCCCAAGTGATCTATTGAGATTGGAGCTTTTGGGAATACTTGAGCAAGGAGCAGAAACACAGCGAGTTTCCAGCCTCTTGAGCAGCAAACTTTAAATGAAGTCCAGAGGGCCTCTCATCTTTTATTACTCAGCCTGCATTCAGCTGTACTCACTGTGTATGACCCTCGAGTAAGGAAGCCCTGCAAGTTAATACAACAGGAGTTCTGAGAGAGGGAGGAAGGAGAAAAAGCACCTGGAAAAAACAATTTCTCTCAGAAACACCCTTTAGAGAAAGACCGAAGAACAGACTTGTAGGTGCATTTTCCTATTCCTAAATTAAAAAATCGATATCTCTCTTCCCCACTGAAAAAGATCTTCATTCTTTGCAACATGTGATGGAAGAACTAATTTATGATGATGGCTTAGTCTGATGCAACCGCACTGGGATCAGAGCAAGTGAAAGCATAATTAATGAATAAAGTTATTTTTCTCTGAAGCATTCAGTGACGAGAGCACGGATAAGAGTCTCATTGCAGAACAGGGTCTACAACTGCTGGAAGCGCTGAACAAAGTGGGGAGCCTGTTTTAGCTGCATATTTTTCAGCATGAAAACAGGGCACCCTGTTCTGCATCCTTTTCAAGCACTTTCAGGGTGAAATATTGCCCATGAATACATTCATAGATGCTCTTGGAAAGAGGAGTTGCCGCAGAATAAATGAGCTGCCAAGATTGTATCATGACACTTCTCTGGAGAAATATTTTAGCCCGAAACCTGATTCCTGTAGCAGGAGTCAAAGCAGGCTCTGTCTCATGGAAAACTCAGGTTGTCACAGGCTATGTGTGGAAGAATGGAGCACCTGAGCCACAGAAGGTCAAATGCCTGAGTACTTTCTGGGGGTGTGAGAGGAAAATGGGTCAAACTTCAAGGTTAACGTGTTGCACATCTTATTATGAAAAGGAGGAGAAAAAACAATACAAATGCAGATGGCATGGCTGATACCCCTCTGTCTGTAGGAGTTTTGTTGAACAAGGGTCAGTTTTAGAATCTGATTTGTCTCTCCCTGAGAGGAAGGAGAGCTCTTGTACCTCATTTTAGTGTGAAGCGGGAATGTAACTCATTTTGGTGTAACTGCCAGGATCAGCAGGATCAGAGAACAGCAAGTCAAAACATGCCTGGAAATCACTGTGCACGAATCTTGCTCTGAACAAATCGAACAGAAAAAGTGAAAGAGCTATCTGAGAAATCATTAGGTATCAATCTGGAAAAATGGGAATATATTACTCAATTGTATTTGTAGGGCAACTTGTTTACTCCTAAACATTTTGAACATCCAACTCCAATATTGATAATCATTGTAAAAAGTATTTTTTGTTATTAAAGATGAAATTGGAAAACTGAAACATTTAGGGTAAAAACTTCACCTGATGTCGAATATTATGCTGACATACAGCAGGTCAGGATTTGGACACTGCCAGCAGCAAAATCAAAAGGGATTTTTGTCTTGCAGTTCTTAAAGGTTTAGATTACTTCTATTCCTTCTTCCCATGGGTTGAGAATTGGCCAAATTATTCTTTTCTCCTTTTTCAGCTAAGAAAAGGGAATTCTATCAATTTGTAAAATGTAGGGAGTACAAAAGGCTTGGCTCTGGCAGATCCTCCCCCACATCCCTGCCTCACAGGGTGGAGCTGGGAGAACAGGGTATTTTCCACTTCATGGAAGAAGCAAACTAAAAAGAGCGGCACCTTTTGGAAACCTGGTTTGGAATAGAACACTTTAGCAGCTCTCTGACCAACACAAATGGGTGTTGAGATACATTGATTTTTAGTGCATCTGCATACTGCTGCATCCTGGCCAGGCTGTGTTCTACAGAGGGAGCTGCCCTGCGTGGTTATACAACATCTCACTAATTATGTTACAGCTCATTAATCTCCTGCTTTCATTCAGAATACCAACATTTTACTGTACGGTGTTTGTCACATTTGTTTAATAAGTTTTTTTATCATTTTCTCAAGAATAAACATGCCATGACTTTTGTTTCTGAGATAGATAAATTACCCAAAGTTTTTTTCCTAGAGTTTTCTTTTTATTTTTCTAATTACCAATGGGGGAGAAATACACCTGAGGTAAATATAATTCTGCTATATTCCTAATCCTAGTAAAGGATTTCATTGCTTCCAAATTCATTAAGTTAGTGGTTATTAAAGTATGCAGGCTGCTCATTATGTCATGGAAAATAACATTCCTATTTTATTACGAGTTTCATTTCCATGGTTAGTACATTGCAGCCCTAATTACATTGGATACAGGGATCCATAGCTCTGTCCTACACTCCATTTTCATCTGACTCTGCTTGAGACTTATTATTTTCAGCTTATTATAAACTTTGTCACCAGTAAGAAAAGTCACAGCAGCTTGAAATGATAGATCATTCTAGAATCAGACACCGTGAGTGGGGTTTGTACTTCCCTGGATTTTTGATTGCCACAGACAAATTTCTTTTGCTTTGAATTAGAAAGTCCCATATTGCCAAAGTATTTTTGGAGCATCTGAGCGTTACATGAAAAACATGCAAAACCCAACCAACCAAAGTCTTTCAAAGATTTGTGTTTTGCCTGAAAAGCTTTGGAATTGTTGACATTTCATACAGCTCCATCTTCTAAAGTCTTCAGTGTGTTTGCTTTTCTTGTATTTTTATACTCTTATAAATGTGGGTTTATCTCTTCATGCCAAGGCAAACATCAGAACAGGAAGGATCCTGCTTAAATTCAAGCAAATTCATTCCAGTGCGGCCCTAAGGTGCTGAATAGTCATTAAATATCTCCTCTGAACAAGAGGTCTCATTTCACTCTCAGCACAGCATCGAAAAGAAGATTGGACACAGGCGAACAAAGAAATGATGAAATATAAATAAGACATTTAATAGTGTTTCTAGAATCATGGAACGGTTTGGCTTGGGAGGGACCTTGAAGCCCACCCAGTGCCACCCCGTGCCATGGGTAGGGACACCTTCCACTATCCCAGGCTGCTCCAAGCCCCAGTGTCCAACCTGGCCTTGGACACTTGCAGGGATCCAGGGGCAGCCACAGCTTCTCTGGGCACCCTGTGCCAGGGCCTCCCCGCCCTCCCAGGGAACAATTTTCTCCTGCCATCTAATCAAAATCTCCCCTCTTTTATTTTAAAACTGTTCCCTCTTGTCCCATCGTGTAAAAAGTTTCTCTCCATGTCCTTTGGACAAGTCCCCTCTGAGTACCCAAAGGCTACTGTGAGGTCACTTAGCTCATGGTCACTGAGGGCTTTCAGTCTTCAGCACAATTTTTCCACCAGAGCTGCTCCAGTTTCCCCAGATTTATGTGGGATTGGCTACCCCCCACTCTCTCTGGGAGCTATGAATGTGACATATCTCAGACACAGCAGCCAGGAAGGTCCATCTGGGCTCTATCCCCAGAGCAGTATTACCAAAGTGGCCCAGTGTGCATCCATGGCAGGTGCACAGAGATTAACCCAGTGAGTCTGACCTAATCCTTCTGGAAACTGAAGGGTTCAGTTCAGCTGAACTCTAATTTGAGTTGAGCAATGAGCCGTCTCTGACACAGTTCAATTGACTCAAGCTAAACTAATAAAAACCAATATTGCTGTCAGTGACAAAAGGTTTGTTCCTTTTAAATGGTCACCAAGGGTGGGCTACGGCTTTGTGTAAGTTTGACATTGACTTCAGATGAATCTCGCAGTGTGGGATGGAAGAGAGCCAACAGGAATGCTAGAAGAGGACATTTTTACAAGGGCCTGGAGTGACAGGACAAAGGGCAATGGCTTTAACCTGAAAGAGAGTAGGTTTAGATGGATATTGGAGTAAAATCCTTCCCTGGGAGGGTGGGGAGGCCCTGGCACAGGGTGCCCAGAGAAGCTGTGGCTGCCCCTGGATCCCTGCAAGTGTCCAAGGCCAGGCTGGACACTGGGGCTTGGAGCAGCCTGGGATAGTGGAAGGTGTCCCTACCCATGGCACGGGGTGGCACTGGGTGGGCTTCAAGGTCCTTCCAACCCAAACCATTCTCTGGTTTTATAACTCTGTGATTTTCTTCATGTGATGCATAGAAATGACCAGATTAAATTCACACATTTTAACACAGCCTTACACACACACAGCCAGTGCAAGTGAATATTCATCAACAGCACTTCATCGGACTCCAATCACAACCCGTTTCAGACTCCAAGGAACAGGTGATTTTTGCCTTTGTTATGAAGAAAGAGCAATCACATTAGAGAGCTTTCTCATTCTTCCAGTAATGAGCTTGAGATGGCATTTGGGGAAGTGTTTTGTGTCTCACATAACAAGGCTGTTTGTACATTCTCTAATGGAGGCTGCACAAAGGTATATAGCACTGCTTGATTTTTTGTTCTATAAGCTGAGAGTGAGTTAAATGTAAAATTACAGTAATTGTGAGCTGTTTTAGTATTGCCTATTATGCACTAGACTTCATTTCAGTGATGGCTTTCCCCGAACTGCATGGGAATTCTGAAGCTGTTACACTGCTCTGCTCTAAAAGGCCAGAGTGTTCAGGGATTGCTGAGTTCCACAGCCAAAATTTCAGCAGAAATTTTCTCCAGGAACAAATATGTATATGGCCATTACTTGCTGTTTATATTTGGAGGAATTAAGGAATAGGAGAAGAAGGGCAAAGCAGAGCAGGAGACAGGGCCAGCGGTGGTTGTTTTCCCACTGTGGGCTGCCCACACATGCTTCATCCTGCCTTCCTGCTGAAAGGGAGCAGTTTCCACACTGCTTGTTAAAGCTAAAGGAAAATCTTTAATGGGAGAGAAAGTATAGATGTAATCTTTAAAAAATGCTTTAAATACTCACGGGCTGAACTGAAATAGAAACCCAAGAGAAAGAGAAACCAAAAGCCCATTTATATCTTCAGGGGGGATAAAAGTTTTGAGTAGCCAGTGTGAGTCTGCTGGGAATTTAGGCATAAGACAAGATCTAACTGGTATTATTCTGTGTAATCATTTCTGAACTTTAAAAATAAAAGTGCATATTTATGAAAAATACACATGGTCACATAGCAATATGGAAATGACCTGTACAGATCTCTGGTAAAGTTGTGTAATGCATTTACCTCATTTAAGTCATACCTGAAGGGAAAACGAGCTGCTGAATCTATTGATTATATCTTAGAAGGGCAATGATTTACAATTTTATCAAGGACACTGACACAAACAGTAGGAGGACACTGATGAGATGTGTGGATGACAAAGAAGAGACCACTTAGCCAGAGGAGGCAAAAGAATCAGGAGCGAAGTTGAGCCTGGGAAGAAGGGAGGGTGGCAGGAAGGGGATTTTAGTTATGTTGCATTTCTTACTCTCCTCCTCTGTTACAAGTAATTGGCAATAAATTAAATTACTTTGCCCAAGTCAAGCCTTCTGTGATGGAAATAGGGGAGAGATCTCCCTGCCCTCATCTTGACCCAAGCAAACTTTGCAGCATATTTTCTGCCCTGTCCTGTTGATGGAGGAGTGATAGAGGCACCTGGTGCCCAGCCAGGGTCAGCCCACAGCACAGGGTCACCAGCAAGAGCTGTGATGGCATTTACAAGTGAGAGAAAGCGACTCAAAATCTCCACATTAGACACTTAAACGCACTCTTTATCTCACAACACCTCACTTATATCAAAGTCTGATCAGTGCAGGGTAGTTCCCAAGGAAAAGCTCTGAAGGCCTCTCACTAGGCTGCTGCTTTTGGAATATAATCAAGGCATAAAATTCAACAGAGAAATGCATCTTGTGAATTTTCCAGCCTTTCTCTTACTGGAGAACAGGAAAGAGCTCATTAACTGTGTTCATCCAACTCTTCTTAGGCCTTTATTGATTCACTTATTGCTATAGCACTCTAATTAGTATGATTGATGTTGACATCTGCTACAATTAAGTGATTTTGATTTATTAGGAGTGTGGAAAAATATGATTTTACAGTTCCTTTTTTTTTTTTTCTTTGCAAGGTAAGGGACCATTATCACCACCCTTTTAAGGATCTTTAAGGATTACTCCAGGGCTGGAAGAATGCTTTGGGGTTATGAATTCAGGACAAGTTCCATCAGAAGTACACAGGAATGTTTGCTGGGTTGCTGCGGATGGTTAAAAAGCACTGAGGGAATATCCAGATCAGGGAGCCACAAGTCCTTGTATCCCTGTCTCCTAAAGGCCATAATGATTTTTGTGCTGTGGCATCAAAGAGTGTTTCAGTCTCAGCAGAACCACAGAGTCAGTTCATTTAATAAAGTTAAATATCAGAAAAAGAGATGGAGACTGATGTGAGAAGGAGAGAGGACCTTCCTCCCCGTTCCACCCCAAAAACCCCAAACACACCCACACCCCAGAGGTTTAACTCCTAAACCCTGGTGTGAAGAACATCATGATACAGGAATGATCTCCTTCAACCTGAGCAGAGTAAAGAGGAAGGAAAAATAATGCTGTGATTTTGGGAGGCCCTGAAGAAGTTAATGGTTTAAAACATAGTATCTGAGCACAGGAGAATGAAGCCTTTGGGGAGCTGGATGGTGTAAAGGATGGACTTACACACTGAACAGAGGAGCACAAGATGTAATTAGAAGGAAGCTTGTGAAGGTAATAGAAAATGTCACAAAGATCACCCAGGGATTTAACTGTAAACCTAAAGCCTTGTTTTAGTCCCGGCAGAAAGCAGCTCAGGATGTCCCCAGGTCGATAAACCATATAATAAATACTCAGTCTTTTGTTTCTCTGTTATAACATCCCACCTGCCCCACCTGACTGTGCTATCTTCTGCAGTGTACAATTAAATGTTTCAACCTTTTGTTGTTGATTTTTTAATTATATTTCTTTCCTCCTGTCATTATAAGCTTCATTCCTTTGCCAAAGCACCTCCAGTATTTATTTCACAGAAATTCCAACTGCATCTTTAGGAAAAGAAGATGCGTTTCTTGATTGCTTGAGTCAGAGGAGAATAAACCCCATGTTTTTAGAGAAGTAGCCTGACATAATCCCTTTACTGACTGCCTGGACAAATTCAGTTGTCTGGAATGAGTGGGAGGAATCCCTAGGAAGAGAACACGAATGGGATTCCCATAATAGTTAGCAACAAAGGATTCTCCCTGAGAAACCGTAATGGAAAATGTAAAAACACCGAGAGAGAGATGTCTTGCTGTAAGGCAGCATGCAGGGAAAGAAGGATCTACACAGCTGGAAGTAAAAAATTGTACAGGTGGACAGAGAGGCATCTCAAGAATGAAATGACTGTAAAATCCCTTGGGATTTCAAGAGTAGCTGTCAGCTGGAGTCAAACGACCTGTCAGCTGGCCCAAGGCAAGAAGGGATTTGGGGAGCTGTCCCAAGGCAAGCAGAAATTGAGAATCATGATTCACTCAGGAGCTGATGGGGTTCTCTGCCCCAGGGTGGTTAATGGGGTGTTTGAGACATGGGCACAGGGAAGGACACCTGGACACCTGGGACATGGCCAGGCCATTGTGTCCCATTGCACCCCAGCCTGGCTCTGGAGTCTGAGGTGAAAATGTTTTGCACTTTTGCTTTGTTTTTCTGTTTAATCACCTTTAGTATGATTGTGCCTTTACTTTTGTTTTTCTCTTATAAACATGGCAAAGAAAATTGCTGTGGGGCAGATTTGCCCTTTTTTACCCTTCTTGTGATCTTTCTGTTGTTTTGCTGCTGTCTAGAAGTAGTAAAATACCTTCTTTTATATATGTGATACATGTATAGCTATAAAAAACATGAACAAATGCAAATACCTCTGTTTCTGTTTTCAGCATTGACAGTGAGCTGGTTCTTTTGAAGTTACCTGAAGTCACAAAAATGAGCTCCACTAAGGCAGCAGTCTCATTATTGGAACAGAGCTCCATCATTATCAAGTCACACTCCAGGTGTTCACTCCCACTCCAATCCCGTGACAAATTAGTGACTCTAAAGAGTCCTCCTACAGCAACTGCTGCGCTGGCACATCCCTGCTCCTGTGGCTGTGGCAATGCCACATCCAGGGGTTAGCAATTCCCTTGATTTCCCACAAGTAATAAGGAGAAGAGAATGCTGCATTTCCAGTAGAAGTTTATTGAGCAAGGAGGACATTAGGAGATACTTCTATTTAAATTAGGAGAGTTAAAAAGGCGCTTTCCGATTAGATACAAATTTCTCCCTGAGGACCCTGGAATGGGCTAACCTAAATTATAGGCTACTCCCTGGCTGCTGTTGACCTTAAAATAGATGCAAAGGGAAGAGAATAAATGTTCCCTTTATGTCTGTTGTAAAAAAACCCTAATTTGAGTCTATAGGACACACACCCATTTTATTATTATTATATTATAATTTGAAGACTTTCACCATTGTGTGAACTGGATATGACAAGGTTTATCTGCTCCAGCCCTTTCAGGGTCGGCCACCAAACCCTTGAGCTCAGTGTGACTATGATGACACAAATCAAGAGAAAACCATGAGTGTTTAATGCATTTTTTAACATAAAGGTGACAACTCACACAGGAAAGTGAAAAACATGTGTCACCGGAAATGAGAGCACTAATAGGGATGTGTATGGGGACAAGACTGTGGGAATAAAAAAAAGAAGACTAAAAAAATCCAAATTGATTGTTTATGCACTGAATTAATCAGTTCTGACTTCTAATATCCTGCCTGCTTAATAAACCTTAAGTAGGAAGGTAGCAATGCACTCTCCTTATTACATATGGGAAATCAATGGGATTGCCAACCCCACTAAATGTTATTAGCAGAACACCCGAGTCAGGGAGCTGCCACGTTAGCAGTTGCCATATGAGCACTGCTCAGAAATTAGTGCTCATCTGTCACACACCCCAGGCTCTGCAAATGAGCTCCGGGGGCTCCGTGGGACAAGGACGGAATTTCATCCTCTTAATGTGTTTGCATGAACTGCAGGGCTAACAGAGTTTTGGGGATTTTGGTTTGGGGTTTTTGTTTGTTTGTTTTTTTGTCTCTATTTTCTTCTCTTTAGACATTGTTAAACAGGGAACTCTGGTCTCAGCTTGGAGATTTTGCTGCTCGGTTTGGGATTTTTGGTATTTGGGAAGATAATCCCAGCCTCAAAGCCTTTCAGTTCCAATGGATCCAACTGTTCCCACCTCTCAGGTACCCAACAATGAGCCTTTTTAAAGGCTGCTCTTTCCGAATAAAAATGGATATTAGGAATGTCTTTAGTTTCCTTTAACTGTCAGTGTAACAGAAGAGGGCATAAACACAAGGATATTTCATAATTTCAGAAGATCCTTGAAGATCTGCTGATGTCAAATCTTCAGCTAGAGGGACATGGTGGTTTGCATTCAACACTTCTTCTCTAAACACCCAGCACAGATGGCTTGCTTTAGCTTCACCATTATCCTGAACTATGTTATCATGTCAGGCTTGTAGGATTATTAATATTTAATAAATTCAAAGATCAATCTGCCTTTTCCCTATCCAATTTATAAATTATTCACAGGTTCATCTATTTTTCTTCCTTGTTGTTGGCATAATCACTGGTAGAAAATATATCTTGTTCACCAGATCTATTTTATTGTTACTCTAAAATATATATATTTAAGAAAGGAAGTTGGAGTGCATCTAATATGCATGTAAATAATTGTTTAATGTAGCATTGTGGAACACTTTGCTGTCTTAAAAACTCTAAAAATAAATGTATTTTTAAAAAATAAATGACAAAGTAAAAATCAATTGATTCTAATGGTAGAACTCTGTAGCCAAAGCAGAGCCTGTTGCAGCCACAAAGGAGAAAGAGACTAAGGAAGATATAATTAATATTCATTTGCTTTGGCTCCAAGTTCTCTGATAAGCCCAGTTAGGTGAAGTGTGTTGAGACAGGTGAGTTCTGTTCTAGACTCTTCCCCATCTTCTGAAACTTCTCTGCACCTTAGCATCTTCCAGGACAGGACAAGGTATTAAAGGAGAAATCAACTTTTTCCCAGGCCATGAGGTATTAAAGGTAAAATCAACTTTTTCATCCCAATTAGACCTCAGATTCATGACAGATTTTTATCTTGCATTTAACGCTGTTACGCACTTTTAGATTTACATATTAAAAACTTGTGCCTACTTCATTTCCTTGCTTGAAATCAGGAGACATCTATATCTCCACATCAATATATTTATTTAGATATAAAGATAATATATATATATTCTGTGCTTTCTGAGACTGAACATTATGTCTGAATAGAAATCCTTCAGAATAATTTCTGCTGTTTGAGCAGGTCAGTGTATTTCTCCCTGAGATTCAGCTCCTGGCCTCCTTCATCCCCCACTTCTGGTTCAATCTCCCTGGAAGTGACCCATAATTGAGTGCAGTGCACAGCCTGAATTAAGGACATGCAGATGAGGGCACCACACCTCAATTAATTCCTCGACTTTGCATTTCGTCTCCTCTGCACTACCAATTATGAAAATGAAGGATAGGGCACTTGGAAGGAGAACTTTGCCAAGGTTGCAAGGCTGGGGAATTAAGGAGACCTTGCTGGTTGCCAGTGCAGCAGGGCACACACCCAAGAGGCAGGGCTGGAGGAACTCTGGAGCTGCAGGAAATGTGGTTCAAATTGAAATGGAGGCCTTAGCTGGGTAGCATTGCACCTCTTGGTGGCACCAGCAGAACGGAGCACTTCTCCCGGGAAAAGGGAAAGGAAAAACCACCCAACAGGGCCAGGGGCTGTGGGAGAGAGGCCAGGGGAGCCACCAAGCTGCTGAGGGCACTGGAGCATGAGCCAGGCTGGGAGAGCTGGGAACGTTCAGCCTGGGCAGGAGAAGGTTGAGTGGAAACCTCACAGCTCCTTCCAGGGTCTGGAGGGGCTCCAGGGATGGTGGAAAGGGACAATCCATCAGGAGGGACCTTAAAGCCCATCCAGTGCTACCCCAGGAACACCTTCCACTATGCCAGGCTGCTCCAAGCCCCATCCAACCTGGCCTTGGACACTTGCAGGGATCCAGGGCAGCCACTCTTTCCCGGTAGGTCTCCCAAATCGGTGGGAAATGATGGAGCCACTGCAGCAGATCAGAATTGAGGACATTCTGTGCAAGCAACCATTAAAAACTGCATCTGTCATGAGAACACTGAATTACTGGGCTATGTTTTTGCTGGTAGTCAGAAATTCTGGGTTAATTTTCAATTGATAAGTGATGATTCTGCATAATTTGCAGAGATGTGCCTGACGTCAACTGTATCCTTTCTGCTAATTGTCTTCTCTGCACCCTCCAGAGATGGTTATGGATAAAAAGAAAAAAGGGTTTTCATTTACCCTTTATTTTTTGAGACACACTTTTGTTTGAAGCTGTTTTTATCAGCAGCTTGTTCATCCCACACCAAGGCACAGGCATAACTCAGAGCTTGTGAATTTATGGAGTTTTTTCCCACTCAGGTGCTGGTGTGACTGATGGCTCTGTGGAACTCAGGGTTTGATCAATTATTTCCCTGCATGTAACAAATCATGTTGCAATCATATCTTGCAGCTGGAAACCTCAGAGAAGAACACAAGTTGCTTTTTTAATGGAGAATTTAAATTACATGAGTCATTTTTAAATCACTTGATAAAAGACTAGACAGGAAGGGGGATTGTAAGTGTTTGATACTGCTCCAGTGATCATTTTTATTGCTACAAATACAAACAATTTGAGATTTTTCCCTGCTTCTGTGCTCTGCTAAAAAGCACTCTGCCTTTCCAAAAAGCCTGAAAAATACAAATAGCTTATGCAGATCAATATCAGCCTGGGTTGTTTTCTAACACAACCTCCAGAGGAGGGGATTTTTTGGTGGCATAGCCAAATTTTGAACAAGAGAAGTAAATTATTAGAGTTTTTTATGCTCCTAACTCACAATTAAAAAAAAAATTCCTCACCCCAAACTGTGTATTTTTGAATGTCTTCCAGTTTACTTTCACCACCACTTGCACCACCAATACAGATATTTAATTTCAACACAAAGTGAATTTAACTCGACTAATGCTGTTAAACTGAACTCCTTAATTTAACTGGTAGGGTCATTTCAAATATTCAAATCCACAGTTTGGTTGGTGCTTATGGGTGAAGGGAAGGCATCTGAATTTTAAGGACGCTTTTTCAAGCCTCCATGAAGTTCTGTCCAGGAGCCATTTTCTCTGGGCAAATTTGGTTTCTTAAAGTTGTCTTTATTTTCTCCTTCTTTTTTTTTTCCCCCTCTCTTTCTCTTTGGTTTCTTTGTTTACTCACTGAACTGGTAGCATTGCTTTGGCTGAAAAAAATCTGAAATGTAGATATAAGAATGAACTTAACTCCTTTTAAGTGGCAAAGAGAAGAATGCTTTTTCTTGCCCATCAAAAGGAATCCTATTTTGCATTTAGCACATCTTATTCTTTATTCCTGACTGAATATTATTCAGACTCTCCCAGTGTTTTTCCCCATTTTTGGGTTTGCTGCTTCAGAATCCTGATTCCAAAGATTTGCTCAGTCCTGGTTCTGTACATCCTCAACTCATGTCGCCATGTCCTACAGAACCTCCCGGAATATTATCCTTCATACTTCTCTCGACCTAAATTTAACAAATATTGTGTTATTCACTTGAAAATTAATAAAAAAAAGAAACAAAATGGATTTTTAGATTTGAAGAGCCAAGTTGAAACGATTGACAGGACCTTTCCTATCTCCTGTTTCGATGATTATGTGACAATCCACCACCTTGGAGAAGCCATGGAAAAGGCAAATGTTAGGATGTACCAAGAAGAGCATTTTGTGTAATTACTAAGAATTATTATTGTTATGCCAGGCTCCCTTTAAAGATTGTATCAAGAATTTCATGCAGCCCTAGCTGTCAGGATTAATTCCAGCTGGAGTGGATGCAGAAGAGAGGTCACGGGAATGTTAGGAATTGGAATCCCTTCCCTTGTGAAATGTACGTGACAGATGGTTTTGGTTTTTTGGTTTTTTTTGATCCAAGCAAACCAAAGTCTGGGAGGAGATGCAGTTGTTTTCCACAGATGCAATAATTAAAGGATGGTCACTGGAGAAGGAGCACCATCTCCTGTGGAATGACAACAATGGCACAAGGGCAAGAAATTTAAATTAACCACGATTATTAGTTTGGTGAAAACCCAGAAGCTTTCTAATAGTAAGTTTAGTTAGAAAACTATGTGAGAATTTAATAAAAATGGGGAAAAGGGAGCTGTTCCGAAACAAAACTTAGCCAATCTATGAAGGAATTGAAAGAATGATATGACTGGATTGTGTTTAATTAGTTAGTCTACAGACATTTAGCAAAGCAGTGCAGTAATTATATTTCTAAAATAGCTTCCCTTTGGGTTTAAAATAGTTTTTTATTCGAAATAAACATTCTTTGTATCACATTGTGGAAACTGTTTGACCGCAAATTCTCTCATTTGTCTGCAAATTCTCTCATTTGCAGTAGAAAAAACTTAACAATTTCTGTAAGAAATTCTGTTATTTCACTGCTATTTCATTTGTCAGAACCTCTACGTACATTCAGGCACCCCTCTTAAAAATTTCAGGTGTCACATGAAATATTTGCTTTATTTATGGCAGAAATATTGCAGATAAATAAGCATCAAACTGAGAACTACACAAGAAATCTTGTATTGCTTCATCAGCCTGTTAGATTTCTCCTCTGCCTGAACTAAAATGACATTATCAGCACAAGGCATCATTTTTCCCAGGCTCTGTAATGATATCAATATCCAGGGATGATCCAGTGTAGGGCACAGATTCCATAAAGAAATGTGTCAGAGGTTTGCAGTGAAGGTTTAATCCTGGCTGGTGTTGACTGAGTGATTTATGAGATGTGCCAAATCTCCTCAGCTGCTGTTGTGCTCAGCATTTCTGGGATTCAGATCCATGAATCCCATTGATCTCAGTGGATGGATCAGCCTCAGTATTAATAAGAACATCCTAATCTTAGGAATAAAATGTCTTACTCTAACTGAAGAGGAGAGATCTGCACAGGTGAGGCTTCATGTCAGAGCTTCATTTTCAGCTTTCACATCTAAAAAATAGATCCTTTTAGTACCTTACTCTTTTGGTGGTAATACCTCCTTAAGGGAGTACCTCTCTTAAGGTAGTACCTTACTCTTTAGACCAGAAAGATTTTATAAAGGATAGAAAACAAATGGTAAAAGTCTAAACAAGTATTCTGACATGACCATAACGCAGCAGGAGAATACTTGTGTAGATTTTTAGGTACCTGTTTGGTGTTTAGAGGACATTCACATGATTCAAAATGCATCCCAGTTTCCTACTGGTAGTGCCACTGAATTTCTGTGGAATTTCTACAATGCTTTATACCATTGGGTTAGGGTTAATTAGGCTAAATCAGTATTACTACTATTTTTTTCTCTCAAAAAAAAGCCCAACCCCAATTGTTATGAATTAAGGCAATAATGCAGCTGCAGCCTGCAACAGCTGCCTCAGTCATTCAAGTCCATGTTGAAGACATGTGAAGACAGGCAATATGAATTCCACCCTGAATTCCCCCATTTCTCTCATAGAGAGAGAAATTCCAGGAAGTCTAACTGTAAAATCACTACATTATTATTGGAATTTTCAATGTCTTTTAGAAAAGAAAATCGGAGTAATTTCTTATGTTCAGGAAGAACATAAGAATTGGAAGAAAAGAATAATTGGAAGAAAGTTCCAATTTAGGATTACCTACAAGAAGCATGTGAAAATGAAAGAAGTGGTATTAATTGGTGACAAGAATCAGCTTGTATTTCCAGCATCAAATTTAGGATGTGATTTTGTAACAGGTTTCCTGCTTCTGTTGCTGACCTCCTCTAGGTCACTACACCTAAAATAGTGACCTCTGATGCCTTATAAGCCAATTACTTCCATTTCTCACTGAGAAGAGGATAAATCTTTTATTTTCCTGTGTTTCTGAGTGACCTGTTTGAACCAAGGTGGTGCCTAGAGTTGGTTTTAAGAAATGCTTGGAAAAAATCCCCAGAAGTTTTAATGGATCAGCTACTCTTCTGGTATTTCTATGTCCCAAAGTTTTAATAACAGGAGAAGTAAGTTAATAGAGGGTAGAGCCATTTTAATTCTTAGGGGTCTTCAGAACTTTTTCTAATATTGTTTTCTCTTGGCCTAAGGTCTCACTTGTGTGGCAATTTACAGGATCAATCAAAATACGTAATTTTAAATTATTTGAAACCTTAGCTCCTCCACAAGTTGATAGCAAACAGTTGAATTTTGAATATGTTTTAGGTAAAAAGTCATTTCCTTTAAAACAGAATTTAAACATAATAAAAATATTGTTTTTACCCTAAAATGTTTTTGTCAGTTAGCTTAGAAATCCATAGCAGTTAAGTTGTACAACACTGATTATTCAATGATACAAAACCTTGAAAATCATCAAAACTGATGTTTTGAAAACTGAGTTTGTTACCTAAAAGAAGCCTCTACGTCGTGTCTATTTTCATACATAATTCACTATGACTTTACAAAAAATCAGGTTGTTGAAAATGGTTTCAGAAAACCTCTTCCATCATTTTAGCTGAAAGACTGTTTGTTAACAAGTGGATTTTGCAGAATGAATTCAATATTTCACAGATATTTTTCTTTAAAAAACCCATAATTTGTAGCCAAGGTTTCAATGTTTTTAACATAATTTAAAGACTGAGGGGAAAATTCAGCCTTCCTCTTTTTTCACTTTTCAGTTTTGTCTTGTTGGCTCTTTATTCTTCCCTTGGAACACCAACATTCACCCCCTCCAGTTTGATGCCCTGAACAAAGTCAAATGCAATCACGTACTGGGAAGAAAAGAAGCAAAATTCCAAAGGAAGAACATCCCTTTGGAACTCATTTGGATCAGGCACTCTGGAATAAATCACATTTCCTTGCCTAATTTAGTTCACCAGTGAGTTTGCAGAGTGTTTGTTATTAGAGCCTTTCCAGTGAAAATTTTGTCCAGAAAAGAGACAAAAAAAAAAAAAAAAAAAGGATCTTCTTTTCATCATGAAAGCACCTTCAACTTCTACTGGAATTAGTAACCAAAAGTGTTGAAGACCAAATATACACAGTGATAGAAAAAAAAAATTAGATATTTCACCATGCTTTAAACCATAGTTTGTAGAAATTGTCTCCTTATCTCTTTACCTTGACTTAGAGCAGTTGAGGGAACATTAAAAGTAATTAAGCATTTTCTGGTTTATTCTACAAAGCATTCTTCCGTCATTAAAACTCTGAATATTAGGAGTATTCAATGTCCAGGAGTGGATTTTGCTTTGGTGAGCAATGTAGGGAGTTCAGTGAGAAGCTGTCTGGTGTTGTGAAGGATACTCCCACAGGGACATTAAATCCAGTACAATTAGCAGCCTAAATATGGTTAAATGTGTAGAGCATCACTCAGAACTAAATAATGAATGTGTTACTCCAAAGAACATCAGGAACTTATGAATTTCTATTAAGCCTCTTTCACTCATTTTTCATTAAACATGAGAGCTGTGACCTATCTGGAGATTTCTGGTTAAATTAAGGTAATTGAAGACTGCAACCAGCTAAGGTGAGAAAGGAGCACGCGGAAATTAGTTAATATAAATCAAAGGTAATGAAGAAAATTAATGTGGAAATGTGGAATTTTTTTTTTCCACAATATCACTTTGCTTGCTATAAGCAGTATTGCCCCAGAGGATAAATAAATGAGGTCCCACTGCCTTTGAAATCCATGAATTCCAGCATTCTGATGTCATTGCAATGGCACTTGGATCACCAAGGATGGGTTCAGTCTTCCGAACAGGAAAGGCTGCAAAGAGGGATTTATCCTTGCCCTGATAATTTAAACACCTGAGGTGTTTCTTCATGAGTGAATCCATGTGGGATACTGAGATCATGGAACCATCAAGACTGGAAGCTCCATGATCATCAAATCCAACCATCCAGCCTGGGCCAATGCTTCCCTCTTTCTGTGAAGAAATCTTCCACAGTATCCAATCTAAACCTCCCCTGGTACTCCTAGAGGTCATTTCCCCTTGTACTGTCCCTGTTCCCTGGAGCACAGCCTGACCCCCTGGCTGTCCCCTCCTGCCAGCAGCTGTGCAGAGCCACAAGGTCCCCCTGAGCCTCCTTTGCTCCAGGCTGAGCTCCTTTCCCAGCTCCCTCAGCCTCTCCTGGTGCTCCAGACCTTCCCAGCCCCTCCATGTCCCTCTTTTAGTGGGGACTCAGAACCTAGCCCAGGACCCAAGGTGAGGGGTGAGCCAAATGATGGCACCAAGGGGAACATGGTCAGTTCATGCACAGCTTACAGGGAAGAGCCAAAGGCATTCGAGGCTGTGATGCTGCAAGAAACTCTTGCCAAAACCTCCCCCGTGATGGTGAGCTCTTCCCCCAGGGACAGGAAAATGAAGCTTTAGTTGCAGCCATCACAAAGGGCACTTTTTTTAGCAATATCCTGGCAGAAAGACCAAAATTTGGGATTACAAGGAGGTCAATACACAGGAACCCAGAAAAGAGCAGAGGTTCAGGGCTGTGTCCAGCTGATCTTGCTGTTCAAGCACTCGCACAGACTAAAGAGACTTGGCTTCACCTCAACTTGTCACTTGACTTTATGGCCTTGCCTGGGAACTCAACAGAAAACACCCCAACAATTATTAAACATCCTGAAAGTACCATTTCCTTAATTCAGACATCATGACATAGTGGGAAATAATTAACTTTTGACTAAAGGGAAACAAAAATGCCCACAAAATTAAATCAAAAAAGTGAAATTGAGAACATTTTTATCTGTAACACCATGGTATCTCTCGCCCTGCTTTTGGTTTTCAAACTTACGAAATTGTACCTTTCAGACCTTAACAGAAGAGTAAAAACCAACAAAAGTGAAGCAAATAAAACATCAGTTGTTGATATTTTTCTTTTCTGCATCATTTACATTGAGCTGAGAATGGTATGAAAAATTGTTATTTCCATTTGGTCAAGGCAAAATTTTATTATGAACAGCAAGGGATATTTTGCAGCTAAAAAATTATATTCTCAAAATGCAATTATAAAGACATCTAAATATAATGCATTTAATTAAATTTATGATTAAAAGATCAGTCTTTATTTTAATGGGATAAAAAGAATATAAAATTCAACTTGTAAATAATAGATGTTGATAGAACATTATGCAGCAAAAGGGAGTAGCTGTTATATCTCATTTGAACTTATCTTGATCAAACTGCAATTTCCTTCATACTCTAAACTTATAACAAAATATCAAAATGAGACATTAATAGTCATTCAAAAAGTAAATGCTTTCATTTTTCCCTAAAAATATTTCAACCATTAGTTATCAAGATAAGTACTACCTTGTGGTAACTTTGAGCTTTAAGAAAAACATGTGAAAAATGTCAAATATAAAGTCTTTAATTACCACTTTTAGGATTCTTTTGTGCCATGAAATCAATGAAAAATTAATGGACTCCATGCAAGATGTTCTTAGATATCTGTACCTTAAAATTATCATCATTAAAGTTGCCAAAATATTGCTAAAGGGCTTTGTTTTGTTTGTTTGGACAGACTTGCATGAACCAATAAATGAAATAAAACAGATGCCAAAATGCATCCAGATGGTCACAGTTCCCCAAAATCCTGTATCTTAAAGAGTCATAACTGACAAATCCCACAGTGCCACAGAGAGGGAAGGCAGTGTTTCTGCTCTTTTAGATGCCTTGTTATCACATTATCGCTAATTGATGATCATAAATATTGATTTGGGGCATGCAGGACAGGCTTGGAATCCTTGGATAGACAGTGGCTGCTTTCTTAACCCTGGCAGCTCCATGTGCTGGGAACTGTTGTAGGAATGGTGAAAAATTTGGGGCCATTTGGCTCTGTGCCAGCACAGTCCCCACCATCAAACAGGTTGTGGTGCTTTCTTTTATTTGGCATTAATTAGCACAGATCTAGCATTTTCTACAGGCCATTGCTAAGCCTGTGGCGAACTGAATGAGCAACAGCCTGCAAAGACAAATCACAGAAGCCCAGAACGGTTTAGCCTGGGAGAGACCTTGAAGCCCACCAGGTGCCACCCCCTGCCATGGGCA
>VZRM01002677.1:0-198129 GCA_013397955.1 Grantiella picta
TCCTCCTCAGCAGGGTTGGCTTCCTCATCCTGCGGAGCAAACACAGGGACAGTCACCAGCCTGCTCATCCCAATCCTGGGCAGCAGGGACAGATTGCTGGGACCCTCTGGATGGTCACCCCTCTGCTGGGCACCATCCCTGCTCCGCAGTCCATTCCCATTCCTGGCTTGGCATCTCCTTTCAAGAGGATGTTAAACCACAAACATTTGCTAATGTTCCCAGAGCCCGAGGCTCTTTAGATCTCTCCAGCCTAACCCTAGCTCCTACTGGCAGCTTGGAACTGGGGCAGAGGGGCTTATCACCATAGGTGGCACAGATTAAAAAGTGTGTAGTTGGCAATGGAGGCACCTGTTAAACCATGGATCCTTAGATCTGGGGGTTTAACTCAAGGTTCTATTTCTCTCTCTTAGTGCAAAGGAGAAATCCCCACCAGCTATAGTCAAGAGGTGAAAAATCACACTAAAGGTCACTGACAAAAGGATCAAAATCAAACAATCAAAAATCTACGATCTTTGGCAAAAGATGAAATTCAACATATAATGCAACATAAAACCACTTATCATAGCTTTACTTAGTGTTAATTTAGCACCTACTTAGCATAACTGAGAAAAACCTTGAAACTTACAAAATGCACTGTTACCCAGAAGTTCCAGGAAAAGAGAATTGGGAAAACAAAGAGAGGCAGAGAGAAAGACCAAAGGAGGGAAGAGATCTATAACAATACACACAGAGCTCCCACCTCCTAGGACTGCAGCAGGGTCAGGACAGGAACTCCATGCCGATGTCCCCATCCAGCTGGGACGCTGGTCTGAATGTGCGTTTGAAGAGTCCATACCAGAAGGAACCTCAATTACCAAGTTCACGAGAGCAAAATATCATCAACACTCACAGACCACCAAGTGGGAAAGCAGGAGGTGGCCAGGCTGGGAGGAAACCCACTTCATCCCCCCACGATGGCACCAGGCTGTCTCTCAATTCTTCTGTCTTTTAACAACTCAGTTTGGGTAGTGTAGGCTTGAAAGAGAGTATTTAACCAGCTGATCAAGTGGTACTACTTGTTGGCTGAAGGCTATCAGACGAGACAAGATGATACAGTCCTGTGGTAATAGAAGTACTTCTTTTTCAAGTGCCTGATCATGAAGCCATTTTATCTGTCTTGGGTCTCTCAGAGAGTTGGTACAGTGCAAAAATACTAAAAGGCATCTGAAAAAGTCACTGCACCTAGGAAAAAACTGTGGTGCTGTTTTGGGGTAGTAGCAGAGAGTACAGCAGGAACTAACTTGATATTCAGCTCACAACCTGCTAAAAAGCCAGTGACCACATAGAAGATGTGACTGAACATTTTCCCTCTTTATGTGACCTGGTGTCAGGTACAAAGTTCAGAGAAGCACATCGTGGCAATGAAGATGGGTATATTCATATATTCCAGCTATAACAGTACAAAAAAATTCCTCAGCGCCTTCACTAAAATTCAGTAGATCTCTGCATATGCTAGGGCCATAAGCTTTCATCTAACATTAAACCCAGAAATACCTAAAGCAAGCAAAGGCTGTGTTGAAGGACAACACTGCTCTCGCCCATTTCTAAGAAAATCAAAGTAGTTTTAAGGTTACTTCACACTTGATGGAAGAAATCTGCAGCCAGACCCCAGCCCAAGAGCTCTGTGTAACCCACAGAGGCACAGAATGGCACAGCTGCTGAGTTTGGAAGGTGCTCTGCAGACAGTTCTGTTCAGCCTTCCTGCTCGGAATGGAGGAGAAAACTATCTCAGAGACATGCTTGGTGGGGTTTTGAGCATCTCAAGGGGTAGAGACTCTACAACTTCTCTGAACAATCTGTTCCAGTGGCCAACCACCCTCACAATGAAAGGGGAGAGTAGAGTAGAGGTTCATTAGGAAGGGACCTACAACAATCATCCAGCGGCAGGGTGTGGGCCATGTGTGTCACAGGACAGATGCTGATCTCTGCTGTGATGAAGCACTTGTAAGGCTGCCTGCAAGAGCTGCTGGGTACAGCTAGAATAAGCTCTGATGACACCTCCTGGCAGGCTTTATCTGTGACACAACTTCTGTTGAAGCACCATCTCCAGGCTCTGCATGTGATTATTTTGATTAATAACATTCATACATCACCTCCCTGCTGTAATTTAATTGACATAAGGAACAGAACATAGGAGAAACCTGTGCTGCACAGGTGACCCAAAGATATATGGCACCTACTTACAAGCCCTGGTGAAAAATGGGAGAATAATAACCCCCATTTCGCAAGGTATTTGACTTATGGGCCTATAACTCTTAAATCCTGGCAAACGTGCTCCAGAATGAGTTGGAAATGTGAGAAATTTACTGCACAGTAAGCATTCTCCCCCTAATGAAAGCAATGGGGCTTCCCATACCTCCTATTGCCTCCTCCTGCCATTCATCACCAAGCAGAGAAAAGACAGAAGCTCCAAAGCACATAGGTAGAAATATGATCCTGACACCAGGTTTTACACCTCCATCTACCCCTTATTTCAGCAAGGGCTGCTTTACACCACCAGCCTATCCATCAGTCCAATTCACATGATAGAGGATGCAAAGAGGAGGGAAGAGACAGGATGTCAAGAAAGGTCTGTTTCTGAGGAGCTGTGAGGGAAGAGTAATTTGGACAAAGCAGTTTGTAACTGTGGTGCAGGGCTGCTGTTGGTTGGGGGCTGAGGTGACACACACTCCAATTACTCATGCTAGCCAAAAGTAAAGGACATGAAGCCCAGCTCTTTTTGCTGCTGCTGCCACCACCACTGGCTTCTCAAAGCAGCTTCAAACACTGTCCTGTGTTCCAGGAGTGGCACCCAACCAAGCTGGCTGGATCTAGAGAGGAGAAAGATCTGTGCTGGGAGACAGCCAAGTGAAGTGGTCTGAAAAAGCTCTGTGGAAGGCATTTAGAGATGGGAAAACTGTAGATACCTCTCAGGAAACTGGAACCAGTAAAAGAAAGATGTGAGGCCATAGTGAGAGGAACAGAGTGAAAAGGTGAGTGAGTGCAGGCAGAACAAAGATTTGTTTGCTCTGAATTAATGAAGTATTTTGTCTACACAGAGCCAAAGGACTACAAAGTTTCAGTCTGCACTTGTTTTTAACGCTTATTATTTCTTGCCTTTATAGCAAGAGGCCTTTATAGCTTGACAGCAGAAATAAAGCAGTCTAGCAGAAAACAAGCGAGGCGTGAATTGTGATAAGAACAAGGGAAGATCTGTTTGCCAGGCAGGATGAAAACATAAGTAATTAGCTTACCAACAGGCAGAGACTGCTCAATCAAAAGGCAGCATGATGCATAGAAGACCTTTACTGATGGACACATAAGAAACTATTTCAAGGAGATCAAATTTAAACTGAGCTAACAAGAATTTAATGATGCTGTCATTAGTAATTCAGATAGCTCTTAAAAAAGACATCACTTGCATTATCCAAACTTTTCCAAACAATTTTATTATTCATAAACTATTCATCTGGCCCTTTGCAGTGAACCCCAGGCTGACTGCAGATGCTACTGGTTAATGAACATCCTGTTCAGACTTACTGTGGATGAGAGATGGCCTTAGGCAGAGTCACCAAAGCAGTTCTGTGATCTTAAAAAGGATTTCTTCAGCTGAAAAAGAAGTGTGGATGAAGGTCAAAACACAGGTCAGGATGTAGAAGTTAAGAGATTCTCAGTTCTGATCTACCAACATTCTGTTTGATGCTCAGTAAAGTATAATCTCTGCACGTATTCATTTCAAAAGCTGAAATAATGGTAGTAGTTACTCAATTCAAAAGGCCACTGTCATGACTAATCACAAAAAAGTGTTTACAGAACACTCTCAAATTCTTGGGCATAACACATCAGAGAAATGCAAAGTATTGTTTACAATTACAGAGACAATACTATGTTAAAAATATCAAGGCTGCAAACTCAAGCATTAGAAAGCTGGAGATTTTCAAAAAGAAGGGTATCACTAAAATCTTAGTTTGACTTCTCTATTTGCATGTACAATCATAGAGTCATTAATGCTGGAAAAAACCTCCAAAATCATGAAGTCCAACCTTTGACCAGATGCCACCATGGAACTAAACCATATTGTGAATTGCCACATCTACTCATTTTTTGAGCACTTCCAGGGATGGTGACCCTACCACTTCCCTGGGGAGCCTGTTCCAATATTTAACCACTCCTTCAGTGCAGAAATTTTCCTAATTTTCCTAAACTTGAACCTTCCCAGCACAACTTGAGGCCACTTCCCCTTAGCTGGGAAAAGAAGTTGACCCTCACCTGGCTACAGCCTCCTTTCAGGCAGTTGTCGAGAGTGATAAGGTCTCCCCTGAGCTTCCTTTTCTTCAGACTAAACCACCCCAGCTCTCTCAGCTGCTTCTCACAGGACTCATGCTCCAGACCTTTCCCCAGCTCCATTCCATTCTCTGGACACTCTCCAGCCCCTCGATGTCCATCTTGCAGTNAAACACCACCCCCAGGTCCTTTCCTGCTGGGCAGCTTTTCAGCCACTCTTAGCCCAACCTGTAGCACTGCATGGGGTTGTTGTGACCCAAGTGCAGGATCTGGCACTTCACCTGGCTGAACTTCATACAATTGGCCTCTTTCCATCAATCCAACCTGTCCAGATTCATCTGCAGAGCCTTCCCACCCAACCTACTGCCCTCTTCAAACTGACCGAGGGTACACTTGATCCCCTTGTCCAGATCATTGATGAAGGTGTTAAACTGGACTGAAAACGGAGCCCTGGGGAACAGCCCTTGTCAGTGGCTGTCAGCTGGATTCAAGTCCACTCACCACAAGGCTCTGGGCTCGAGCAGTGTGTAACAAGGTACATTGCAGACATGACATGTCATTTCAGGACAGCATATGGCAGCAGCACAGCAAATGCTCTCCCACCATCAACATACACACACAAGGTATCACTGACATATGAATGTGACAGACTCACTTGTGGGGCTGTGAGCAGAGTTGGCCAAAAGCCTTAATAGACACAACCCCTAAAGTTTTCTATACACAAAGAATGAAGTATTTAATATAAAAGATGATGCTAGAAGTATCCACCCTGGACAGTGTATGTTATACCTATGGAAAGCAACACAACATACAGTAATCTTATATGCAGTGACTTCGGCATTCAACTTTGTTAGAATTTGTTTTTTTACTAACTCATCCTGATCCTGCTTTTCCTCCTATTGGATCATTTGTTTTGCCATGTTTGTGGCATCCCATACTGCTGCTTTTTTGATTTTTATATTTCTTCTTCTATCCCTCTCCTCTCAACCTTTCTGGTTGTCCTTCTTCCTCTTCCTCTTTGCTTTTTCCTCACAAAACTTCTAGTTTTTCCTCAAAACCCGGTCTTTCTCCTCTCTTTTCCTCACATGCATTTGATCTTTACTGTGTTATCTTACTGTCATCTCTGCAAGAGCCCCAAGAATGCCCTTCCACTTCACGAGCCCAACACCTTCAGCTAAAAACCAATTCAACTGGCAAGAACTGGGGCAACAGATTAGCATAACTTTGATTACAAACTACACTGTGAAACTGAGAGAAAATCCAAACTAAGAGAGGGAAAAACAACAGATAGCAGAAGCCAAGAGGGTTTGTGATTACATGGAGCTCCAGGAAGTATCCACCTGCAGCCCTGGCAGTCATGCAGCCTGTGCAAACTACAAGGAAGCTGCCCAGAACTCTGCATCTTCTTCCTCCTCTATACGAGTTCTGTATGGAATTACCCAGAGGAAAGTTGGGCTCCTAGAGAAGAAATACAACTCAAAAGTTGAGCGTTTAGTGAGCAAATTTGATAAGAAATATTGCAGGGGAAATGAAATTTCCAAGAGAGAAATGGGTTAGTGATAAACCTCTCACACCCAAGCAAATTTTTCATGTCAATTAAGCTTGAGATAGGTCTATTAGGTTTCATTGGAGTTACAACACTGTACATGAGATCAGAATTGTCCGATGGTATTTTAAATATTATCCCCTCTTCCCTGCCCTGCTCTCCCTACAGCATGAAAGTGTCTGTCTAAAGGACAAGAGTCACATTTGCACGACCCAAGTAACAGGATTCAAAGTGTGCTAATGATCCAAGCTGTTGCATTTGGCATTTTGAAAGGGCAATGCTAGGATCTGAGATTATGGGTACAAAGACAGATTTAAGCAAATCAAATTCTCACAAATATTCCCATATAGCCCACTTACTTGAATTATAATGTTTCCAGAGGTGACATTTAGCTATAGCACTTGGAGCAGAAGGACATGCCATCCTAAGACAACTTTTTCTTCGTCTTCCTGAAATGATGTGCACACCCAGGACAGAGGGATAGAGCCCACTGTGATAAATGAAGTGGAAACCTCAGCTAAAAACATCAGGTTGCTTCACATAGAATTAAACAGTCCTTTTTTTAGAAGAGTACTGACTTTTGTGCAGGCAGAAAAATCAAACTGAGTCAAAGATAAAACACTGATTACACTGGGCATCCTGCAGAATTATCTAGGAATGACAACTGCAATTTAGATTCACAGCCTGTCTTACCTCAGCTTACTTACTCTAGGCATGCAAGGCACTAGAGAGCATCACAAAGCATATTTACTTTCCCAGTCTTATACGCCCTTCAGCCAAGCCCATTGCAGAACTCTTGTCTTTCAGTCATGAGTAAAATTTCTGTCAATTGTACAAGGTAACCCAGCTGTAATGTATACAGTTTTATTTAGGCTGGCTGTGGAGATAGGAATTAGTTAATTTAGCTTGTTGAAAATCCCAACTGGCTCAGTTTCCCCCAGAGCATTTCCACAATAACCTGTGTAAAACATGTTGCAATCACTGCTTGAAGTACCTGCAGCTTTATGGCGTTTGAGATAAACCAGTCAACTGAGATGTAAATGACATGAAGAGCTTGGGACACCGTGATCTAGAGAGGTGTGCTGTCCCTGTGCCACAATGCATGTAAGACAGACTGATAGGCAGAGGGGCTGAACTGATACCCTTTTCATCTTCAGAGGGAAGAAACTGAGTCAAGGCTATGCAAAGTGTTCCCCTGTAAGCACATCCTGAACCCCATACCCAAGCACTTTCTTATTCCCACAAAAAAAGGCTCCAGGCTAGTTGTTCTCAAAGGACTTGGCTGACAAAACTTAGTGTTCTCCCTTTGCTTCCACCACAAAAAGCAGCAGCAGCAGCACAAACTCCCATGGCTACCTCACCACAGATACATCCTCCTCATCCTGGCACAGAACTCTTCAAAGGTGACAGCTGTGGGACTGCCACACCCTAGTGGGTACAACTCTCAAAGGCCTTAAAGTTAGAAATTTTGTCCTCCAGCCTGAGTAAACGGGAAGTGAAGGAAGCATTTTGCTCTCTGAACTGTCGTGCATAAGAACACAAGCTCTGAAGTTCATTTCACCACCTCCATGCTCCAGGCTGGGCTTCCTAAGTTACCAGTCATTTGAGAAAGCAGGCTCACACTCCCTGAGGAACAAATGTTCACTCCTTGGGTCCTTTACTAAGGATGTCTCTTGGTTAATCTTATCTCCAACTGTAATGTCAGTCTGACATATTACTAACCCTCTTTCAAGTGTTTCCAATGCATCCTCAGAGATTTCGCTACCTGATACAGACTTTCACCGTGTTTGAGCTGTTAAACTAGTTGTAATTGCTATGAGGTACTCAGGAAGGTGACTGATACTTTCCAGGAGTCTCTGGTGGCAGAAGAGTGGCTATAATTAACCATAACTTGTTTTTTCTCCTTCCCCACCTTGCTCTCAGAGTGCACACAGCAATACATACCCTAAGCGTGCACTGAAGTGATTCCAGATGAAACTGTTGTCTTTGCTGAAAACAAAAACCAACCCCAAACGTACAACAGGCAAATAAAGTTCCAGATGAAATAAAATAAATCCTTATACTCATGATTTCCCCAACAGCATTATTTTCTGTTCCCTACGGAACAGCTGTTTTCAGACTAGATTACCATCACTCTACTGATGACCCTTCAGAGTAAAGTTTAAGGGCAGCAACTTTTCAAGTTCTGCATGATTTACCATCTGTATTTTCGTTGTTGTTGTTGTCACCAAGCATCTTGAATGCAAAATAACACTGCTCATTCCTGCTCAGCATGAGAGGGATCTCCCATCTGATTCTCCAGGCATCCATGTCACACACACAGCCATGGAAGGGAAGCTGAAAGCAGTGAAGAAACTGCAAAATGCAATGTCTGAAATGAAATACGGAAAGAGCACTAAAGACTCTTTGAGGTTTACTGGGGCTGTGAGCTTTGTTTTTATTTAATGTGATACCACCAAAGGCAATGGGCCTGTGCCTGTTAGGGAATAGTGTCCCAGGAACTTAGGCAAGAGCAGAAAAAGTCATTAATCAGCATACTGTAAGCAAGTAAAACAGAAAAACTTTCAGCTTCCCGATTCTCTCCTTCCAAAGGGCTCCTGTGCTGTTCATCCAGCATTTTACACTGCAATGGTTAAAATTTGCTAGATGACTAGTTAAAAATACTAGCTAGCATTTCCACAGAGTTTCTAGCACAGTATCAGTGATTTTCCTTACACAGAGGGGCAATAACCTTTGTATTGAGAGAGAGAAGATGAAGACAAGGCCACAACTACACCCACAGGAGAAAAATTAGTAGGAAAAGGTGTGATATACAAAGGGGGGAAGTTGGACCCTGCCCAGCTGCCTCCAGAGGAGCAGGAAAGCACAACTGCTGTTCGGCTAGGTGTCACAGAGAGGGAAGGAGAAACTGAAGAGCAGGACAAGGCAGCTGGCAAAGTCTCCCCACATGCCCATCATCACCCACTCGGGGCAGCTGCCAGCAGAGGGCAATGCCAGCCCATGCAAACATCACTCCACTGCAAATCAGACAGGGTGGCCCTGTCTGCCAGCCGGTGTCCCAACACTGTCTGAAAACTGTGAATTAAACAGGATATTTTGCCTTTGCAGACCTGTGGCACTCTAGCACTGATTGTGCTCGATCTTTCACTGATGCAGCCCTGAACAGCTCTGTGTGCCATGGCATGGGGAAACAGCGACCTGCAAGGGCCTGTCTGGCCCATTCCATACAAAAACCTTTTATTTTTCATCAGCCTCCCAGCCATGCAATTGGCTTTCCTGAATCACTTGCTATGCACAATGGGACTGAGCTACTATCTGCTGCGTTTCAGCTATGAGGCAGGTAAATGATAAGCAGTTTTGTGCTGCATGATTTCTCTGCACTTTAAAGCATGCCTGGTTAAGCCCTTGACACTGGGTTGTGCAGCTTGACATCCTTAATACCTCCAGAAAGATCCCAAGCAGCACTGCAGTCTCAACTAACAGGGCAAAGAACAGAGGTAGGTGTGAACTCACTCACCTAGGAGGTACAGCCCTGGTCACCCTTTCAGGCTACTGCCTCTCCTTGTCAGTTGTTACCAAAGTAAAGCAGCCAAGTTTTGTGCGGTTGCAAGGGTTTTCAGGCATTACATTATAAAACACTGCCTGTGTATGACCAGAAACTTCATGCCAGGGCAATATGGACTGCTTTATGTCGGGATAGGATCAGAGCCAAGAGAGACAAGGGCAGCAGTGCTGGTGTGCAGGGAGAGCACTTGAAAGAGCAGAGGACTGCCTGGGCTTGCTGGACTCCCAGAAGGAGTTGGGACTGAGGTGCCAACAGGGAAGCAATTCATTCAGGTGCTTGGGCAGAGCAAGGCTGGGATGGGTGAAGGCTGCAGGAATTTCTCTATGGGTTGGGTAAGTTTAAATGAACCAAAGAATTGTTTGGGTTGGAAAGGAGCTTAAAAGATGTTTAGATCTAGTTCAACCCCCCCTGCCATGGTTTGGGACACCTTCCACTAGATCAGGTCACTGAAAACCCCATCCAACCTGGTCTTGAACACTTCCAGTGATGAGGCATCCATAACTTCTCTGGGCAGCCTGTTCCAGTGTCTCACCACCCTCACAGTTTGCACAGCCTTGACAGAGACTAAGCACTACTGGCAAGAGCTTGGCTCCTTCTTTAAAAGTTTCTCCTAGACACAAGGGGTCTGTAATTAGAATGAATATGCACTTGTCACCCCCTCCAAGTCACTGAGAAAGCTGTTAAACAGGACAGTGTCAGGAAAGACCCCTGAAATACTCCACTTGTTTCTGGCCTCCAGGGGAAGTACAATCCTTTAACCCTTCACTGCACCAACCTCTCAGCAGAGGCAGCCACACAGGAACAGTTTACACAACAACTGCAAACCCTCAGGTGTCTGCTGAGGATGCTGGACAAGCCCTTACCTATTTCCTTCCTTGCATTTCCTTGCCTTTCTCGCCAGTCTTTTCTGCAGAGTGAAGAGAAAGCAGTAAGACTGAAGAAACTCAGTAACCCCTTGGAAAAGACTGCTTTTTCTAGAATGTAGAACAGGCCAGAGATTACTATTTGGAACACTTCACCCATGTGGAATATGGATTTTTAGCGTAACTGAGGCACAGCTAGTTAGACTTCTTTTTCTAGTTACTGACACATTTCCAAGCCACAACCTCAGCTTGTTTCAGATAGCTCTAAGATGGGCTAAGCCCTCTTTCCTACATCAAGGACTCTACAGAAAGGATGAATGCTCAGAGGACACCAAAAAACAGCATTTAGAATAGGGTTTCAGTCTTTGCTTCTCATCTTGATCCCATCTGCTGAACTCTGCAGTTGGAATAGGTACAGGAATGAAGGTATCTACAAAGTCCCCCTCTACAATACTCTTTTCTTGGTAGTCAGCAGACCACTGCTTCCTGGAAAATTTGGCATGGCATCTCTGCCCCAAAAGGAGAGATCCAGCCATGCATTTCTCATCTTGTCTCAACACATGAACATATACAGCCCTGCACCTCTCTCTTCTAGTCAAAGTCAAGCAGAGATGTGACACGGGCTGAAATATTTTCCTTGTCAATAACCAAATGCTCCAGTTCCTGTGCCTTCAGCTTTGCAACAGCTTGTAAAGCAAACTGCACTGACTGCTGGGATCTGCAGTAGAATTCCATCCAGTTTTTTTCCCACGAAACAGCTGGGTTAAAAATCTTTGACTAACAAGTTTTCACTGCCATACTAATCACTTTTCTTAATCAAATCAATGAACCATCCAATTTAAATCTGTTTCTCATGAAGCAGCCATTTCACAAAGATTCAGGTGAGATAAATAACCACCAAACTCAAGACGCTGAGCTGAAAGGAGCCTCCAGCTCCTGACTGCCACCTTTCCTGACAGCCAGAGATGTGAAGAAAGCAGTCCCCCAGCTCAGGGTCAGGGCTGTGACTGCACCTCAGTGTGCTGGGGAAGGGAAGATAAACTGCTGGGTCTTGGATGTGTTTTGTTGTAGCTGAGGGGAGTAGCTGTAGCACTGAGAAGGACTTTTAAAGGCTCCAGCTGAAAATAAGTCATCTTGTTATTTTAAAGGATGTTTGACATTAAGATCCTATGTCTCATGCTCAGCTGCAATGAACAGAGCTGGTGGATTGTTTCTATTGCTCAGAATAAACTTGCCCTCTCTGCAGGGGGAATACAGTGAAATCAAGCCAGAGCACATATAGGCAGATGTTCCTACAGCAAAGCAATTGCCAGACAGAGAAGGAAGTTCTGATCCATGAACTGCTCCAATGTATGGTACCAAACCCCTCATCTGTGCTGGAAAGCAAAAGCATGATGCTGCCGTGTTAATGGGTTTGTGCCTCTGCTCTCCCCCTTCTGAGTAATCCTAAGGAACCCATGGAGACTCACTGTAATAAACCAAGATTTCCCACACTCTCTGCCAGCCAGCAGCACCTCAGAGGGACATTGTGCAAAAATCACCTCTGTGAGTGCAGTAGCACAGAGAGAGCAAGGAGGATTTTGCCATGGTATTTCTTCTCCACAGTTTGAAATGCCCTGGGGTTTGTAGGTTTCCAGCTTATCCATATGAAAACACACAGCCTCACTACCTGAGCAGCCACTGCATAATGGAAAAATTCAAAGAGAGGTGAAGAAAGGCTGAAGACAGTGTCACTAAAACAAGAAATGAGCTCTAAGGAAGAATGTTACTTAAGGCTTGAGAACAGGCAGTGCTAGGCTCAAAAAGAAGTTTAACAGATGAATAAATAAATGCTGTCACTACAAAGTGACATTTCTGGTCCTTGAAAGCTGTCTGTGCTATTTGATGGAGCACTGTGGCAGCCTTCTGAGTGAGATGCTCAGACACTATTATGACTGCTATTTTGGAGCTGAGCTGACTGATATGTATTAGGGGAGCATCTCAAGTATGTTTCTTTGACCTGATCCTCTGAGGCCTGACAGACACCTATTGAGCCTGCAATCTGAATCAGAGCTCTGCCTGTGAGCATCTCAATGTTGCTTTGTTCCTCTAAGATTCCCTTTCGGCTCGTCCAGGCAATCCTGATGGACGAACCTGACTTGACAAACTTCCCCCGGATTACTACAAAACAACACATCAGTAAGATATAGAAGGTGCACAGATCTCCCAATTTCTTCATCACAAACCTAAGTTTAGGGTTTCCCACTTGTTGCCAACATTGCCCTAGCTGAGAAGGTAACAAGCAGCTGTGCACATGTGCTCCCCCAGAAACGAGAAAGCCACCAGGTGAAGAAAACACAAGAACTTGGGTCTCCCTAGGAGCAGTGATGAGACTAACAGGGTCTTAATAGGTGGGCTGCTCTCTGAAAGAAACATGGAAGAGCTCTTCTCAGCATGAAATACATGGGAGTCCTCCAGTGCAAGAAAAATCCAAGGGCATGATAAAGGAAAGGCACCTGTACATAGATTCTCACAGTTGCCTATGCAGTTCAGGAAAGAAGAACAATTGCTTCTAAGAAATGTTGTTATGCCCTGAAGCAGAGGATGAATTGAACCCATTAGAGTTGTTCAATCTTCTCTCTGGTGGCCACTTCAAAACAGTGGCTTTTGTTCAACAAAATGTGTACAGCAGTTATAATTGCAAAATTAACCTTCAAAATCAGAAACCAGCAGAACTGAAGGTGCTGTATCAGCAAAGCCTGAAACAAGAACTCTGAGGGGTTGTTGCCATTTACCACCTGAAATTGCCAGCTCTGGAGACAGACTGTGGGGTGAATGTCAGTGAAATGCTGTTTCTCTCCCAATATACAAAGTCTATTCAGTTACCAGCTGATAGCTGTGGTTTCACCACAGGTAGTATTTAGGTTTGTACAACTGGCACCCCCTTTTTGGCCTTGCTATGAATAAACTATGCTTTTATTTATGCTCAGACAGAAAATTACTGAGACTCAAATGTTCAGGACATCCCAGCATCTGGGTTACGAAATCCAGATTTTGACACGTGAATAAGGTTTTGATTTTTTGCTTTCCACACAGGCACTGAGTACCTTACCATACAGGCCAAGGTAGAGCATGTGACTCATACTACCATCATGCAAGTTATTCCTGAGATATAATTTGGGCAGGGGAAGAAAGGAGGGAAATCATAGACTATGCTGCTGTGTGGCAGGAAAATGAAGGAACTGCAGTCGGATTTGGTCTGCGGAACCCTGAGATGGAAACTCAAGTGGCAAATTAGGGAGATACATAACCCTCCTTCACGCCACTTGAATGGCTAAATGTGTGGCAGAATTCTCATCAGCATCCCCAGACTAACACCTGGCTCTTGAGCAGTGTAACACAGCCCGAGGCAGAAAACCAACACACATCCCACATCTGTCTGTTCCACCCAGGCACCTCTTTTAAAACAGCTTGAAGATGAATGTAGTTACACAAAGACCACCAGAAATCACACAGAGAGAGAGAGAGAGACTGGAGAAGAGTTGGTACAGTGTTGGACAAGTTGGTACATCACTACTTCAGTCTTGGGAACTTAACTTCCCCTTCTGATGAAGCATAACTTTTGAGCCCAAGCTAAACACACTGTAATCTGCCCAGCTGCACCTGTCCTGGAGTATTAATATTTAACATAAACCTTAAAGGAAGCACTGTTCTTTATTTCTGATTTGTCAGGGGGGGATGGATTGGAAGGGATGTGGGAAATATGGAAATGGCATAGGCAGAGGATCCCTTCTGGGAGCCTGATTATTGAAAAGCAGCTGCTATTTACACAGTTAATGCCATTCACTTCCTGCACCTGCTCAATCATTCATTTCCCAGGGCAAGCTGGCTTTGCCTTGCTGCAAAGTCAGGGAATTTAAGGGAGTTACACCTGCAGGTTTTCCTTTTCTCTGCAATGATTGTAGAGTTCAGCTTATAAAACTCCCACTTTTACATTTCCAGTCCTTCACCTTCCTTTTCTGTGAATTCTTTTTCTACCTATTTATATGTATATATACTTTTTTGTCTATAAGAATTTATGTTTCTGATAATGAATCCAAAGTCCACTTTTTCTAACTCCTGCTGGACTTCCAGCCTATTCATACACCACAAAAAAAAAAAAATCTACTTGATTCTGTAATTGTCCAAAACCACACAAAAATAATTAGCTAGCTTCCCCACTTACACTAGTGTTTCTTCATATTCTATTCAACCATTGAGAGAGGCTCCATATCCTACATCCAGCAACATCCTGTTTTTTATGATGTCCCTATGAATGTAAATACTGTGTTGTCATCCTCAGCAAACACACTCTTACCGTAAAATCTACTTTGAATTTTGGTTTAAAAGAAGACCAAACCACACCACAAAGGATTGTGCAGCTTACCTTTCTTCCCATTCTTTCCCCCATCTGGTTTCTTGATAACGAAGTTCTGCAGAGAGGCTGTAGGCCACCATGGAGAAAGGAAGCAGGAAGGGAGAGAGCTGCAGCCCCATGGTGCTGCTAGTTAGTGCTGAAGGACCTACCAGCTGCAAGTTACATTAGGGGAGGGGCAGTTGCAGCTCCAATGCTCTTAAAACCTGAAAAACCCATCAGCAAGAGCTAAGTAATAGAAAAGTGAAGGCTTCTGGGTTTTGGTTAGTTTTTTTTTTCTATTATCAAGAGAAGGACTCCTATGTAATGCAAAATCCATGGTGCCACATAGCAGATAAAGCCTTTGCAATACTAACCTGTTAGATGGATTTGCTGCCTTGCTGGTGGTGAGCTGTCATCCATCGTTGAGTATTCATCTGCTTGGTGCCATACTCCTATAGGAACTGAATAAACTGCCCCCATCTGCCAAGGTTTTGTCTTTGGTTACAGAAAGACAACAGCAGGAAGAAGGTCAAGGTCAAGTAAAGCAGATAAACATGATTAACTCTGAGCAGATGATGACTCACCTGTGTTCAGTGGGAACAGCCTTGTACTAACGTGTCTGATTGAACCAGGGTTGGAGGAATAAACCAACTTAAAGGGAATAACAATGCAAAATTAAAAAGTAATGAAAAGCTTAAAGATGAAGGCAAAACAGCTCATGACCACTCTCTTTTTGTTCCCATCCGAAGAAACAAACAACAGTATGTTCTTAAAACCAGCATGTGTCAAGTCAGACACTGGAAAGGAATTGAGAGGATTATTTCACAATTTTATTGCACAATTGAAAATTAACCTTTTTTTTTTTTTTAATATTTACAAGCCATTTACTTTACACATACAATCTAAACAGCATTTTCCCCAATAAAATTGTCACCTAGAAAACTTACACACGGACTGAAGCATATGTGTAAATTAAGTGATTTGTGTTAAATGCAAATTGCCTCAGTCTGGAGGGGAGGCGCTTGGGAGATGGGGCAGTATAAGGAAAGAAAACAATTTTTCTTTTCTCTTTCCTGAAACATTACTCAAAATCTTTCCCCAAGCTGGGGAGAGAAACAGAAGAGTTTCAGTATTACTCGAAGCAGGACAGCCAGTCATGTAATATAATGGGAAATTGAAGGTAGTGAGTTGGAGATTCAAAACCTTCTGTGCCACAAGCCTTGCGAGAAAATGACAAACCTTGTTTCATGCACAGCTCACCCTGAAGTCACAGCATCCCAGTTTTCCCCTGGAGAATGCAGAATCACCTTGGCCATGAGAGGAAAAAGAATGAAGTTTGAGTCTTAAGAAGAAACACACGGGAAAAGCCATCACTGGCCTATTTCTCATATTAAACAAACCCTTATTTCTCCTGGTTTGTTACCTGCACAGTTGGAAACGTGCTGGCTGACACACAGCAACAAACCTGGCACAACCCGACCAGCAATGCCACGGGTAATATTTTAACCACCATTATGAAGCCCACGGTTTTGTGCTGAAAATGAGTTGCTTTCCTGGCTGTTAGCACAAGCTGTCTGTCACAACATGCAGCATAGTCTCTGGAGTTTACAAATTGTTCCCTCCCGTGGCTGATCCACCCACACCTTCTCCATCATATGGATTGCTGTTCTCAAGTTTGTCAGCTAATATTGAGTATAAGGCCTTGTAGCACTTACTGCTTAGTTTCCAGGGGATTTTGACACCTGCAATCCTAAATGAGTAGGTGGTAGCCCGAAAAGTGATGCTCACTGGCCCAGATTTGTCCTTTGTTATGTGTGTACACCTGAGGTTTTGGATACAACAGGGAGGAGAAGTGGAGTAAGTCTTGTCTTGACATTAATGACATTAGTGCCTTAAGTCTTTTCCTCTCCTCTCCTCCAGCAGCCCAAGGATTTTCTCTCTCTTTTTTTTTAAAATATTTATTTAATATGTTCTTGATAGCTTAAGGGAGTCAGCAACAGAAAGATGTCTTTTCTCTATGTTATACTTATAACCAGACCTGAGCACTCTGGAAGTTGTCTATACTGTCTTTGCCAACCTAAGGCTGATTTAAACATGGATTTAGAGCTGCAGCAGATGGGAATGTGGAGAAAAAGTGGAAAACACAAGAATGGGCTGGCTGAAGAAGGATCCTGAAATTGAGCCGTACAAAAATAGTGGGAAATGTGTAAATATGAGAAACCTGTGCTAAAATTTCTGGCTTGAGTGGATTACTAACCCTCATGAAAGCTGCTGATTCCAGCCCCATTGGACTGTTTGCAATGATTCTCTTCCTCTCAAAACAGTATTTTCCTGGAAGATCTGTGGATGCAGTAGACACAAAAGTTTGAACAAAATGAGTATTTAAACAAAACACAGTGAACCCATTTTTACAGCTTCAAAATGATGCATTTTTTTTCACGTGTATGCTTTAAGATTATAATTGAAAAAAACCCAAAGCCCTGCAGAATAAATTTGTGTGGAGGCTCAGGTGCCATGTGAGAAACATTGCTCCAGTAATGAACTCATGCAGTGGTCTAGTATAAGCCAGTAGACTTTCATACCTACTGGAAGAGACAGTGCTAAGATAGAAATAATTCCTGTGATAGCATAAAGGAAAAAAAATCCCCCAGGCTACAGGAAAGGTTTTCTCTGCACTAACATGGAGGACAACTCAACAACCCCTCAGTTCTGTTCTTCACAGACAATGCTGTAATATTTTCAAGTCTGACAGATGCAGAAGAAAGCTGCAGCATTTAAAAATAAATTATATGCTGATTCATATTCAACTGTGAATATAAATATTTAAATTGAACAATAGGAATAAAAATATTTTGCAAAATTTTAATTTCACTTATGAAAATGGAAATCAAAGCAATAAAATTTAGAAAATATTTGTGTCTTGGGTGTTCTGATTCAGAGAGTTGTATTTAGTATATGCATTTGTTTTGCTCCATGAAGTATAAACAGAAAGATGATGATAGTGCCTGTATTCTCTGCATTCATGACAATAGCTGGCAGGTTAACTTGGTGGATATTTTATATTGATGACTCTCTGTGATTGTTTATTCTTGTGGGTCCTTACAGTACTCAATAGTTTTTTGGGTTTTTTAAAATTGCCTTTGCTATTCTTTGAATAAGCCTTAAAAGTAAAAAATGGAAGATGTAAACTCTCCATGAGCCATTTGAACCCATATGGAAATATGCACTGATGTTATGGACAGAAAACATAATTTCATTTATCTGTCCATTCTCTTATCAACACAGACAGCAGAAGCTTACTGCCTGGCCTGAACACTGAGCCTCAGGTCAGTTGGATTAATTGGTGCTGATATAATTAGTGAACACTGGGCAAGGTGTCAAGGGAAAATACACTCATCTCTTGTTCTCATTCTGGACCAGCAAACTGCTGAGTGCCATCTTTTCCTAACCCCAAGGGGCCTCTGTCACTCACAGCAAGTGTACATCTAAAATGCAGGAAAGCTCTGCAAAGTCTGTCATCAGAATAACAGATTTCATGCTGAACTCACTTTTGCCATCTAAAAAAAGTCAAAAGCGGTGGTGCTGCTTCTTCCCTGCTGCTGGTGGTTAGGTCTGACTGGATGAAGAGTTCATGGATCAATCCACATTGGATAACTTTTTCTTCCCTTGTAGCATCACTGGAGAGCACTGCTGGAACAAGAGTTCCACAGGCAGCTCAAAAGAAGAAATTCTATGAACCTCACTAACTCTAGCTTTGCCCCAGCCATTGACCTCAGTGCTGACAATTCAAGAAAGGCTGGATAGTCAAGACTCCTACTGCTATCAAGCTGCTATTACCCTTTCTGGCTTTTTTTTTTCTTTTTCTTAAGAGCACCAAAGGCTAAGTGTAGGAATCCAAAGAATGGAAACAAATTAAACAACTTTGAACTGAGAATGATTTAATCTCAGGGCTGACTTTCAAGAATTTTACAATGCATAGAATTTACTGCAGGTGGGCCACATTGGCCAGTGTCGGATAAGATATGTCACAAATCCAGAATGACTTTAGTCCAGCCCACACATCCAATAAACAGATCTTCTGAGAGACTTCAAAATGCTTACATCTTCCTCATTCCTCTGGAAATTGGCCTACTTAAAACAAAGCTATCACACCTCCACCTCCAATTATTTACTTCATTTTTCTTTGCTTACCTGACAGACTGCTGATGGTCTTTAGAGTGCTCACAGAGATGGAGCAGACATGCTTGGACAGAGCTGGGACTAATCACAACTGATTTTCTTAAATCACAGTCTATACCTATCCTTTGTGGGGTAAAAAAAAGTCTGTCTTGGCTCAAAATTAAGGCTGCTATCATATTATGAAAAGCTCAATGAAAGAAAAACTAAAAAGAAGTATCATCCGGCTGCTTCACTCACCCAAGTATCATCCACTCTGTGCACAGAATGAAAGAGAATTCCCTCCAAAAAACTTGAACAAAGAATTGTGCACAGACTACATCCCACTATATATGTGTGAGGGGACAGAAGGAAGTTGTATGAAAAAATCACCAACTCCAGTAGCAACCTGATATTTCAGGTCTTCTGACCTCCACAATTGACTCTGCAGCCTTACCAAAAGCCTTGTGATATAATGATTAATGATGAAAATTCACACATCCAACAACTCACAATTATATTGCCACAATACTCAGAAATAGGCTAATCTTGGCTTGAATTACTTGACCTAATGTGTTTGGGGGACCTCTTCTTGAATATATCTGGTGAGGGCACGGTGTCTAAATGCTGGCCAGAGAATTACCCTCAGGTCAGCACTGTTTCTTTTGGAAGGAAATCTTGTGTCTTGTGGCAATGGACCATGGAGCTCTCGATGCACCCTTTGCTACCTGTGCAGTGACTTCCATAAATTCACGTTGCAGAGGTTTAAGGCATCTTAACCCTACAGAAACAGTAATTTGCTGGGAGCAAGGAAGCTGTTCTCACCATATGAGGGGAAACTACATAGAATGACTGAAAAGATACTAAGCTCTTAGCCTGAGCTTCAGATCGTTTGCATCCTGACACCCTCAATGAGCTAACACTGCCACTGGAGTATCCAGGAACACGTCTGAACAAGTATGTTCACATGACTGACAACATAAATAAATATTTGGCTGGCTTTCTAATTCCCAGATTATTTTTTTTTCAACTCATCAGAATAATTCTCCTGTGTAAACAAACCCGTAATCCCAAGCAGGGGTAAGAGGAAAATGTTCCAGCCAGCTGACACATACATAGCTCCTTTTGAAATTCTCAAGGACTTTGTGTTCTGCTTTGGGAATGTGTAACTATTGATGAAAACAAACTCCTATAAAAGCAAGGTTTTTCTAAATCCAGGTTTGTAAGCATTTCCTGAGCCATAATTTGCTGTGCACAGCCAGCAGTTTTTCCAAGCAATTTTGTATTGTGAAACGAAGTAATAATCTTCAAACAATTTCCAGCACACCGAAGTGTTGGGATGTAAACACACCATCTAAACGTACATTATTAATTACTACCATAAAAATTACTTCATTGAGCTATCAATGCTTCTTCATTTTCAATACTGCTGTGGAAATTAAAAAGAAAAACCAACTCTGATTAGAAAAAAACCTTATTACTGGCTGGCACTGTCTACTAGCAACTTATTTGTTCCACTCTCACCTAGTAGGGTTGCAGAAACTTAGCTGCTTTTCTTTTCCTAATATTGAAATATGTTTTGAGCTAACAATGATACATTCTCTTCTTAGCACTCCCACCACTGAATGTGTTACTCCTGGTTGAAGTTCATAAATAATGACGCTCACCCCACTTGCTGAGCTTGCTGTGTTCTGCTGCTGCTGCCCTGAAACCTGAGGAACACCCAAACAGCATCTGGCAGAGTAGGAAGGAATGTCCTGAGCAATGCCTAAGAGTAATTTCTCTGCTGATTTGCCAGGACTCCCAGTGCTTCTGGTCATTAATCTTTCTCAGCTGAAAACAGATGGGGCTATTAGGCAGGCTGGAGTAATGGGGGAAACTGGCAAGATAGAGAAGGAAATGCATTATCTTCTGGGTAGAACTGCTCATAAAAATGAGAACATTAAAAATGTATTTTTCATATTTAATTGGACGATGTATGATTATACCTACCAGAAAATAATGTGCAATGTGCTTTGTGCAGGGCATTTATAAAACTGTTCAGCTGTGCTAGGGCCTTATTCTCCCCTGTGGAGAGAACAGCAGCTATGATTCTGACAAGGTTTTTATGCTTTTCCCTCTAACACAGGGCTCACTCTGCTGCAACAGCTACTGCAAATAACACTACAAAGTGCCTCTGCTTGTTGCAGTAAAAGCAAACTGCAGCTTATGATTTACCAACAAACCACACGAAGCCAACCAGGTAAAAAAATCAGTACTTTAGGAGCAATGTGAGCATCTGACATATTCAGTCTAACTAAGGCGATGGAACTGCAGGCACAGCTGCTAATTCCTTTATGCCACAGAGTCCAAGATGATGACTACGAATAGAAAAATAATAGCAAAATGTGAAGTGGGACCAGATTGTTTACACAGAGAACTAGGAAGGCTGGAAGGAATTACTACAACTAGGACTTGGGAAAAAACCTGACAGATACTGAGAACTATCCAGGATAAACAAAGACATTTTCTAGGTCTGTGAGGTAGGAAAATGGTAGATGACCCTTAGCTAGAAAAGGATAGGATGGAAACTAGAGCCAAACTTTTGAAGGGGTGTGTGTGTGTATATATATATACATATATATATACATATATAAATATATACATCTACTGTGTCAACAGAGAAACATCATGGAAACATATCAGAAGGTTACAATAAGGTATTAAATATGTGTTTTGCCCAAAACTTAAACTAGCAAAGCCTGTTACCCATGAAAACAAAAATAGGAGGACTAGGCGCCAGGCAGCAGATTATTATTTGGAATAATTATGTCTGAAATGTGGTGGGATGTCAGAAGGTGCTGGAAAATACACAGCTCAAGCTTTGGAACTTGAGAAGTTTGCAACGACTCCTAAGTGTCAATGTTTTGTAGTGGAGAGGGAAAAGGGAGACACAGAACAAAATGTGTCAAGACAAGAAGCCAATTTTTGTAGTATTTTATTTCTGATCCCCTGATTAGGAAAAGGTGAGCATTTTGGAAGGTTTAAGAGGAAAATACCCTCAAAACCTAGTAGGGTGATATTCAATATAAATTTTAAAACAAAAAGCTCTTCTTCATTTTAAAGAATCAGTGTCTCTAAATAAAAGAAGTAGAAAAACTGAAATCCTCAGATTAAAATAGAAAAGGCTGATATGGTACCAGCCATGGAGTCTGGTACCCCTTGGATGAATGGAAGACAAAGACAAGGAAATGTTGATATGGCTAAATGGGAAATGGTGGAAGTCATTCAGGCCAAACAGGAAACCTTCAGAGAATGGAAATAAAACTGTGGAAAGCTGAAAGGAAGGTATGTAATAGTTAAGATGGAGTTTGAGCAAGCTAAGAGGGAATTTGAAGAGCAAACAGTAGGGAGTTAGAACTGAAAATGGACATTTGCTCAATACACCAAAAGCAGAAAGTTGAGATAACCAGCAGGCCACCCAAAACAAGTAAAAGAAACAATTAAAGACAGTAAGGACATTGCCAAGAATCTAAATGATTTATTTGCATCAGTCTTCACCGAGAGGCTGCTGGAGTAGTATCCAAATGAGAGACTCACACTTTCCAAATATCAAAGATAAGGAGAGGTCATAGACTGAAGACTCAAGAGAGAAGTTGGTGGAACAAATCAATAAATCAAAGGCATTAAGTCACCGGGTTTATCTGCTATTTCTGGACGATTTCAGGAGAAAACTGAGAAGTAAGTAACAAAGTTCCTAGCAAATACTTACTACAGCAGAGGACTGGAAGACAGTCAGTATTATAACTGAATCAGAGATTTTTTTTTTTGTTGTCAGTGGTGGATTTTTTCACGGTGTTGGAGGAGCCCTAGCAGTTACAGACAGCTTTGCAATCCTAACTTGCTATCAGGTAAATTGTTTGAAATGTGCTAAAAACCCCCAAGCCCCATACCTCTCAAATTACGAAGCACAGAGACAAACATGACATGACAGATACAAGTCAGTACAGTGTCTAAGAGGACAAAAAAGGAACTCTTAGTACCTACTAGCAATCTCTGAGCTGCTTACACCAGCCAGCACACCTCAGCTACCCAGGAGGTCCCAAGACTCACTGCACAGTCAGGCAAGTAGCAAATTATTCCCTCCCTGCTTTTCCATCCTCATCACATGACCAGTGGGAAGAGAATAATGAGAAGAATGCTGATAATGGTACAGACAGATAATGTACAGGGTTATTCTGCTGTAGGGCAATCCAGTCCATCCTTGGGCAACGTTGTTAAGCCAAGGAGAAATGTACACCTGGAAATGAAGTTTTTTAATACATATGAAACATAATGGTGGCTACACTGAAGCTCTGACCGGAGATTTTATGTAGGTACAATGAGAGTTACCCTCTCTTAGGTCAGGTTTTGGGATCTTTTTGCACATTAGCTAATCAACAGTCCCTGTTCTGCAGGGCTCTTCTCATTCTGAATAAGCACAGTGACCTGGGCCTTTAATGGTAATGCAGGACTTGGGGAGTTAAGACTTTGATGTTTTTAAAAGAATATATCTTAGCCAGAACTGAGCACTAATTTCACTTCTTCCTAGCTCTTTCCAGCTTTTTATGTAAATCTTTACATAAAGCCATTTAGAAGAGAAAAAAAGAAAAAAAAACCTCTTTGGAAAATTATGCAGTGATATATTCTTATGCAGCCAACACTCCCAGGGGAAAAAGTGAAAACTACACATAGCCTCCCGCCCCTTTTATTTCTTGTCAAAGATATTGCCTTTTTTGGCTTTTCGTATATATACACAGAATGATGAACTGATATTTGTAGTTTAAATGTCTGGTTTAACTGCGTGGTTTCCACCGTAACAGAAAGCTCTCACAAAATGTCAGGTTAGAAATAAAACCAAGCTCTAGAGGGATGAGGTGGGGAGGAAAGTAGAAGGTCCAGTGGCTGAAAAACAAAATGGAAAAACGTGAGCAGAACGCAATGTGGATCCATTTCCCAGCTCAGGTAGTGGTATTGGTACGTGTGGTTGTTTGGGGTCTGGGGTAGGGAGACAGATACATTTCTCACTGAGTTGTTTCTGCTTTCTCTATTAACATTGCAACAGAAATTACAAATAGCCCTGCAAGGGGTAGTGCACCTCATCTCTTCGTCCCATGTAAACACAACATTAATACTGAAGATAAAGAAAATGGCAAAAAGTCCAGTGTCTTGTTTTCTGCATTTTGCTTGTTAGGTTCGTGTTCGCCCTCCAGCAAACTCCTGTGTGTACCGATGTTGTGAACTTGACCAGTCCACGTTCAAGCAAACACTCACTCAGATTCCCAACACATTCTTTTCTCCCCGTCCAATGGGGAGTTTATTCCTAACAGTTCTGCTCCTTTTAATTATAAACTCCTTTAACGAAGTAGTTCTGAGACCTTGCAGCAGGCAGCAGGAGAGCACCAAGGCTACTAGTTGCCTTTTTACTAGTTTATATTCCCTGTTCAGCAAAGAAGTCCACTTAAAGCCTAAGGCCCAGTGCCTTCATGGATGGGCAGCACTGAAATGAGCCTACAAATCAATATTCCCCTGGAACAATGTGCCTTATAGGTAAAATCCAATTCTTGTCTAAAAAAGATAAAGAGTTAGAGCCAGGCCCTTTATCTTACGAGACACATGTGAACAAGTTGCTCTGATGAAAACAGACCTTACACTGACAAGTTTCGTTCACTTTCTGGCAGAGCTACTGATCTTCTTTACTGGACCACCAAAACTGAAGATGGCAAAGAAACACAAGGGGGATAGTTCCTCAGCAAGGAAAGGAGCAGCATTTAGGACTGAGGCAAAGGCAGGGTGGGATATAGGGGATTTTCCTGATGAAACAATTGATTTGCGAATAAAAGAACAACCGATATCATGTATACAACTAAACCAGTAACACACCTTCTCAGGAGTGCAGTATTGTATAAGCGTCCCCTGTGTTTTCAAGGCTAATTTAGACCTTTGGCTCATCCTGCATTAACAAGGTCATCCATGTTAACAGGGCCCCTGTGAAAGTTCACAGGTGAAAGTTCCCTTTTAGAGTAGTGCAGATTTGAAATTCACAGGACAGCGACCCGAAGATCTTCCTTTACAGATAAAAAGCATGTCCAATCATTAAATAGCAACATAAAATCCTGTATTCCGAAGGTCTGTCTGTGCTCTGCAGTCAAAAGAGCGGAGTGCAACCCCAGTCCCCACCTTCAGTGGCTTGGAGGGTGCCAAGACACTTGGAGGGTGCTTGCAGACTCCTCAGGAATGCTAAAGCCGACAGGCCTGGGGTAGTCGGGGAAGGGACGAATGAGCATAGTCCGAACACATGTCACTTCGAATTTCTACTGTTAGAACTGCCAAGTACGATATAAAAACAGAAAGTATTCTCAGTTCCAAGTCTGCAGACCAGGCCCCAAGCGCTGAGCGGCTCTTCCCTCGCTGTCCCTGCTCCCCACAAACAGCCTCCACGGCGCTAACTGTTGTTCTCTGCCGTGAGATATTTGAGCGCCGCGAAGCCGTAGTGGCGTGACATGTCCTGCTGGAACTCCTCCTTGAGGGTCTTGAGGCAGATGCGGTATTGCTTGTTGGAGCGGAACTTGGTGATGTCGAAGCTGGGCGCGTGCGGCATGTGGATCATGTAGGCGTTGGGCAGCACCGTGAACTCGTACTCCTGGGGAGAAACACACGGCTGTGAGGTGACCCCAGCCCTCCTGCACCTCCGCTGTCCAACGCGCTCCAGCATGGGATTTGTGCCTCCCGAGCAACTAACTCGTGCAGGGATCTCAAATAATCCCCCTTTTGTCTTCCCCGAGTAGCTTCCTTGGTTTTGTGAAAGATCTACTTGCTCCTGTTGTAAAATCATAGAATTTTTGGGGCTGGAAGACACCTTTAAAGATAACCTGGACCAATCTCTCTGCAATGAGCAGGGACATCTTCAACTAGATCAGGTTGCCAGGGCCCCATCCAACCTGACCTTGCTTCTTTCCAGGGATGTGGCATCCACCACCTCTCTGGGTAATCTCTTCCAGTGTTTTACCACCCTCATAGTAAAAAACCCAGCTATTTTAAAACGTTTAACTCCATCTAAGCCAAATAATGGGGAAACAGTACAAAAGGCATGCCTGCAGCCATGTGTGCCACAGATTTTGCAGTAGTGAGCATGCAACCAACACAGCTGTGACTACACAGCATCAGTCTCAAGTGTCCATGCAAAAACACTGCTTTCTCCCTACAATTTTTCTTGCTTGGGATGCTGGAATAAGCTACATTTACAAAGGCAAAACTGCACGGCATATGTTGCTTTGCCTATATACCAAGATACTTACAGAGACAAAACTGTCCAAAACTATTTATAAACCTGAAATAAGGGAAGAATATGATATCATTTATAGGCGATGTGTGAAAATGAACCTGCTAATTCCATATGCTTTGAGATGTTTTTACGCAAATTAAGTTCTCCTTCACAAAGTTTGAGATACTGTACTAACTCTCCTTCTCCTGTAAAACTACTTCACTAATTCTCTTTGTATCTGACCAAATTCTTTGACAATTTTTGTTCACAAAATGATGGTTAACATAAGTTATTTCAGTTAGATTCTTTCCATTTTTACAGGTAAATATATGATCATTAGAGCAAAGCTAGAAAAAGCCTGATTCCTAGACAAGCTGAAAATTTACCAGGGTATGATATGCAACAAGCAGGTATCTTCTGCAAGGAATTAGGTAAGGGATGTGAACCTCATTATTCTGTAGCCAAGCAAAGTACCCGAATGGCTTTTTTGCATATAGAATTTCAAAAAGTCTAAGTTGCAATGGATACAAAGTACAAAGAAACTTTGAAGTCTCCACAGGCAAATTTCCTATTTTCTCAAACAGTTTCTATCTAAAGCTGTTGCTGGATTGATTCATTAACCCTCTCTACATAAGACACTGGTCAGGGAAGGAACAGCCACAGAGCATGCTGGCTTTACAGTGGTGCATAGCTTCCCCTGGTTTGCAATGTCCAGTCACTTGTAGACTTAGGAGTTTGTACAGAGACAAAGAGTATCTGCAGCAGAGAGGCAGAGTACTCCTAAATATTTTAGTAGGGAAAGAGATTTCTGGGAAAAAATATACTCGAGCTGATAAACCTGAGTGTTTCACCTTCAAGTCTATTTTCATTAACAACCTGTGATAAAGCCAGAGAAGACTGAAAGCTGCTGGGTTACAATGCTACCAGTAACCCAGTATTTGAGCTATACAGCCAAAAATGAAGCCAAATTAAGATGGAAAAAAAGTGAACAGAAGGAAATGTGGATCCATTTTGCAACTCAGGCAGTGTTTTTGGTGAGGCAAAAGTACAGCTCAGGCTGCAGTGCCTTCCCAGAGACACCCATAAAGTGGCAGCATGCGCTGGACAGCTAAGTGCAGATGCAGCTCCTTCCTCCTTATAAGAATGTCATTCTTATAAGAATGGCAGACACTGTTACAGTGGTAAATATTTGTGCCAATTTACAATATTGCCACCCATGGGAAGGGGGTCCTCTGAGCTTCTGTTTGGGGTGAAAAGCTTATAGCAAGAGCAAAATATTCTGATAGTCACAGGCAGAATTTATTTAGCTGGATGATACTTAGGACTAATAGGGAACCAAATGCAAAAACAAAGGCTGGCACCATGGAGTGCAGAGAGCTGATAAACTACAAACTACAGAAAATGTCTCTAAGGGACCTTAAAACTATGGGCTGGAGCTGCAGAGAATGATGCCTCCCCCTCACACAACCTTTTCTTTGTTGTCTCTTTGCATCTCAAGTCTGTCATACTGCAGGTCAGGGACTGTCTACACTCTGCAGTGCTAACTGTTGAGCACAGCAGTATTCCCATCCTTCTGAATGGCTCTCAGGCACATAAAGCTTTCCAAAAAATTATGAGTCTACTGCTAATAATCCCCTTTGAAATATGCTGGGCTAGGGTCCTGGAAAATGGGATGCTCACAGCCTGGTTCCACAATCACTGGAAAAGCAAGGAAAGGTTTCCTAAAGACCTCTCCCTGCTACATGGAAACCTGTCGAGAAGGCAATGCGCTTGCAGGAACCTCTGTCCCTATCTCCTAGATTGTAAATTCTTTAGATGGAGCCTGGCATTATCTGTGTATTTGTACAGCATCCAGCTCAGTGGGACACCTGCACGCTCCCAGAATAACAAGGATGATTATCTCCATGCTATGTCCTTCTCTGAGGGATGGCAGTGGCACAGGCTCTTGGAAAAGGATCTGGAACAGACCTCTTGACAGATACCACAGTTATGAGGAGCAGTGAAATAACTCAACTGAGAAGCTGCTCTGCCTGCTGCTAATGAAGCCAGCCAGGCAGTTGGCAGCAACCTGATCTGTGCACACCCCAAAGCAGAGGAATGCCACAGGGGAAGTAGCTGTGTGATCCCATGTCTCCTCCAGGCTCATTTTGTGGGAGAACCTGCCAATACCCATGTTGCTACTTTTTTGGATCATGTATTCAAGGCTGCAAGAGTGAGATAAACAATTTCCCAGAGTTAATTCCAACCCGATGGTCATTTAAAGTAATTGTGCTATGATCAACTTTGAAAAATGTTTCCATTTCCCATGTGTGAATCTCTATGCTGGGCAGACATCTCTGAACAGAAGAGGTGAATCCTGAGTGCTACATAAGAGCTGCCACTAGGAATATAAGCCTTGTTACCCATGTTAACAAATAATAAACCATTACCCTGGCACTCTCCACAACTGATTGTTAATTAATTAATGCTTGGAAAGTGCACTGAAAAATTAGTGCTACAGAACGAAATATTATTAACATTAATATAAGGGACAATTTTTTTTCTAGTCTGTAATAATTTTTTCTCAACATTAGTAGGTACAGATTTGTTGGGAATGCCCTCAGCAAACAGAGGGCAAGTGGCTGCCAGCCCAAGGTAACCATGCGGTTTTGTAAACAGAAGTAGAAAATATCCTTAAGAAGTAGAAAATACTCATAAATGCCTGCACATAAATACACCGTAGCCCACCCCAGAGACACAATCTCCCACTAACTTGCTCCAAGCCTTGTGCTGCTCTGCTTCACATAAACTGGTAAGACTTGAGCAGAGAAGGATCAGCTATATTCCAGATTCATAGCAGAAGCTATCACAGGAGGATACAAACTGTCAAAACCTATTTTTTTGGTTAGCATGAAATGCTACTAGTTCAAACACTGGGACTGAAACCAAACTGAAAAACAACTACAACAAACCCGAACTAAAAAGAAATGCCAGCAGCCAGACCTTGCTGATTAGCACAGTGGGTAGCTCCCCATCCAGGAACAGCAGGGTGATGCAAATCCTGCTGTTTCAGTGAGCAGCAGCACTGGGCTCCCATGGAGCCACAGTCACTGCCAGCCTCTAGGATCTAGGCTGGCTGCAGGGACCTTGGCAACTCAGAACTCTGGTGCCAGTCTGGGACTCCTGAGCTTCCTCTGCATCCTTGTTCTTATAAATTCTGCCCAGCAGCTTCATCCCAAGTCACAGATCCAAGAAGCAGCTAGCCCAAGGCTCAAGTACCTGGATCCTTTACAGTCTGCTCCACAGCCCCAGACTTTAAAAATGTAAAGACTTTGGCTTTGCAGAGATGTGCTATAAATCCCAGCCAGAAATGGAAGATGCTTGCCTTGAGTTCAACTGAAGATCAGTTTTTGAATTCCATTGGGACTCACAAACCTCTATTTAACAGAAAAAAATCCAGCTAAGTCTACAGATTCCCTAGTAAGTGATGGGATTGGCAATGAGTGCTGCAATGCTTTGGACAGGAAGAGAGCGCTACAGGGGCTGTGCCTCTGCGAAACAATGAATTTCTTAGAACTGACAAATAAATTAACTCAGACTCAGTTCTTCATCTAATACTTGACAAGCCTTAAACTGAGTGCTCCCAGGTCAAGAAGCACTCATCAAGGAGCTCAGTAAGGCCAGATGAACGTTTTGGAGATGCAAAGCGCGACACCTTTCTCCAGGACACAGATTTCATCGTAACGACCCTGCTGCAGAGCCCTGGGTGAGACACTCATGTGCCATCTCCTCACCTGTGCATCCAGCTCCATGATGTGAGCTACTTTGTTCCAGCCAAATCCGACAAAGCGCCTGTCATACTCCGGGCAGTCCTTCCTCACCACGACGTATGGCTCAAAGTCTGCTTCCCACTCCACGCGGTACGGGGTGGTGGCCGTTCGCCACTTGGCAAAGTTAGTTGGCGCGTGCCCTTTCGTCCACACGTGGTACCTAAAACAGACACAAACCACAGGGACTTGGGGAGGCAATTAGATAGAAAGCATCTTGGCGAGGCAGCAAAATATTACCTGTTAGATGAAATGCTCGGAAATAAGGACTTTAGCTTACAGGTCACATCATCATTTTCAGGATGCCATCGGAGGCAATTTCTAGGACTATTTCCAGCACATTTCCCAGAGCTCAATGCTTAAACACATCCAGTTGGTGAAGGATAGTGTGAAAACAGTACCTCATGTTAATGTGAGAAACAATTACACAGTACCCTGTCAGTTCATCTGCACTGCAAGTGCTGTGTCTTATTCCTAGCAACCAAGCAGCTGCATCGGTCGGTGCTCTAAAATCAGTGTGGAAATCTGCAGCTCAGACAAGGTCCCTAAAATTAGCTATTTCTCCACCATGGTGACATTCACGATCTGTTTTATAGGCAATTTTATAATTTGCATGAGAGACACCTGCAGCTCTGGGTAGATGTTCCATTTTATTAATTACAGTTATTACTATGGCAGGAACCAAGATGCATAATTACAATAATAAGTAAAATATTACATAAAGGCTTTCTGCTGTAAGTTCTACATTGTGGGGAGTACTTCTGTGATCCTCAGTAAGGTAATCAATTTGATTTACAGAAAAAGATCCTTTTATATTTTGTTAATCTTGTTTAGGTCACAGCAGGTCTCTTCCTTGCACAGCTTGAATCTGTCCCATTAGCGCCAGGGTCAATGACTCTTGCCCACTTATTCTAATGCTTTCCAAAAATCAATGAGACAAGCTCTTTCTGCAGATTCATAGATTAATTAATGCAACAAAGGCATAGCAGGTATCTGTATTACAACCCTGAGATATGCAACAGAAGAGACAGAACAAATATCCTGCCAGTTTGTAAAGTAAGGTACAGGGATGACTCACATGCTAAAAGTGAAGAGATTTGAACATTAAATATTGCAAAATCACAACATGATGTAATGTTTGAATCCCAAAAATTCTCTTAACATTGTAAGCCATTGCTAAAAACAGGAATGTAAAATCACAGCCCAAGAGTTTTCATTTGGACATATCTGTATGGCTTGTAACAGAAGAATCAAAGGTGTTCAGCTTTGCTGACTCTCTCTGTTCAGGGCAGTGCAGGAAGACTGAATTATCAGGATGGCATTGGGGTCACAAGTAATGCATAGTCCTTTGTATGCTGCATTTCTAAACTGTAAACAGGTTTCATCACTTTCAGATATCTGGCCTGGGGACCAGGAACAACAAAACTTGTCTGTATTTTAAAAAAACTGACAGAGAATTAACTCTCCAGAGATTATTAAAAAGCAGTGCCAGATCCATGAAGATGCTCATAATCCTTAATGCCCTTTGGAAACACAGCCAAAAAACCTATCCCTTTTCTTGGCCTCTTTTGGAGGTGAGTGGCTAACCTACCCAGTCAGTAATGTGCAGCTATCTATGGTGGGAAAAAAAAACAACAGCCACAATGTGGGGTTTAAAATGATATAGGATTGTGGAGGGTGCTGTATCTTCTAAAATCCTACCTCCGGCATTTTGAAATTAATTATGATAATAATAATAATAATGACTGCTAAACACTTATGATTTGTATCTTCAAAGCCCCATACAAACTTGGTTAATTGAGAGATTCCTGCAGAGAAGCAGCCAAATGCTGCTGTTATTCTAGTAACAGTCTCCCACTGATTTAAACAGGGGGCAACAGGATACTAACCATAAAAAAATTCAGTTTCTTGCCACCCTTTTTGGAGATATTAGTGCAATCACCTATAGCAACTCAAGTATAACCTCTGTAAGTCAAGAAAGCCAGCTAGCAGGGAAAAATAAATAATTGGGAAGAGACAATGAAGGGAAAATATGGAACTGGGATTGCAGAGACAAAACAAAGCAGAAAGGAAGGAGTAGACTTCATTGTACAAAACCAAATAACAACAGATTATTTACTTGCCTCTTCAGAGTCATTGATCTGAGGGGAAGGAAAGAGAAAGGCAAAAGGATGGCTAAGGTCTGGACAAAGAGGTAAATGAGTAGGGGATGCTCAAATGAGGTATGTACACAATAGTGATAGAGGAGTAATTAGACTGAAAACAAGAATTGTGAGAGGATTATCAGATTACATACATACCTGTACATACAATATATCTGCGTTCACATATACATACACACACACACACACATAGATAATCTGCTGGAACTAGGTCTTGGTCAATGGCTGATTACATGAAACCAAAAGAAATCAAAGAAAGATAAGCAGACACCATTACATGGAGGTCCATAGAGAAGAAGTGCCCATTAAAGGATGAGTTGTTTGCAAACAGACTTTACTATTGATGATGCACTTGCGAGAAGTGGTTCACTGTCTGTACTGGTCTTCTATCTCACAGGACACATGAATAAATGTAATTTTCTGCTCAGGCAAAACTCACTCAAGACTTAAACACACACTGAATTTTAAGGCCACACTCAGTCTCACTGAGTCCCCAGAGAACTTTGCGAAAATGGTGAACATCGTATTTTTCACTATGCTGGCAATTCTGACAAATCCAAACCAAGTAATTTGATCCCCCTAAAATCATGATGAGTTTCTTTCCCACGGTTCGTGGAAAACCACTGTAACACACCACACCCCCTCCTCCTCCACTTTGGAGCCCATGTATAATTTTATTTGCGTTACTGATTGCTTTTATTTAAAATAAAACATCAAAACTACGGTAACCTTTGCTAAAGTTAGCAAAATGAAGTAGTTATTCTTCTCACGGTGTTCTTCCTCCCTGCCTTGTCTAAGCTTCCTGTTTCAGTGAGAAAGATGATTTGGTGAAAGAAGAACTCGCCCAGTTCCCAGATGCTTAAACATTTTGCTGGCTTGTGGATGCAATCACTTAATTAGTTAATCAGTTGTTGCTTTTTATGTTTTCTCAATACGATGATGTGTCCTCTACCAGCTGTGGTTTCCCTGGTGCCTGGCAGTGTGTGGGCAGTCCATTTGTGGTTCATCAGCTCTTCCCCAGGCCCTGAGCAGGCACACATATCCTCAGGAGCACACTCACAGCCACCAGCTGCAAAGAGAGCCAGCGAGCTGGCACAGAGCAGAGGGTTTCACACAGCACACCTTGCCAGCCACAGATGCTCACTTGTCTTCTCTCTTCTTCTGCTGGTGACTGAAGGATGTAATTGAGAGCCGTTGTGTACTTCTTAGCTGCCCAGAGGTAGAAAAGGTCACCATTTCGAAAAGAGGTGACAAAAGCAATTTCAAAGAGGGAAAGATTGTAATCTACCGTGTGGTGTGAGGGACTGCAATGCTGCAGGCACTCTCAGCAATCACTGTCACAGCAGTCCTTCCCAGCTCACTCCTACCCGCTCAACGTCGAATTGCAGCGTTATTAAAGCACCTTGAAGGTGGAGGTGGAAATTCTCAGCCCAGATCACAGCTGCTTTGTGGCTGCTGATAAGATTTGAGCAATGAAATGAGCCAAAGCAAACTGGGGAAGCATTTGTAAAATGTATCCCACATTAATATGTACACCAGCTACAGACTGCATGTCCTTCAAGTCTTATTTAACCTTGCTTTGGAAAAAAATCCTACTGATGTTAAAGACATTTCTGCCTGAGTGAGACTTGAGAAAGGATTTGCAATTCTGGCTGTGTACACAACCCACCAACAGGCTGTTTAGCTTGGAGATGAAATCTACAGTGAAAGGCCACCACTGTGCAGCTGACTGCAGGTGGAATGCAACATCTGAAGGTCCTGAGAGTGTTATTTTCCACCAGAAGAACTTTTCCTTTCAACTACGGGAGAGACGACTATTTTCTATCAACAGGTATCTTGTTAATTTTTATGTCTTTTGACTGTTAAAGAATGATGGCAGAGGGAAAGGTACTTGCTCTATCAGCATCCTTTAGTAATCTTCCAGAGGCATGCCTCTCTCAGTCACCTCAAGTTTCTATTTCAAGGCAGTCACTGGTAGAATTCTGACACTGATCAGAATTATGTTTTCCAGACTCACCCAGGCTGTCTGCCATGACATGTGCATGCAACCAGATGAGGGAAGGGTGGCTGCTGCAACGAGAGAGGTGTGTAGTATAGGGAACGGGAAAAGTGTGAGGAAAGCTCTAAAGTAAGAGAAGGATGGGAGAGGTATGATATTGAGCTCCTCCAGCCATGGATAATGCCTAGCTTTTTCATAGCTTTTATCTCTAGATCTCAAAATACTGCAAAAAGGAGAGGTGAACATTGTTACCTGTATTTCAGAGATGGAGAACAGAGATGTAAGAAAGCAAAGTGATTCGTGCACCACCTCTCAGCAGGGCAGCAGTGGAGCTGAGAAGAGAACACAGGTCTCCTAAGCCCCCTCTCTGTGCAACATCACAAGGCCATATTGTACTCTTCCCATCACTGAGACACTTTACAAATGTCTGCTAATCAGACCTTACCACACACACCCGAGAGATGCTTAACCCCTGGTAGCTGCATCTTGAAACTGAAGAGTCTAGCAGATAATAGAAGTGACTTGTTCACAGCCACAAAAGGAGTCTGCTTCAGAGAGGAGCTCCAAATTTAGGTGTTCTTTGCTCCTTAGCCTCTAGTCAGAGTACTGTCTTACCTCTGCACGGAGGAACTTTAGGTATTTAAGCAGCTGTTTCACACTTTAAAAGAGCACAAGACAAGCCTGAGTTTGTTTTTCCAGTAAGGAAGAGAACCAATGAGCACAGATGCATTACTTTTGGTCACACGAGAAGACACAGCTACCCAGATAGTATTTGGCAGCCAAAAAAAAAATTACATGCCACTTGAGTGTAATGGTCACGCTTGATTTTGTAGCGCAATAAAAAATGATGAAAATAAAAACAAATTCGATTTAACAACTGAAGTCCTTCTGTAGAGGACTGTAACATGAGATAAAATGCTGAGCTTACAGACAGAATATATCCACATGATTCTGTTCACTGCCCCCCTATGAAAAGGGAAAAAATTCCAGTAAGTTTCCTAATGCAGCTGACAGTGAGAGAAAAGTACCAAATACTCAGAAGAACATAAAAACCAGAGATAATGACCAGAGGTTCAAGAGTACTTTCCATTACCTGAATGTAAAGAGGGTTCCCATGTCCAACATAGATAACAGCTCTGCTTTTGACTTGGGGAAGGAGAGGCGGTAGCGCAGGGTCTCAAAGGCAGGTACAATCAGAGCTTTCTTGGTGTTAGCTAGGTCTAGCTGGATGACAGACTTCCTGGCAAAGAGAAACAACAAATAAAAGCAGGAAGATTTTCAACTGAGGAAAATAAAGTGCAGAGAATGAGCAGTTAGATACTGTAAATATAACTATGGGCCATATTTTTTCCCAGAGGTGCTTCATATTTCCTTCTGTTTTTGGTCTGCGGTTCTAAAAGCAGTGAGGGGAACAGAATTCTAAATGGGCTTGTGTGTTTGACCCACCAATGCTGCCCTGACAGAGACTGCTGCCAGCAGGGAAGAGCTGTACACTGGATAGACTGAGATGCCTCATTTTTTCTTTCCTTTTGCTGCACGTTGTTCAGTGCAGAGACTGTTTTGGTGTGTGAGTGTGTGTGCACATATGCATTTCACACAGCAGGGCTCTTTTCCAGGCAGGGATGACTGTCACAGCAGAGAAGCAGCTTAGCAACCTCTCATCCTGCCTGCCAGAGGTGTTCAGTCTATTCTTTCCTAACAAACTAAGACTCAAAGAAAAAGTTACTTTTCCATCCCCCAACTGAATTTTACTACGCCTGTCATTAGAAATAACTCTGTCTCAATTTTCCTTTCATTATCTCCATATTTCATACCAGAAATATGCCTCTCTCTCCCTGTCAAAGTCAGTTCCCCTTAACAGGATTCACTGTCCTGACTTTTATGTTACTGCAACAAGCAATCAAGGACAATGTTGACAAGCAGCAAACTCTCTACAGCCTTTTAAGTTGAAGGAATTGGGATCACTGTCCTAATAACAGAAGGACCAAACCAACCATTTTTCTAGGCCCAGAATATCTACAGTTCATTTATATTGCTGTCAGAGAAAAAGAAGGAGAGCACGACTGCTTAATAAAATCTGAATTTTAGGGAATTCATACCACCCTATAGGGCTGTTCTATAAAAAGCAATATGTTCTCAGCTCTTTACTGCAAAGTTTGCATTGTTTAAAGAGCCCCTGACACATTCCAGTTAACTTTTCATGACTGAAGGACTTTAATAGCATCTTATCATAACTGGTTTTGTACTTTCCTCACTTTCTCCCTTACCATCACTAATGGCCAAGATATTTGCATAGAATAGAAGACTCCTTCCCAATCAGCATTTGTGACCTTCCAGAGTTGTTTGGCAGTGCCAGTACACAGTCTTTTTGACGCTTTTAAGTGTTTCTTCCCTTTCACACTTCTCTGAGAGCAGGGGATACTCATATAGTTTCTTTTCCAAAACCTAAGGCTTTCCAGTCTCTGTGCAATCTATCAGCCTTGAGCAGTACAGTTTTGGGGATTCAGTTCTAGGAAGGAGCAGGTAACATCTGTAGTGATGCTCATCCTTTGGGCTCTGCAAGGAAACAGCAGCTTCCATTTATGGCTGTTAGTATAACGCTGTTTTATGGAGAGCTCCAAGGCCTTGCTGTGCTTGGCAATGTCAAAGAGCAGGAAACAATCCTGCCCACCAAAGTTTACAGTTTGAAGATGACCAAAGCTGAAGCAGGCACAGGTATCAAGCACAAGTAATGGCAGAAACTGTCAGACAGAGCAACCTGTGTTGAAACGAGTGTTGAACGTGACTTATTCTCTAAGATATGGGATACAACCACAAAAATGCTGTGTGTATCAGCAATCCTTCTTGCACACTCCCTGCTTTTCAATTTCTGTGGGGTGACTTTTTCCCCTGTTTTGAGTGGAGGTGCTGTGTGTTGGTTGACTGATTCTGTTGTACTTTGAATAGGAAAAATTTCACTGTTGGTGTCACCAGATATGTGAAATATCATGTAGGGAATATGTTTGTGTATTTTGCAAGCTAGCACTGGGTAAACTATGTAATTCCTCCACTATCCTTATGAGGGCTGTTTTTTGGATTCAGTAGTATTTATTCAGTATCAACTTTCCTTTCCTGTCCTTTCCTCCCAAACCCCAAAATAAGGATTTATGACTATGAAGAGCTCTCTTTGTGCTAGTGTTGTCCAGGAAACCATTTCCCAAGTACCTCTGTGTTCAGACCTGATGTGTGTCATTCTGACACAGTGAAGGTTGGGTTAAATTTTAAATCTCATCAACCACATTTTTCACAAAGCAGTGAAGAAATGAATCTTAAATCACAAGAGTCTTCTCACAAGTTGAATGAACTCCAGCATGCTCATATCAACCTTCTCATCTGCACAGTTCTTTTCAAAAATTAACACAGAATTCTCATCCTCATGGAAGCAGACAGTAATATCATTCCCATTTCTGGAGGACAGAGAAGCTCAGAAACAGAAAGGTTAGCAACCTAATCCTAAAGCACTGCACTCAGGAAAAAATAAAAAGGGAAAAAAAAAAACTAGTCCATTAACTCAAATCTGCTTCCACCAGCAGGTTTCAGTAAGTGAATGGTTGGAGATAACAAACATGGCAGGCACTGAGCTCGTGGTAAGAGCTGGAGAGTTGTCAACCCACTCTTAAATTCATTAGAATGCTCTTCCTCTCTGCAAAACAAAAGAATTCATAGACTACAAAGGCACCCAACAAATAAAAACCAGTAGGCACAACCTGAACTATCTCTCTTGCTGATATGCTGAAAAATAACCAGAGATACTTCACAACTCATGCTGCAGGGGGGAGGTATAAAACCTCTGGATGGAGATTGGATGCCAGGTCCCAGCTCATGCTAAATGTGTCACTGGAAGCCAAGGGCACATTTTACACAAATGGGTCAGGAAAGAACTTTAATGCTAGCTGTGACAACTGCAGATAAGCAGCCTGTCTAGCTATTTTATGTTAGAATTCACTGTAGGATGAGCCAAACGCCTTACTTGCAGCAACTAGGAGATTTTACCTCTGGGGCAATGACATGATGACCTCAGTAACTACAGTAAACAGGTAATCTTTAAATGATACATTTCTTTCCTTTTGTACTTCACAAAAGACTAAGGCAAGACTAAAAGGATGTTTGAGGGAGATAAAAACATTGAAATGGTTTTACTTAGCAGCTGTGAAAAAGCTCAACTAGCACAAATCTAAGTGCAAAGCAACAGATAAATAAAGGGATAGGTAACCACCAGCTCCATCAGCTTCTCCTTCAAAACTGGTTGTAACCTTTCACATATGACACCTTCAAAATTAATTTCTCCCTGAGAATATATTATCTTCAGAGACACAATATACAATGTATGTAAATCAGCAAACTTGCAGTGAGAGTGACTTGTTTGGCTCATCCTGTACAAAGCAAGGCCAGAAATACCACACTATTTCTATTTGTTTATGGTTGTTCTATCTGAGAAAATGAGGATGAAAATGTTTTACATCTCTCTAACAAACAATTGCTGCCATTCAGACAGATAGCACTAATCAGCTACTTGCAGAGGCAGTGGGAACAGTCGATGCAGAAAGACACTGAATATCCATATTTAAAATAATCTCAATGCACCTCCCTGCCACTTTGCTTAGAAAAATCATTACTGAGAAAACAACAGAAGCCTCTAGTCCACATTAAAAAAAAATTAAAAAATCCATTTTTAAACAGCTGGTAGTAGCAGATTATCAACTTCAATATTCCCTGGCAAGAGAGACTCACAGTCAGAGTTAAGGCAGTATGGGCCTTAAAAAAGGCTGGCAGGGTAACACAAAGTCCCAGATGCAACAGCTCTGAGAGAATCTCTTTTTTTTCTGCAACATCACCAATGGTGGCATCATGGTGCATTTAGTTCTGCAATACATTATCACCCTATGAGAATTATTTCTGTGCTTGTAGTATCTCAAGTAAATGGTGGCACATCATTCTGTCTGCTCCCTTCTTCCTTTCATTGCTAGCTCCCATCCGTGCACTCTGAAGCAGTTTGGAAGAACAAGTTCCTTTTTTTAGCACTAAATGCCAGTATCAACAGCTGCCATCCTTACTGTGTCCAGCACTGATCTGAAGAAATGTACCAGTATGCAACAGTAGTACAGAAGAACAGAGAAATGAAGAATAACTCTTTCTCCAGTTATCTAGGGATAGCTAATCTGTGTGAGGGACAGAATAATTCTGGAGTGCTCATAGCACAAGCTGAAAAGACTTCAACAAAATAAGAAGGAAACAAGCTGACACACTGTGCTCATAATTCAATGACACAACTGAAATTCAGCATCTTGAAAGCCATAGAATGGTTTGGGTTGGAAGACACCTCTAAAGGTCATCTAGTTCAACCTCCCTACAGTGAGCAGGGACATCTTCAACTAGATCAGGTTGCTCAGAGCCCCATCCAGCCTGACCTTGAATGTTTGCAGGGATGTGGCATCCACCACCTCTCTGGGTAATCTCTTCCAGTGTTTTGCCATCCTCATTGAAAAAAACTTGTATCTTATCTAAATCTACCTGCTGTTAGTCTAAAACCACTCCTCCTTGTCCTATCTCAACAGGTCCTGCTAAAAAATTTCATCCCCATCTTTCCTATAAGCCCCCATTATGCACTGGAAGGTGGTACTAAGGTGTCCCGGGAGTCTTCACTTCTCCAGGCTGAACAACCTTACCTCTCTCATCCCTTCCTCACAGAAGATGTACTCCATCCCTCTGAATAGTGAATATGTTGGCCCTGTACACATCTTACTGAGTTAAGCCTGAAACAATGAAACTCCTCCACAAGTTTATGATACCAGAAGGCATATTTTCCTTTACACTCCAAAGCCCCGGGCTTACGAATTGAAGTGGAATGCCTACAGGCAGGCCCTCACTGGAACACTTTGATCAGCTTTTACCAAATTAGAACAGAGATGAAAAGCAAAACTGGTCAGGATAAAGGAACTGACATCCTCCTGTCTGGCCACAGGGTGTCCTCCTTGCTCTATGCTTTGGCCTCAGATGACCAGCCTCTGCAGGGGAAAAATGTCTTTATTAAAAAAAACCCTCAGTTCGTAGATCAGAAGGCTGTAGTTTGCTCAGCCCAACCTGCTCACATGCAGTATAATACAATATACACTGATGTTAGTCCCCCCAGTTTCCTTATGACAATTCTTTTGCCTTGACAGGTGCTGGCATTGCAGTCATATTTTTGAGCTGGTTAGACTCATCACCTTCTTTTCAAGATAAGGAACTGGATTAAGAGTGTGTCACACGGACAACAAGCTCAGTAATGCTTTGCATGTTTTTTCTGTCACTGACATTAAGAACCAGAGATGTTTGGAGAAACTGCCTGGTTCACATCTCTGCTAATAAATGATCTTGTTGGACATTTAATAATACTTAACCCAGTTCAATTTTCAAACTGGTTCTTCTGCAGCTCTGAGGGGATTATTCTAATGACTAACGAGGCTCACATTCAGATCTGAGTTTTTTCTTTCTTAACCACACTGCTTTACTTTCAGTTACAGTCCCTTCTTCTACTCTGAAGATTCTTCTGCCTTGCCGGGCATTGTCACACCTCAAATATTTCTAAGCTGCCTTTTCCAGATCTGCTCAAACTGCTTTGTTTTGGGAGTATGTGAGGAGGCTGGGGTGTGGAGAGGCTGAAATCCCAGCTGACAGTGGAATCCCCCCACTATCCATTACCTGAGGTACTCGTAGAGTCCATACATGGGCAGGAAGTCAATGTCAGACAGAAACATATATGGGGTGCTGATGTGCTTCATGGCCACGTTCCTCAGCAGGTTCACGGGGTAGAACTGCCCCTCCTTGTACACGATGTGGTAGCCAACGTTGTGGCGGCTCATCAGCACTTCTGAGCCCTGAGCATAGCGCAGGAACTGCTGGGCTTCTGCGTCAGAAAGGTACAGTGCCAGGCTGATTGGACCTTCCCAGTGCTTGCAGATGGCTTCAAGCATCTGGAGCCTGCAAGAGGAACGGTGAGAGGGAGAAAAAGCTGTTTCCCTGTGTGGAGCTCTGTGCCTGGGTTCACCTGATCAAATGCAGACATCTTTCTCTAAGTGAGACAGATTGGGGACACTTTATATGCTGTGGAAAGCAATAAATATTTCTACAGCATAACTCATCTCATCTAAGATGGTTGATGTCTCCTCCTGGACAGATGGACTGCACCCTGGATACAGCTATTTCACTGAATCCCAGGGAGCCTGAGATGGCCCTAGATCAGACACACAGAGCCACAACTCAGATACCTAAAGCACCATCATTTTCTGCCTAAAGCTGTGATGCTGCAGGAAAGCCCAAATGGTAAAAGGACTTACCTGACGGGAGCTTTGAGCAGCTGCAGGGATCTGTCCATGTGGATCTACTTACAGGATAGGGGGATCATAAACTTCAACAGTGTCTGGTTCCCAATTCACATTTCAGGTCAAGCTATTCCCACACAGTAACACTACAGTGCTCTTCAACAAGCTTGTGGAGGACAGAGGAGTACAAACCCACTGATCATTTTACTTCCTGTTTGGGAAAGCCTTCCCCTAATTTTTGCAAGGCAGTTAGTCAGATCTTAAAAGCTGTTAAAAAAGACAGGTCAAGGGGATACTGACTTATGTGAACATGTGCATGAACTAGAAGAAGGCTTACTACCAGAGAAAGGGCAAAAGGATGATACATCGACAGAAATGGGATTTACTATTAGTAGGGAATAAGGAGAGAAGGAAGGACAGACATGGCATTGCGGTGGAATATCAAAAGCACATTTCAGACAAAACCATCATTGAAAGTACTAACTTTCAATGTATGTTTTAGCACTATATCAAATTTCATTAAATCATTTCTTAAACAGGTTGTATTGATGTATGTTTTTAAAAAATTCCAGCAGTTACAGTACTATTGATGAAAATGACAACAAAAATTTCAATACTCAAACGTAAATCAAACCCAACCTGGTCAAAATCATTTAAGCACTTTGGGTAATTTATTGCCTTGAGATTGAGATGTGTCACCCACAAATAAAGTGAGGACTGATTACAAAACCTCTCGATTTAACACAAAGAGAAATGACCTATGCAGCCTAGCCAGATATTCTATTAAAAACTGGGAAGAGCAGACGATGCAAAATGATTATCTTCTCTCTGTTCCAAATCCACATTGCTGATTTTTCCTATTAATATTTATACAAACCACAAGGAAAGTTTTCTGCATTATCATAATCTGAGAAAATAATTTCTCCCTCCTACTATCTCCCTAAGATTTGCAAAGTGAAGGAACGATACACCAGTAAACACATCATCTGAGTTAACATTAATAGCTTTTTCCTGCATTTCTAAATGATTGTGATGATACCAAGACAATATAATAATTTTTTCTTAGATAGGAGATACTACCTTACTAGTCTACATTTGGCACATAATTTTCGTTTTCTCTGTTATTGAAACAAAGCTTATTATCAGCCTGAAATAAACAGCTGGATTTGAAACACAAATTGACATAAAAATATCTAAAAAGTTGTGAAGGGTCTAGACCTTTGATTACACAAATAATAAATAGGGAAAAAAAGTATTTTTTCGCCTTTTTCCAACATAGCGGAAATACGTTAGTCAGGAGACTCCAGTCTGTCAGCACTCAAATTTAGGGCATCCTTTTAAAAATTAAAAACTCGCCTAGTAAAAAATGCAGCATAATGCCTCTTAAGGACTCCATGAACTGGACAAATGGCACACATAACTTATTCAAACAGCACACCTGAAAATGCAAAGCTTTTCATGATACTGAAGTGGAAACTGGGTTTTGCTGGTACAAGTTCCCAGCTGGACAGATTAGTACCCTTCAGAATACTCCATTTTACTGTGTTGTTCTCACTGACAAGCTCTGCTTCCAAAACTTTGATATGGGGACTGCTAGGCGATGCTCTCTGTGGCTTGTTAAGCCTGCTTTGACCACAAACTCAGAATTACGAGTTTCTAAGCACAACAGGACCAACTTATTTTCGTTTTTTTAAGGGTTTTTTTTCCTTTTTTTTTTTTAGTTTTGGTCTTGAGGAATGCCTTCTCTTAAGGACTTTAGAGAAAATAAATGTACTGCATAATAATGAGATACTAATTTAGATGGCAAATTTTTTAGTCTGTTCAGCAAAGTGAATTTTGCTGAATTCAATTTTGTGAGATTTTTTTATTTTTATTTTTCTTCATAATCAACTGATTTCCAACTCATTCTCACTCAGATTTCAAGCAGTGTATTGCTAATCACATCTTTCCTTTTCCACCTTCTGACCTCACATTTTTTAACTCCTACTCTGATTTCTGATCCCCAGCTACATACCAAGCCTTTAAAAAGGCTGCCCAGCCAAAACATGTGCATAAAAATCACAGTGGTGCAACCAAGCCGTTATTTAAGGAAATGTCACATCAGTGCAAAGATAGCAATCACCCAACAATGAACAACACTGAATGAAGTCTGTCTCAAAGCTTCCATCTAAAGATAATAATCTCAGTTCCTAAACTGCATCTGTCTCTTCCCTTCCTCAGTCCTATAGGACAGGCAAACCTAAGTCTGTCATGATAGTCATGTCAATCTCGTCTCCAACAGGAGATGCTGGGAATTGGTTTTTTTTTGCTTCTCCTCATCTCTGATAATAATTCCAAAGAATAATTCAGGAAGGTAGTGTACAGCACATTGTTTATGTACATGTCATCTTACATCTGAGACACTATTCTTAAATGTCTACAGTTGTGCCGGAGGAGCTCAATAAATGTGGTTTAAAGAAGATAAAAAAAAGTAAGGCAGTAGCTGAAAGATGTGAAAGAAAACAAAGCAGCTAAGCAGTTCTTTGGTATGATATTATTTATTGATTTTAGCTGAAAGAAAGAATTTCCAACTTGAATCAATAATTTATAGCAACACACCAGCAAAGTAGGGAAGATTTTTCCTGCACAGTATCAGGACGGCTGTTCTTCCTGAATAAAAATGTGTGGTTCTGTCTATCAATAAAAACATGTGCCCCAGTGAGGATCCAGAAAGGGAAACAGATGCTCAGACTTTGCATCAGTGCCAGTGAATCAGCACTGAGCCCCAGCTCATTCTTTTTAATTAAATTCTGGGGGGAAAAAAATACCATGTGCACACACCAGCTTTACTAATTTACTATGGCACTCGCTCAGGGTCTGGCTTAATTTATTTCTTTAGTTTTTTACTCAAAGGTTTGTGAACACTTAAGAAATGCTTCCTCAATTAAAAATCAATAGAACAGACACTGATGTGCACAAGAAATCATAACAAAATGTGCAGTGCTGAGGCACCAGGGGAACCGAATACCCCTCATTCACTTCTGTTTGTTTTTAAAACAGGCTGTAAATGTTCTGTTGATCTCAGTTCCTGTAACTCCTGGAAAACTGCTGACCTTCTACTGGTGTAGCAGTGGTGTTATTCACATGCCATGCTATATTCTGTATGTCCTGTGCTGAAGAAAATGATCAGTTTCTGGCTAATAATCAAGGAGTTCTGATTTGTTTTGTAACCTCCTCTGATAGCAGTAACTACAAAGTTTGGACTAGATTTGAACTGAGAAGCTGGAGGGAAAAAAAAAGAGAACTCAGAATTACAAAATTTCACAAAGCTGGCTGATCAAGACTGCACTTTCAAGCTTCTGAAAAATGACAACTAATTGCAATGGTGGGAATCAGAAAGGTACGGGTGGAACTTGTCACAACAGATTTTTTTCCCCGAATTAAATACCAGTTAAATTCCACTTCACGTCGGAACTAAAAGCTGAAATGTTCTTCTGAGAATCAACATTTGGATAAAGGTGCAATGACTGTGCTCAAATGGAGATTTTTCATTACACAGTAGCACATTTAAAAAAAAATATAATTTTCAACTTTAATTTGAAATTAGAATATTTAGTTCTGATTCTCTCTCTAAGAAAAGTCACTAATTGAAATTTTCTGCAAGGAAAATGCCGAAGAAAGCAAAACTAACACCTTCTAGTGCAGAAAAACACATGCAAAAACTTGGTCAGCTACAACTGCTTGCCTAATTCTATCACAAACATCTCCTGTTTTTTCTAAGTTGCTGCAAAACTCCATGAACTAATAATGCCTGATGATCCCAACAACTCTCGCAGCTCCAGTATCCACCCTCTCATGAACTCTCCTCATGCAGAGTGCAATGCACTGTGTGCACTGTACATACAACACCCAAGCTTCCATGAAAGCGCGTTTTTCCCCTCTCCAAAGCATTACGCAGATTTCCCTGTAACAAAACACTGCTTCACGCTTCCAGATGAACAAGAGGTGTTCCCTACCTGTCCATGGACAGCTGTGCCACCAGTGTCACATCAGTGTTGTCTGAAGCTGGCTCGTATTCGTAATGGAGAAAATACAGATGAGTGCGATGGACGGTGAAGCGCTCCCGACGGAACTCGTAGCACAAGTCATCCTCGTCCAGCTCAGACAGCTGCTTCTGGAGCTGGAAGGAAAGAGTGAACACAAACAAAAGTTCTTTGTAGTTGTTTTCGCAATTCAGAGGGAAGCGGGAGGCTGGGAACTTGCAGAATGATGCAATGAGGAATGGAAGTGGAACATACAGAGCAGCAGAGTTTTCCCGAGCCTCTCAAGTCACTGGACAAGAGATTAGAAGAAGGGATTTTCATGTAAATTCATACTGCAGAGAGAGCATTTTATTATAGTCTATATGCTGTATATATTACCTGTATCACACGCTTTCAACATCCAGACTAGCAATGAAACAGTGAACAATCTCAGGCTGGATAATCATCACGTTTCAGAGGTGATGTTCCAATGTGATGCAGAATTCCATCCTTCCCAGAAGCAGTGTTTCCCACTAGTCACAGACATACTCCACTAGCCAACACTCAGCAGCAGATTCAGCACTGAGAGATTCTGTTCTGCTACCTCTGTTGGAGAACATAACTGCTGCTACTAGCATGGACAGACAGCTGGAAAAGTAACATCTTTAACTGATCTTTACTCCTTCTCTTGAGATTTATGCTCTTGCCACTGCACAGGTGCCAGAATTAAGCCTACACTTTTAATTGGATTTATGCTTCTGGATACCTAACTTGAGAAATCTGGAGGATGGCAGACAACTTCTTGGCTCCCTTGAAAACTAAGCCCCTTCAAAGTCAAAATGGGCATCTGTAAGCAATCCAGTCCTAAATTTCTTAGACATGTAGTTTTAAGAGAATAGAAGTTTAGCTCTGGGGAAAGGTAGATGTGAAAAACTGACCAAATGTCTATGCAGCTGACCAATTCCATTCTTGAACTAATCATTTTGGGGGTTGGACCAGGTCATTACTTGAAGGTCCTTTCCAACTCAAATTGTTCTATGATTATATGGTTCTGTGATATTAAAGCCAAACATCTAGCTAGGCTGTTGAAAATGCATTAATTTAAAAGGAAAAACCAGCCATACCTGCAGTAAAATGTTATGAAGATGAACATTTTTTATGGTCTTAACATGTGAAACTGAGTTCAGTTTCTATTGCTCTAAAATGTAGGTTACTAATAAAGGTATAATTTTTATATTTGATTTCTTAAAAGCATCCTATGAGAAGAGTAGTACATTAACAAAATATCAGCAAATGAGAAAAACACTAACTTTATAGGAATTTTACAAATTTTGATAGAAATCACAATGTACCTCAAAATTATTTCATTAAAAAGATTATTGAATTATATACATATTTTTGTCCTTCTCAGAATGATTAAAGTAATAGTTTCACCAACTTCAAGGAAAAAAAAAGGAAAATGAAGGGTTTTTTTTATTCTAATACTGTGTTAGGAAGAACTGTTGTTCTTGGAACTAGAAGCATAATGGTTGCCATCCACAGCAATGCTTACAACTGAATGTTTTCCTGTGAAGGCTGATGGAATAATTCCTGATATTTTCCTGTACATCACTCTATAATCTTCTTCTGAATAATGGAAATACCTACTTTGATTTCAATGAGTTTTGGATCAGGCTGTCATTTTTCTGTGCTATTGTTCTGCACAGATCTTAAAACACCCCTCAAGAGGGACTGCTTTTAGAAAGATGAGAGTCTGAATCTTGACAAATCTTTACTCAGGCAAAACTTCTATTGATATCAAGATCTCTTTTAGGTAGAGTAGAAATCAGCAGTTCTTTTACGTATCCTTGGAGTTTCATTCTTTCTGCTTCACAAATCATCATTCAGCTGAGCCTGCACTCTGTTTTCTAAATCACATTCAAATAATATTTTAATTAAACTCAATATTTATAACAATAACTAGAAAGTGTCTGGTATCTTTTTCTTTCTTGAAAAGGGACATTAGTGTGCCTCAACAGAATTATTAAGAAGATGATTGAAATGAAAATGGTTAAAACAACAGCAATGCACATTTTAGGGGCACCTTACTATCCTTCTGTATGTACAAATGACCAGGCTAGAAGAGTTTAATTGCACAGCAGTTATTAATCAGGCAGTCACTGAATAATTATCAGATTGCATTTGGGTTGAAAGCTAAGAGACTATAAATACTTAATTATGAGTTCAAGAATAACATTTGGAGCTAAATTATGGCTTTGTGCACTACTGAGCCCTGGGCAGGAGAAGAGGAGGAGACACAGCTTCTTAGGAGTCCCACCTTTTTGACGGTGAAACTCACCAAATCACAAAGTTGGTGATGGAGGTGAAGGAGAGCAGCAAACAGCAGAAGATCCCTTCTGCTACAGGGAAAAGGAAATCTTGCTTTTTCCACTGCATTTTGTGGGGTCAGGGTTTTGTTTCTGTCCTTCTTCCTGTCCAAAGAAGGGCAATAAAGCTGGTGATGGGTCTGGAAAACATGTTTTGTGAGGTGTGGCTGAGGGAAACTGGGGTTGTTTAGTCTGGAAAAAAGGAAGCTCTGGGGGGGATCTCACTGTTCTCTACAGTTCCCTGAAAGGAGGTTTTAGTGAGGTGAGGGTTGGTCTCTTCTGCAATGTCTCAAGTGAAAGAACGAGAGGAAATAATCTTAAATTGTGCCAGGGGAGGTTCAGATTGGATATTAGAAAAGTTTTTTCACTCAGGAGTGGTCAGGCACATAATCATAGCACAAAATCAACTCAGCTTAGCCACTGAAATGAAAACTAACATCAGTCCAGGATGTAACGAAAATGTGGTTACAAACTGTAGCAGTTTCATTTTCTCCACTGCAGCTCTCCTGGTTCCCACCAGTAGGCAATTTGGATTGCAACATTTAGCACTTTCAAAGAGTGTGAGTTAACAGTTGCCTTCAGCATGGCATAAACAAAGCAGATGACGACGCAGAGAGGAAAAAGCATTCACTGAGTCTTGTTTTGGATGACCTACATAAAGTCCTTCTGGCCTCTCCAATGATCAGTAATAAAAGCCAGACTAACCCCACGTCAATTAAACTTTTATTCCTCCCACACCATAAAATTTTGTACATTTGCTATGGGTCAAATTGAGCCTTCTGTGAAACAAAGCTGTGCTAAGGACAAAGAGGATAGTGCCTGAGCAAACCCACCTGGCAAGAGGAATTTTACTGCAGCGTGTGAAAACTGCTAATACTCTTGCTAAATGGAAGTGATGGCTTATCCTGACTGCAAATATTCAATGTAACTGAGAACTCAATTTTTAGGCACGTGTAGTATCTCAGACAGTTCTGTATGCATGAAGCACCCATTCCTTCTTGTGTTCTATGGGTCTCACCCCATGGTCCCTATTCAGTCTGCCAGCTCCCTATACCTACAGGCACCTCTCAGTCCCTTCCACTTCCTGGTCCAAACAGTCTCCCTTTCTGCTTCCAACCTGGATTTCATCTCTTTTTATATGAATCTGGATTTTTTTTCTCCTCCCTCCTGTCTGGACATCACTGAATGCTCCTCAGAACAGAGACCAAATACAGGTTCCTGCTCTCAGCTCTACTGTCCAGTCAGAATGTGGCATGGAGGATTCAGAAGAAACAATCACAGAAAAAAAAGTCTTTTTCCAGGTCCCCTGCCTGCAGCAAGCCCAACCCTGCTGTGTCACCAGGATATATATATAACCTGCTCAGATGTACCCAAGCACGCTCCTAAGAAAGAGTCTCCAGAGACCTGACCCTCCTTGAAGTCAAAGCAAACACTACTGGCAATGTGTAAAACATGATTTTTCAGCATTATAATTTGCCTAAGTTTTCACCACGATGGCAAAAGACATGTTCCTGCCCAAAAAGTCAGCTCCTTCTCTGAGGTATGGAGTATTTTCATGAAGAGGTCATCAGAACTTTTGGTGTGGGCAAAACCTCCAAGCTTTCCCCCATATTTCACTTTAAAAAAAAAAACGAGAAAAGGAAAAAAGGCATAACAGTGTGGCAAAAAAAAAAAAAATCCCAGTCCATGTGCTCCTCCCCTTAATAATATTATAAACAGTTGAAAGCAGTATAATGGTAACTTTCAGGCAAGTAACAGGATGGTCTGCCAGCTCAGCATTTAATAACAATAACAGTTACAATAATAGAAACAACACAGCTGGGGAAGTCAGAATTTCACCTCAGAACTGCCACATACCATCTGTTATTACTAGACAAAGACTATGACATCACAAAACAGTAACTTGAAATCGCAGTTCTACAAATGAGCCTGTACTCTTGAAATTCAGCACGAGCAAAGGGTAGGCAAAGCATCAGACTGACTGCAAGTTCAGGGCTGTGATACTGACTTGGAAGCTTCATTTTTGTGCTATTTTTAGCCACTCAGAAATTGCTAAATTTGTTAGTAGTGTTTATGCTGTGTGGTATCTTGCTAGAATCTCCCTCTTTTCTGCTGGATACTCCAAGTTGGCATGCACAGCCTTCTGCTACTATTAAAAGTTTTGGTTTTGCACAAAAAAAGTAACTGAGTGAAAACACACTTAGTGTGTAAGGGCACATCTAAGCAAGTGCATTAGGGGACAACTGGATGTTTTTACAGTTTCTTTGTACTGCTGATTTGAAAATTCAAAAAGAAAAAATCAGCAGACATTTTTTTCTCCCGTGTTTCCTGAAAGTCTTCTCTAATGGGAATCTACTGTCCTTTTCTTGAACTGAGTGGAATCAGTGGTACACCTCCCACTGGTCTTGCTCCAGGCTTTGGATCAGGACACAGGCTTCACACAGGGGACACTCCATTCAACCTTCAGATTTAATGCTTTGGCAGAAGTATCTGGTGAGAAGCTGTCTGCAGGAAAGAAGTTTTATGAGAATGCTAAAAAGGTTGAGTGTGCACTTCTGTCTAAAGTCAGGCTTACAATATCTATCTCACAGTGTAACTACAGAGATTGCCTGGAAGATCCTGTTGAAATATTTTAGGCTTTACAGTAGGTCCTTTAGAATAAAATGCTGCATATAAGCATTAAAAGCCAATAGAAAATGTTCAAATGTGAGATTATTTATTGTAAGCTTTGCCTTTTGCTATTTCCCAAAAATCTTCTGCATTACATCAAAATAAGAAAGAAGGAGTAAGACAGAGGAAATAGCATGGAATAAGGAGGATAGAGTGACTAAGGATGTACTCTAGGGGCCACTTGAGCCAATGGCTGTGTTTACAGGAGGATTTGATCGATATTCTGAATTTTCTACCCAGAATCTGCACAGAAGACAAAGGGGTGATTGTAGTACCAACTTGCAGAGAGGAGTCTGCTTTGTGTAGTCTCACTTCAGCACAAGTGCAGTAAGGGGTACCTGCAGTCCTGCTCTAGGGCAGGGAGCACATGGCAGGATCCTGCTCACAGCCTGTCCCTGCAACACTGAGGGTCTTTCAGCTTGAATATTTTGAGGAGAGGATGAAGCATTCACGTACACACAGACATACATTATAAGCATTTTTACACAAACTGAAAAACGATCCCAGTGTGTATTTTTTTGCCTCCAGTATTTTAGTTTCTAAGCCCTATCTATTCTATCCATTCCCATTTGCAATGCTTTGGAACCTAGCAACAGCCCTGTTTGGTGCAGCTGAAGATCAGCATCTGACTAGATCAGTACTGTGCACTACATTATCTGGAGAAGGCCTTCAGACCTCTTAAAATTCACTCTGTGGTATTATACTCTCTCAGCAAACATTAGGAAAAGGGAAGTAGTGGTACTTCTACATGCATATAGGCATAATATATATTTAAGCATACATGTATTCAGATGCATGCACAAGAGGAAGGGTAAGAGGGATTAAAGGGAGGTCCAATTACCTTTTAAACTAATGCCCCTTTACATCTCTCTGGCACTGTTAAGAGTCCTTAAAAAGGGAAAATACATAATTTACATTCATTTTAACACCATCTCTGTACTGATGAGAAGTGTAAAGGGGCCTTAGAGAAACAGAATCAGCCCAACAGTACCCACTGCCACATTTCCTCTTCCCGTTTTACAGATATTTGCATTACAAATGAGACGCCTTAATTACAGGTTGAATTGTAAATAAAACATCACTACTAATACAAACTGTAGAGAAGCAGTGGCTGGGATATTGGAACAAGACTTTATGGGTATCTTCTGATTTAGCCAGACTGTGAGTGAGACTCAACAAGCCACTGCTTCCTCCACAGGAGGACTCAGTGCATGTAGTGCTAAAGTAATTCTCTCTGATTATAAACAGCAGAGCTTTGTCCACTGGTCCACAGTGCAGAGAAGCCCAGGCAGCTGAAGGAGCACATCTTACCCGTGTACACTGCCCAACATAAAACAGCCCTTTGTGTTTTGTGGATGCCAGTCTCAATTCACAGAAAAAAAAGGAAAAATAATAGGAAAAGACAATTCAAACAGCAATTCCTATCCCACACACACTTGACTTAATAGAAAGTATAGCCTTTTATGTAACATATATGCTTATGAATCCTAATGGAAACCTATGAACACATCTTGTCAGACTGCAGGTTCAGACTCCAGTTGTGAGCTGCTGGCAAGGGGAGTGTAAAGGCAGGGCGAGTGTACAGCAAGGATTTCTCAAAACTCTCACCTAGACCTCAACTTGTGGTCCAAGGACTTTCTGCACTAAAGCTTAAAAGCTCCTGATTGATTTTCTCTCCAAAAAGAGTAATTTTTCAGGATATGTATACTTTTGGAAACATTACCTCTGGCTCAAAGCTTCATCACATTGCGAGTGAAACCTCTGTCTTTGTTTTGAGCCTGCTACTTGCTATTTCCACTTCATGCCCCCTAATTCTTGTGCTGGGAGGAATGACAGTGGTTTCCTCCTCACTTTACAAGATGCTGTGCTTCTGAAGACAATCCTGCAATAGATCACGGGAATGTGCTGTACTTAATAGGACACCTGTGACACTGCATGTGCTACAGCAGATCGAGCAAGAGAAAGAGTGGTTTTCAAGATAATCCTATTCTTAGGGTCTCATAACTTCAAAGCCAAAACTTGGTTGCTATTTTCTACAATAAAAAGGCCATAGTCAAGTTTAGAGGGAGCTTACATCAAGGGCAACTAATACAAAACAATGTCTTCTCCTAAGAGGTTACTCTTAAGTTTCCTGAAGTTGGATTTTTCCAAAAGAAGGCTGTAAACTTTTTGGTGTCTCTTGGCAAATTAGGAATCATGTATTTTTGTATGTCTAGCTCATTCTTTTCCAGTATATTTTTTATATTATATATATATATATATATATATATAATTTATAAATGGAGGAATGAGTTACAGTTCTTTTCCAGACACAAGCCATACCACATACCATATTGCGCTCTACTCTTCTTGAATAAGAAACAGGCTTGAACAGTTAGTCATTTCCAGTGTCTGTCAACCAGATACAACTTCAGTAAAATGTGCCATTTTAAACTTTAAGGACTGCCATTTGCAGCAGGGACTTGCAATTGCTCTGCACTGCTCCCAAGCAACTTGTCATCTGCAAAAATTTGTTTATTAAGGATTTACAGAGCTCTGGAAAATACAGCAAGAAGTTTGTGACTGTACTAATTCCCTTGGAACCCACACAACACATTGTGAATTTAGCTTAATTTTAACCTGCAAAGTGTGATGATAAAGGTGTGTTTCATTGCCTTTCTTTGAATATCTCAGTCACCTTTTCTCTTCCCATCCTAACCTCCACTCTGTCTCCTGTACCTTGATGTCTCTCAGGGTGACACTCTTAGTGGTCTTCTATCACTTCAGTCCACTTGATTGTCTAAAACCCTCTTGCAGAGGATTTTCTTTCTCCATGTGCTTTTGCTCTGGCAGTGCACTCGCCTTCCCTCTTTCTCCTTCTCTCTGTCTCCTTCTCTCTCTTGTTCTCCCCCACCTCCTGGTCTCTCCCATTTAAGCCCCACTCCTTTCAGAAGACAATGAGATGGTCAAAGAAGTGTCTGGGAAACTGTGCCTTGAATTTATCTATCCAATCTCTGAGTGCCATATCTAAAAATATGGGAATGGCATCTCCTGTGGTCATTTTATTCACAGACTAAATGGAAACACTAATCCTCGATGATATGGATTGTCAATTACCTCTTAATTGGTAATGTATACACGATACTGGCTTTGCTTAATTGATTTTTATGTAGACAACGTTGTATATTTTAGAAATCTTTTTTTTTCCTTAATAAAATGTTACAGATTCCTTTTTATTTCCTTCCACACTATGTAGCCAAAATTGTTACTTGGTCTACAAATCTCCACAGACCACATTATACACAAGGAGCTCATATACATCGGTGTATAAATATTTCAGTTAACAGTTTTTTACTTTGGAATTATATGTACTAATGCACAGGCATACACATACATCTGTGGGTAAACATCCTTGATTTCAATCATTTTCAAAGGATTTGCTTAGTCTAAAAGGTTCTGATTGCAAATTTTATGCAGATACATATAAATACTGTTTTGATTGGTGAAGGGATATCCAGAAAAAACCTGCAGTCTCACAGCCTCTGTGTACCTTGAAGCATTCTCTGCTCATTCTATAGTCTGCAGCACAGCAAAAATTCACAGACCTAAATCCAGCAGTCTGGATATTATTTGTGCATTAGTATCTACTAGAAATACTGACATCACTGTATACTGAACAAATACACAGCAAGAAACAAGACCTCCTGGGAAGTTATAGGTCTGCTGTACTGAATCCAAAACACAGCCCTGCACTGGCTGCTAAGGAAAAAATTAACTCTATCCCAGCTGAAACCAATACAAGGTTTAAGGGTGAGATTTGCAAAACTGCCTAATGGACTAAGAGCCCAAATCCTCATTTTCAGCTTGTGATGTTACCTTTGCTGGGGATTTTAAAAGGGCAAAGTAGACCAAAAAAAAAAGAAGCAAAACCCAGGGTAAAGATGGGATTAACACAACAGTTTTACAGGCGAGGAACTGAGGCACAAAGAGGTTAAATGCTTTGCACAGTGTCACTCTGGAAATCTGAGCATTGCCCTCAAAGCTCCTGAGTTCCTGCACTGCCCACACAACCAACTCCAAGTCGTCAGACTGTGCCTTGTATGAACCACCCCTTATAAAATCATCGAGCCCTAGACATCCCACTTACATTTTCACTGTTCACATCTGCTTCACTGGGACAGCCAAAGAGTTCTCGTCGCAGCAAATTCCCATCATACTCCAGGAATGTCAGGTAGAGGTTGCGAAAAAACTCCACATGCTTGTTTTTCACTCGCAGCTTCTTCGGTGAGTTCCAGTGAATCACCTCAGAGGGGAAAAAGAGAAAAGACATCCTGCTGTTAGAATATAGATTTGCTTTATCTGCTCTTTTTATGTCTATTCAGTGTGCTGTCCTCTTAAAACCAGAAGAAAAACAACCTACAAATTACACAGACTTCCTTCTGTCTTTTTATAGGGAAGATTTTGCCGAGTTTTCCACAAGTAACTGTGCACTCCAGAGGTGATATGCTGGAAACTCTGGTATCACCTGCACATCTAAGTGAAGGTGCTTCTCTAGTTTGTGAAGCAGCACCTCAGAAGTGCTTCCACAACTCTAATCACGGAGCTGATAGGTTATGGTCTCTGCTGAAGAGGATGCAAGAACAAGGGACACAGTGATGTAGGCATTAAACATTAATCTCAGATTTCCACATGACGGTTTCTGCTAATGAAATTGATTCACTGCTTCAGGCCAGGCAGTCTCTTTCCTAGTTAGGTATTGAGAAGAAGCAGCTTGAAATTAATTCCTAAGCCCATTTAAATAGCTCAAAAAAAGACTGAACTTAAATAACTTGACTTCCTTTTTGCCATTGCTTCATTTAAACAAGACTGATCTCTGTTGCGTTAACACAACACAGCGAAGCAGTACAACTCCTCACCCTTTGAGTTCCAATTCCCAGCAGATATTTATCCTCTGCTAATGGGAGATGACTCTCACAGTGGCCTAGACCTAAACTGCAATGCCGGCATAAAGGGCCTGATCCTCATCTGCATTGGTGCAACTTTGCACTGCTGCCAGTGTGAAGAGGAAAGAGGCCCTAAGGAAAAACCAAGAGACAGGCAGCAGGAATGATTTCATTTTATAGAGGCTATATTTTAGACATAAGAAAAAAAACCTGGCAAATACTTTGTATTCAGTTTTATTCCTGTGACTTCTAAAGAGATTAAAAAAAAGTCTCCGTTGGGAATGCTTCCAAGCTCAAAGTTCTGGAAGTTCTCCGAATCCATTAAGTTAATTGCGTGAAGACACCGTGTCACTAACACACACACAGCACAGAGCAGCAGCACCAGCTGCTGAGCCGTGGCCAGCTTTGCTCTGAACATCACAGCTCAGGGAGGGAACACACTGAGCTGAAGCACAGCACATCCAACAGCAGCAGCCCAGGGAAGATGAATGCTGCACCCTTGGTGTCAGCAGCACAGCTCCACAGGAACAGGGAGTTCTCTGAAATCACAGTGTTTGCTGTCCAGTGAGCGTGCTGGATGAGGAAAGAGCAGGATGCAGCCTGAATTCTTCCTACACTAACTTCTGCTAACAACACAGTTGCTCCGCTGAGTATTTATACTGCTATAAAAGCTATGGCACGCTATTCTATACACCCAACACCCATGAAATATCTCCTGATAAGGAAAGCTTTATCCATTCCTGGGATTTCACTGCTAAGCCTACTAGGATGTCAGAAAACCATACATGCAGCTAGAGAGAAGCAATGTAGGGAAAAAAGATAATTTGAGATATTGGCAAATTGCTTTTTCCGGTTATAGGAACACCTTAAATAAAGATTACGATGCATCTACACACTGCATAAATTTGGGAAATTGCTTGTACAAAAAATACTTAGTGTAGATATTTGCCCCAGGTAATGCTACATTCTTTGCTGGTTTTGCATTTGCTCAGATGTTCAGAAGTGTAGCATAACTGTGCAGCAACTGTTGCTGCATCATGTGGTGAAAATACACACCACGACACAAACGAATGGAGCTTTGGGTAGGTAAGGGCATAAACTTAAGATGACAGATTGTCTCCACTGAAAAATGGATCTTCAAAATCTCTTTTCTTTGCAAAGAACTTGACGTATTTCATCCATTGTATTTAACTGCAGCAAAAGGCATTAATGCTTGAAAAAAAATCTCAACAATTGAATCCTGCCTCAGGGAAATGGGCACATGCAGCAGAAGCACAGGACTGAAGGAAGCTAAAGTGCTATTTAAGAGTTTAACAGGGTACCAGTATGCATTTTTACAAGCAGGCACAGAATGGAAACTGTTGCTAACTTGTACTTATTTAAGAGCAGATCAAGGAAAGCTAAGAGGCTGCAAACGGGACAAAAATACTTGTTAAGAAAAACCTCTTGTGCGCTCTCCACACTGCTCCTACACTTCCTGTCAGTTTCCTTTTGGACACTCACGAGCATCCTCATTTTCACAAGCACCCTAATGCTGCTGAGCACTCTGGGCACCCAATGACCTGGGGACCATGACCACAGATATGGCTAGTGATGACAACCTCAGAAACACTTATTGGACAGGCTCCTTGGTACTGCAGGAATCTCCCATCAACACGCACGGTGTCACATCGCAGCCAGGCACTTGCTGATGTCTCTCCCCAGTTGGGTGGGAGATGATTTCAAACCCAGACAACTGCAGCTGTCAGTGCAGAGGCTCTTTTCTGCCGTGCTCCAAGACCTGTTGCGTGTGTAGAAGCTGGTAAGTGTCGAGGGCTTAGCTGGTGGTGCAGATCTGATCAGATTTGAAACATGTCAGGATGCTGCATGTACACTGATGTCAGGGGACCCTGGAGTGAACTGCAGAAAGCTGAATGGAGCTGATGACTGTCCAAAAAAAAAAAGCTGATTTTTTAATCAAGAAAGACAGCACATGCCAATGTGTGCTAAGATGATGTGCTAAAGAACATCAAGGAACTGTGCAACCATCTGGATGACCTGAGGTGGAAAACCCACAAATCAGGTCTAACAAAAAAAAGCAGGCTGCCTTTCAAATGTAATGCAATTAAAATAAATACTGTGTGATATATGAAAGCATAAAAAAGAACAGCAAGTTACAAAAAGCAACAGGACTCTAAACCATTGATATACAACACTACATCCAAAGACCATATTCCTTTTTATGTCAGCCCACAAACTCACACTCATTTCTGGCTCTCTGATATGGTCTCTTGCACCACCAGCTACAGCAGAATTTGTGCAGGCCAAGACCTTCTTGGATAGACTGTCCTGGGCATCAGTGAGGTACAAGACAAAGACTGCACAGGTAAAGCTATGGCCACTGCGTTAGAAACTTTATGGTGCATAACAGTAAATTGATTGGAGAAAAAGAGAAACCAGTTGGCAAGAGACTATAGGGAAATCAGAAGGAAAAAAAAATTCACTTTGTTTGCAGACTGTTATGTCCACATTAAAAAGAGAAAGTGAATGTAGAAACTAAAAATCTCATTACTCCAACATCCCTGTTCCAAGGCTGAATAGCACCATAATACTGTGTTTATTTCTTCTTTTAGTTTCTAACTTATTCCAAAGCTCTGCTGGCTAACAGAGGAATCTGCAGCTAGAAATAGAAAATTCCAGTGCCATTATGCAGGTAGACACCTCAGGAACAGTGACAGCCTTCAGGATGACCTACAGATCCTTCCCACTCTTGATCACAGCCTCCTGAGAACTAAGACAAAACACACTTGCTTAATCTTCATTTAGCAATTTAAGCACCGAAAGATCAGAACTTCAAATTCCACATCTATTTAACACTTGGTTAGTCGTCATTAAGCAATTTGGCACTATCCACATTTCTGTTAATACCCTCCTAGTTAATCAGCAACCATTCCCACTCCCTGATTACACACAGCCAGCCTCCTGGAACACTTCCATTTGCTTGTGGCCTCAAACAGGCTAACTGCACTGATGGGTCCCATTTATTCACCAGGTTGTGACCCAAGGCACTCAAAAAAAAAAACAGGGGGAGCCTCGTGGACTGGCAGTGGGATAGGAGATGGAAGGGGAGAAAGGATGTCTTTCGCTGGGGGAGCCTAGGAGGGCTCTAAGAGCAGTTGTCTGAATGGAAATACTCTGAAAACAAAAATCCTAGCAAACCTCCTTACATCACCACCTGCATTTAATCTCTGGGGAGATTAAATATTTCAAACCTGATGTTCAGACCACTGAACTATAAGCTTGGATACAACATTGTTTCTATAGGAACCTTTAACCATTTATTTTTCCATTAAGCATTTTCTCTCTGAAAAATAAGTATTTGGCCAAATGTTTCCTTAACCACAATCTCTTCCATCTTTTTACCCAAAGACACATCTTGGTAATTTCTCACTCTCTTTCAGCCCTTCCAGAAGCAGAGAGCACAGGATATCCTGTATAATTACATACCTGCTTTCCAGGCTGAAGGGTAAGACTTAAGAAGAAATTAAGATTAAATTTAAGCTTAAAGAAGTTTAATTTTGCAAGGCACTGAAAAGATATCCTCAATTAAGCCCATGAGCACTTCACAATTTAGGTAAACAAGTGGTATTTTGTAAACAGGAAGCTTTCCTGATAAAAAAAACAGACACTTCCCACTGAAATCAGTAGGAGTTAAACGTTTGGCAAATCTGCACAGTAAAGCCACCTATCTATGTCACTTTAATGCCACCTCAATAGGCTTTTTTACAAGTTTAAATATGCCCCAAATCACACTGCAAATATGCACCACGTGTAACTTACGCCATGGTTAGAGATGTCTGGAAACTTTAGTTTTAAACTGTGTTTTATCAGAAATGAATGGTTTAATAAAAGAACCAATTTCTTCAGAAAGGTTCGTATCCTTCATAAAAATGTCATCAGGGAGATTTCAACGTGATATTTCTAAACTACATTAGTGGAAGAGACTCAGGTTGGAGTAGCCAGCAACCCTGAGGTTCAGGTGGTGATTTTTGGATGTGGGACTCAAATCCCTGCCCGTCCTGCTTTGCTGCCCATGGTCCCAGGGATTACCTCGCTCCCCAGCTTACTGCCACTGCACTAAGCTGACAGACTGTCCCTGCCTCGTACTTTCCAGAAGTTTTATTTGCCCTCAGAAGATTTATTTAACTTCTTTCCCTTCAACTCCTGTAACACTGTCTAATGAGGCCTCCTGCCTGCAAAAACACCCCTATAAACCCATGGTGCTCCCTGTTTGGCAGGGTGGAAGCACCACACCAACTCCAATGTTCACTCAAAGGAGGGGTATTGTTGAACCCTCTCAATCCCTCACTCCTCTCATTGTAGCTCTTCCTTCCTTCGTTGGCATTAAAAGCTGTGAGGCTGCAGAATGCCAGAACTGCTGCAGATACAGCTGAAGAGCTTGGAGAGCATGGGATGGCTCAGGGACTGAACACAGACGTGCAATAGGTCAGGTCTGAGGCAGATCTGAAATGATGTATTACAGTTATGGAGAAGAACATGTTTCAGCTTTTGCAAGCAGTATCACAAAGTCATCCCAGTGTGGAGGACATTCCCAGGGAGGATATAGTGAATCACAAAACACAACTTCCCAATGAGGAATTTATGAGGTTCATTATTTATCTGCTGATTTAGTATCAGCTATATTCAAAACCAGTTTGAAAAGCCATCATTAGGTTGTAAAGCACTTTTCTGTGTTGGAGTGTGTGCAAATTCTAATAATTTGATACATTCCCATTGACGAGTCCAGCAGCTGATTTTTGTGATTGTGAATTACCAGATTCTCTGTGTGTAAATAGCATCTGTATCCATGACAACCAGACTTCATGACTGACTCATTCAATGAGGTCATGATTCATTGTCAGAGGTAGCAAAATTCATTACCTTCTTTTGTTGCACTTTTCCTGCCATTAGGGTTGTGCCAAATCATAGTAACTGAGATTTCCTTACAGACAGGAACAAACTACTAACCAAGAATTAAGCAAAAGCAGTGCCCAACCCAGCAAAAGCAATGCAGAAATGAACCTCAGTTCTAGACAAGTACCCCACAAAAAAAAAAAAAAAAAAAAAAAAGGATAGAAATGCAACTTAATGAGGATTAAAATGAAAAAAAGATGACCAGAATCCCCTTCAGGCAAGATGAAATATTCAGCTGCTCCCTAAGCCTTGCATAAATGTGAACAAAGCAGCAAAGAAGTGTCTCCACACACACACACAGATCCCTGAATAGCCGCCAGCCCTGGGGGTCCAAGTTTACTCGACACAATGCTGTGTATAAGAGATGACAAATCCTCAACTCCCATGGACTTTGAAGCCAGATGGAATTAAATCAGCACCTTTTTGGTCTGCCAGGAGGAACGCACTCTGATTTGGCTGAGGAATACTTGACTGGGTCAGCGTTACCTTTGAATTTAAATCTCTCCATGTACGTCCTTCTTTCCTATGCTATCCTTCATTATCCCCCAGCAAAAACTTCAAAATCTGTCTTTCTTTCCCTCCTACCCTGGAGGTTCGTTTTACCTAGTTTCTCAGTCCAGTCTTACCATGAAATACAGAATGTGCCAAATCTGTTGTGTTGTACCATTTGTATTAAATGCCATGGAACTGACTAACTCTGGTGATTTTAAGAGTGCAATTTTTAACTTGGGGTAATGACATTCGTTAATTTTTTGTGAGACTCATATAGCAAACCAGCCGGCTTCTTTACAGAACTAGAATTTTGGTGATTTCCATAATGCAAATTCACAACTTTAATTGGTTTATGCCTTTTATTTTTTTTAGTTGCATGAAGAATTTTAAACAGTGCTGCCTGAGGGTCAGTTCTTTAACTGCTCAATATGGGAAGAGGTTTATTGAAACCATGGGCTTTATCTGCACTAAATAAGGCTCTGGCCTCTCTTTCAAGGCAAAGAACTTCAACCCTGATTTAGTACAGAGGGGATAATTTTAGCAGGCTGAATAAGTCCAGTTTAGCTGAAGAAATTGCTTATGTGTCTGCACTCCATGTTGAGTTAAAACACCTCAGACCAGAAAATCAGAGGAGAATATCACACATCTTAGACTTCACTGCCTATGCTGTAACGGAACTGACAGTGGGACACAATATACAGTAATAAACAACCAAGCCTGAATTATAGTTGTAAAGATAAATTTGTTACGGAAGAAAGGATTTCATTTATTTTTAAAATACGTCTATCAAACGCTTACTTGTGGTGTTACATATGAAGCAGACTAGTTATTACAGTCACTGGAGTCTGGAGATCTGATGGCTACCCTGAGGTGAGCTTCACCAGCCTCATAAGGATGACACTTGGGCTGTCTAAATACAGATGTACAGCAACACTGAAAGCACATTAGAGTTATCCTGCCTGCCCATCAGCTGCCTTGCCAAGAGGGTATCTTCTTCTGTAGCTCTGTTTTATCTGCCAGTCCTATATGGATAACAGAGAGCCCCTGTGGTGACTCAAACCATGTTTAGGCAATGGAACCAAACCCTTAATCCTTGTTATCAGCTTCAATATCTTTTCCTCGTGTAAATGGCTGTGTCTTTACCTTGTCCTGAGTCCAATCTGACTGTCTCAGATGATTATATAAATTAATCTCAGCCTCTAATTCCCAGAAAAATACTGTGGTATGTCACAGGTGGAAAGTATATTTTTCTGAAGTTCATATTTTAGGAAGCACTTTCCCTGCTATACATACATCTTTCCTTCAGTTTCAGGCCCTGCAGTTGCTGTCATATACATGATTCTCAACACGAACACAGTGCTAAAATCTCTACTAGCACTTTGTTACAAGGCATAAAACCAGGATGCTTTTAAGTGCTTGTGTTGATCCTGCCCTACAAACAGATATCATAAACCATTTAGTGATTAGTGTACTGACAGAATAGTGATTTAACTTTAAAAGCTGTCTTCTATGGATAACATCTGAATAGTCAGTTGTGAATAATTTACACATGAAATTCAAGCAATGCTGGCCAGTTTTGACAGGTCAGTTAGCCCATGTAGAAGAACTTCTGTCTCTCAGAAGCACAGCTCTTGTAATCAGTGTTGAGAACGATTGATTTTCTATATTCATCCAGTGTCTGGTGTTCATATTGAACACTCCTGCTGTTACTCTACAAATTGCTACACAGGAAAACTTAGTTAGATTTAGGATATATGTTGTACAAAGAGGATGGCCAAACTCTGGAACATGGGGCCAGGGAGCATGTGGAATCTCCGTGTTTGGAGATTTGACAGTCATCTGCACAAGGCACTGAGCAACTGGGTCTATGTTGGTCCTGCATTTTTGGGGATCTGGATGGTCTCCAGAAGTACCTTGAAACCTCCTTCACAGCTTTGTGTCTGTATTCTTTTTTTTTTTTTTTAAGAACTTCATTTACATTCTCCAAACATAAATCCAAGTATACAAACCTTAACTGAATTTTAAAATCAACCACCCAAAACTACCTAATGTTTACTATGTTCTGATGCCACTAGTCTGCTCTGATGGAATCTGCTGCTGCACAGTCTTATTCTGCACCTGGACAAAGCTCAATCAAGCTTCAATTCTGAACTCCCTGCAGGCTACATTTGAGTCTTTGAGTCCAGTCGTTCAAAATGGCCACAGCACAATTGATGTTCATTTACCCCTATCTGTTAAAATCCATCCTGCTTTTATATTCTACTTGTTAACAGTGAAAAATGTGCTATTAAACTGACACGATAGGTTTATTTCATTAAATTAATAGGGTTTTACTCAGCCCTTTTTTTTTTTTTTTCAGGACAAATCCTGGAAAAATGAGTGGCAACATGACTGGGTTAAGTGTATGCAAAGGCTAAATATGAAGTGAACAAGGCCTTTTATTTCTGCTAATGCATTTCTAGCTAGGGTCCACCCAATCCTCTCTGTGAATTTGACTCTGTTAAATGATGCTCAGTGAAGAGTTTCAAACTTGTCCAGTACAAAAAGGAAAGGTTTTGTATTCTTTGTCTAGGGAGAGCTAAGACCAGGGACAGCAGTAAGAATTCAGAAGTAAGATGCAGTGGCACAGCTGGCAGGTACAGAATGTCAAAAGGCAAAGCACTTCTTTAACACCTTGCCAAACCCCAAAGCAGCATCTCTATTTGACTTTCCCAGTAGCAGGCAAAATGCACAAAGCCAAAGCCACGTTTCCTTCCCCTGCCTGGGTGTCCTGACAAACTGTGTGTGTTAGTTTCCCCCCTACTTAGGGCAGTTCATCTTTCTCTGACAGGGGAGTCCTGCATTCTCTGTGCCAAAGGACACCACCCATCCAACCTGCTGTGCAGCTTACCTTCAGGTCAGACACATCTCTGTAGCACTGCTCAGAACGGGTGTGATCAGAGAGCTGCACATTCCAGAAACATGGGAGCTGGTAGACAAGGAAGGGATTTTGCTTGATGACTGCATTAAAGATATCCTAGCAGAAAAAAAACAGAGAAACATTCTCCATAACTCAGTTTCCATGGAGGGTGCTATTAATCTAAGGGGTGGTATACAGATCTGGACAAGAGGAATAAGCTCTCCTGACACACAGAGCTAAGGGACTCCAGCAAAGCTTTCAGACACGTATCTTGTACTGCTGGCATGAGGTGTGGCTCCTCTTCTAGCCATCAGGGAGAGGAACAGGCAGTGAACAACACAGTGCCTGCTGGTACTAAGTACTGCACTACTTTTCAAAAAAGGGGGGAAGTGATCCTGGCAGCTACACTGCTTCAAGGCGAATTACTAGGTGTGATTTTAACTGGCACTTTATTGTTGCAACAAATACTCCAAGTACTTTATGGAAAAGGCATGTAGGACAGATCTGCAGAGCAGCCTACAACCATGAGAGACAGAAAACATTCTGCCTCAAAGCAGCCATTCAGTTGGAGAAGGAAGTTACAAGGACAATCTGAGGGTAAGGTAACAAGGTAAGACACAAGCAGCCTTTCTCTGCAAAATTCTGCCCCATGCAGGCATTAGGCAGCAGCTCAGAACCTGATTAAAAATACAGTGAAGGTGCAAGAATCATTTCAATAAACTTCAAGAGCTTTTGGATCACCCTGCAAAGATGCTGTACAAAGTGTCCATCTCCATGTGCACTGTAAGCAGCATGCTTCCTTTGTGGTGACTGATGAGCCAGGTGCCGCTCAGAAGGAGAAAAAATATCTAAATATTGAGTTAACATGCTCAAGCTGTTGAGCAAGAATTATTGGTTCAGGTCTAGTATTACATTAACAGGGTTTCTGGGCTTAAACTGAGAGTTGGCAAGAAGCACAAATTGAAAAACTGCTTTTCTGTGATTAGGCACACTATTTCTTCTCTTGGCCTCAGTTTCCTATCTGTGGCAGGGAGACAGCAGCACTTTTGTCTTTACAGGGCTGTTGTGGCAAGGAGTATATTAAAAGACATCTGGGACTCATCTGCCAGAAACAACAAAGAAATGTCAGGAGACTTTTAAAACTGAAGTCTGATTAGACAATAGCAATGGGAAAAGACACAGTATTTGGACTTCTCATCTCTGGAGAATTCTGTGTTAAAGAAGGGAGGACAGCAAATTAAAGCTTCAAAACCCCATTTGTCTCTCCTATGAATCATCAGAGCAGAGGAGGTAAAAATGTCAGTGTATTAAGAGGAATCTCATGAGTAAATCTCCATTCCTCTCTTCCACGATTTCCCCAGAATGATTCAACAAATGGTGACTACAGGCACAACAGCCTTCCCCTACCTTTTCCCACATCTCATCCCCTTTCCCTTCCTTTCCTTCCTCAGTCCATGGGTCAGTGGTTGTCCCCCAGACCTGCAATGTGCCACTCACCTGGTCAGCCAGCGAGGTGGACAGCATGCTCATCAGCTCTCGCTCTGCCGTCAGTCTCCACATCTGCTCCCACTTCATCTTCCGCAGCTTATCGAGAAGCAGCAGGATAACTCCTGGAGGGAAACGCAGGGCAGAGAACAAGAGAACCCATGAGGTCATGTGCCAGTCAAGGCCCACCCTGTCCATGTGCTGATTCAGCAGTTCACACTGGACATGAAGATAATCATCTGATTGCAATCCTTGAAACTTTTCTGAGGAACCGATTATCAATGCTGGTTACAACCTAGACTTTGGGAGGGCATTAAGGCACCAAGTGTTCACAGTGCAGGATCCTCAAACTGGAAGTTTTAAGTGGAGAAAAAAGGTACTTCAACATGCATTGTTATTCTATGGTTGCTTTTTGTCTGGCCAAAATCCCTAATGTACAAAGAAGGGAAAACAGCAGAAGCAATGAAGCTGGATTGAAACATCAGCAAAACCTTTCCTACAGTGTCTTAGAAAAATGTGCTTGAAAAATTAAATTGGAAAAACTTAGATAAGAGTGCTGTCATGGGGAATGAATGAGGACTGAAGGACCACAAAGAAGGAGTACCGATAAACAGCAGCCTTGCAGGCTGACAGAAACTACCTAGCAAGAACAATGATGGGTTCTGTGCTGTTTCACATCTTCATTAGTGGAAGGGGGAAGTAAACAGAACAGTAATGACATCTGCAAATGACATTTAACAAGAGGCCTTACAAAAAAATACCACGGCAACTGTAGAGAACCACAGCAGCTACACAGAAGAATACAAAATGACAAAAAGCAGACACTGGGAAAAGCTGCCTCAGGGAGTCCAAGTTGATAAAACTAAAAATAATGAGAAAAAGAAAGGAAATGTAGTCTGAATGCTTAACAAAAATTCTCCTAAAACAGTTGCGGTGAAATAAACTAACAGTGGCAGATAAAAAGCTTTATTTCACGAGTCTTTCCAAATCAGACTGCACAAGAATTAGAAAATATACCTGGAACAATGCTGCACTGGCTGGGAGAAGACAAAGGTGGTCCCAGTTCCTTCCTATCTTTAGTTTCTATGACATGGCAAGTTTCTTTCTAGTAAAACCTGGCACTGCCATGAATAAAAAGAAAACCTCTCCTAGCAGTGAATTCTGTGGCCTATTTTAGTTGTGTTTTCCATTTCAGTCCATCTGGTTCCCCAAGATGCTGGAACCTGTACTGGAGGGATCCCCTTTCATCTTCAGTCAGCCCTTCTGCTTCCAGCTGTTGGATTGGAAAGGGATGCATTGTCACAACACGCTACAGTTTATTTATTCCAGTGTGTTTGTCTTCTCTCCAGCATAAGGGAAACCTATTTGGAGCATGCAGTGTGTGTGCATTAGCTTCTAAGAGAGCCATTATGCATTGTCTGAAATGCTACATCAGTGTGAAGCAGGTTCCCTGTGCTGCAGCAGTAAACTGGGTGGGAGATCTCTCTGGCAAAGGGCTTTTTCCAGCTGGCAAGAACTGTCAGCTTTGCGGTGAAATGCAACTGAGAAGGTTCTTTATGAAGAAAAATAAAGAATAATGGTAAGATTCAGTTAACTGTAATAGAATAGTTTTTATAATTTAGAGACAATAAAAGATTTCTTGTTAATTTCTGTAATCCTCCAGTCTGAGGAGGAAAAGGGGAAATGTTTTAATATGGGCAGTATTCCCTGATTTTTTTTTTAACTTCCACTCTTATGCTAGCAGCAGATTATGGCATTGCAGCTAACAAGATTATGCTGTCCTGAGGGGCTATCATGGTAGCAGCTGAGAGTAGAACAGGCAGATGGAGTGGAAAAACCGGAATATATGTGAGAAAGGATGTACTAAATTATAATGCAATCATGGCTATTGAAAATATTCACAAGGTTTTAATGCTTTATCCTCAAAACTAATTTTGACGTGATTTCCACTTTAATTTACCCACAGGCTTGAGTTTAACACCTTTGTACAGTTTCTATTTAGGCTTCTAATTTACTGCTGCCATAATAATAACTACTAGAGAATATTTATAGCAAGCTGAAATATTTACTCATTAGTATCAGTGAGAATAAGATATTCCTACTAAGAGGAGAATTTAATGCCATTCACCTAGTTAGTGTTATTAAGTCCAAAAGCAAAGCAAAAGCATGTGTTCTGGCAACTTTTAAATAGTTCATGCAGAGGAAAAATTACTCTTTTTCAGAACAGTGAACTTCAGGTTCCCTTCTATATTGTTGTGTTGCCAAAAGCAAACATAACAAATGAACTAACTCCAATCTGCACAATTAGTTTGCAGGCAAAGTGTCTGAAATAAGGAAAGGAAAATATTTGCCTCAGGAGTCACTTCCCTCAGAGTCAAATTGACTGAAATCTCAGACTAAATTCAAGATGACATGCAGCTGAACATAAGGGGGAAAGGGACTCACTCTCATCTGCTGTGCTGGGGGAAGAAGAGACTGGAGGAAAAACAAGAAATCAAAGGAATATTTTATTAACATCTGGCCCCAGGCAGTGGGACTTCTGATCTTTCGAGAAGTGCAGCATCTTCCTGCCCTAACCTACCTGAGAAAAACAAAGGGAAAGCTTGGCAGCAAATAAACAAAAAGAGAAAAGTGGCAACCCAAACATCTCATGAGTATTAAACAAATTATGATCAGCCACAGAACACCCTGTTTCCCTTGTCCTGAGGAAATAGTTCAGGCATATCCACAGATGCAAATAGCTCAAAGATCTCTTGGAAAAAGAATGCTTTATTACTAAATCTGTGGAACACATCCTAGTCTAGTCATTACTTGAATGGCATTTTTCTCCCCCTGCTTGATGAGATTTTGCATGAACTACCAAAATTTGACAGATTCTGAATTGCTCAAACAGACAAACAAACAAGAAAGCAAAGAAACAAACAAAACAGTTTCTCAAAAATGTCATTTAAGGATACACAGGAAAAGCCCAGCTCCAAAAGCAAAACAAAAAAAACCTCCCCCAAAACCCAAAAAGAGTAATTTGGTGAATAAACTGGATAAAATAGGGCAATAAATCGGAATTAACGTATTTGGATTAAAATGTTTCAGTTGGGAAACACTGCATATTTTTTTTTTTGGTACATTTTAAAACCCAACTTACTCTAAAATAATTTTCATCTAAAAACTGATACTAATTAAAAATCTTATTCAAAATTATTGCAAGATCTGAAAAGGAAAACAAGGGCTTCATTCTGGGTCGAACCAAACATTGGGAGTCACCTGAATTTTTTATCCTTTTTTTATCCTTTTCATAAAAAATGATTCAATCTAAAACAACTTTTTTGATCTTCCAATGTTTTCACTTAGCAATGGTTTCCACAGATTCTTCAAGGCATGCCAGCAAATTAATCTGTTGGGTGTTTTTTTTTGGTTGTTAATCCAGTCTGGAACAATTTTTTTTTTTGTTTTTTTCTGAATATTAAATTGGAAGTTTGCAGAAAGATGAGCAATTTCCTTTGGAATGCTACCAAGCATCCCCACCTCTTGCTTCAGGACCACAGACAATGGCTTTTCCTGAAATTCAGAGGAACATATAGTAGAGCTGAAAGTAATAAACAACATTTTAAGACAGAACAAAATCACTTAGAGAAGTTATAGTGAAACTGGACAACCTTTCAAACTCAATCAATTTATTACAATGGGCCTTTTAAGCTGCCTGAAAAAATACTCAGTGCTGTGGGGAGAGAAAATGTAATTACTGAGAAATCATTTTCTGTACGATCTTGCCTGCTGCTTTTGGGTGGAACAGGATGCTTTTGTGAGCCTTTGAGGCAATGCCATTTTATGTGAGCAGCACCTCAGAGCCTATCCTCGTCAGGTTTTTTAAAAATTCTTCTTGAAATTAAGCCTGCAACAGTGAACCATCTAGATAAACAGCAAATAGATACCATTATAATATCTGAAAAAGAGAAGTAAGATACACTTCAAAATATCCCATAAAGCAATAGTGAGTTTTTAAAAAATGACTGGGGTTTTTTAACCAAGTGCTAAGCAGCACACCAAAGACCATACACCAAACCACTGAGTCTGAGATGCTGTAAGAAATAATGTTAAAGAGACCTGATTTTATGAAGATTTGCTGTAAAAAATATCTAACCCAGACATTTAGGGCAGTAAGCTACTGTATTTCGTGAAACAGATTTGGCACCAAAAATTTGAATTCAGTTTTAGGTGCTATGGAAAGGACAGATGTTCCAAGAGAAGCTCCACGATAGTGCGGATCGCTTAGTACTCTAGCAAATACTTTTTAAAATTCTGATTTATTGTACCTGATACCAATGGGAACGGTGACAGTGTGTAATGTGCCTATGCCTTTGCTGGATCAGGGCTGCAGTGCATTTGGAATCCACTGAGACAGCTCCACACCACTGACTGTGGCCTCTGTTTTCCACCCAAGTATCAAGAACAAATAGAAAAGCACAAGTATATGGCTGTTGTGTATTAAAAAATTAAATTAAAGCTATAATTCCGAAACAAGCCACTGCACACATTTTAAAATCTTCATTTTAAGTCTTTGTGGGGATGAAATCCATGGCATTTATTTCACTTGGCTTATAGACTATTTGTTGCTCGTAATTTGACTAGCTATATCATTATTGTAATAAAACCCTATATGTCTATAGCTTTTAACACAGTTATGACTAAAGGATTGCCATTCAAGCACATTTCTGGAGTATCCTGATACATTATTTAACTACGAACTCACATGCACCAGCCTTTCTTCTCAAAAAACTTCTTGTAATCTAAAAAAACCCAAACTAATAAAAACTTGCAGGGATGCTCAACGTGTTCACTGAGAATAAATGATGACTCCACATTTGAACTTTTCTCAAACAAAGCTGCTCAGGGCTGAGAAGCTGTTTTGAACAAAGTGTGTGTCCCTCCAGGCATGGTGACAGAATGCAACAGCCCTTGTTTTCTCTGAACATGTATTAAAAGTGAAGTTGTCACAGAGTGCATTTGAAATGTTGTGCAGTCACCCTGTTGGGAGGCTGGTTCCTCCTGAAGCATTACAAACATTTTGTTTACACTTCCTGATGACCATTTAATGAAATAGAACACTTTTCCTTTCTTTATTCTCCTCTTCTCAAGTATGCTGTTTTTCCTTGGGCAGAATTAAGATGACTGCTTTACTCAAGCACAGTTCTAACTTCTTATTACAGAGCTCAGAATGTCCCAGTTTTCTGTTTCTCTGCTGTTTAGATGCTATTCTTCCTGAGCAATTTGAGAAAAGACACACATGCTTTCTATCTTGTCTTTAATGACTTCCATTTCTGGGGGAATTTCTCCAACTTCCTTAAAGCCCCAAAGCTGCTATGGAAGAATTTCCTTGATTCCAGAGTCCATAAGGTCTGAAGGAGAGGAATCATAAGCCATAAGACTTTTAGCAGGTCTATGGAGGAAAACCTCTGCTACTTACAGACCATCCTGCCAAGTAATGCTCTATCCTATCTCCCAGAGTCTTGTGAAGAGAACCAGCAATTCCACAGGCCTTTCAGAGGTCAGCAAAGAAAACCCATCCCTTAGACCTGAAGAAACTGGCCTTCTCTCACACTGACCCCAAGCGGTATAAAGCCCCAAGCAGTATAAATTCTCACACTTAACAGCCCAAATTGCTGAAAAGGTTTGCCTAAAATGGAACACAGCATGGCTAGCAAAAAGACAAATATTAGAAAAAATAAAAAAAGGAAGCTAGGGGTTATTCCTAGCTGCTGTACTTGCTTTGGGCATCAAGGAAGACACTAAGGATAGTAACCTGTCTCAAAATCCTGTATTTCCTGGACTCTGTGCAAAGAGTTGGAGACAAAAACCATCTGTGAAGAAACTCCTCACAAGGCTTTCAAAAAGCTCCTGTTTTCCTATAGCCTTTGTACTCTGTGACCCTTGTGAGCATATAGTGTAGAGAGATTACACTTTAGAGGCAAAAAGGAAATATTCTCGGGACTTCTCATTTGGTAAACTTTGGGAATGGCTTCCAAGAAGGGAAAAAACCCTGTAAGAGGCACATCATTAAAATACCTTGAAATGCAAAAGACTGGGAAAATTTTTGCTGAGAAGTTTTAAACCACAGATAACACATTCTAACTTCAGACCTGCAAGGGGAGAGGAGGAGGGAGGTTTCATCCTTTATATGCTGTAGCACAGTGGCAATGACCAAATGAAACAGAGGAGATCTGTCTCAAGGAGCTTTCTCACACCATTACCATGCACAAGGATCACCTAACACTACTCCATTTGCATCTTTGTCCACGTCTGAAAGTCATCATGAAGGTGCCAAAAGTGGACACTAGCTAAAAGATGGCCAGGTACACATCTTACTATAAAGCACTTTGAAATGTGAGATTTTAAAAAGAAAAGTGACTGGGGGGGAGGAGGGGTATGAATGTGGAAAATTTCTACAGTTTTAAAAAAACTTCTCTCTTCTATACTAGAATTGCAGTAAGTTCTTTACATGCAAGATTAACTTTAATTTCACTTGCCTAGGAGCTTAGGTGGCTTCAACAGGAAAACAAAGTCCTGATTAAATACTTATTTAAGTGGTAAAGTCAGAAAGGGTAATTTTTGGCTCTTGCATAACAGAGGTCATAGGATTTTTCAAAATCAGTTTGGGGTCTACTAGAGCATAACTTCTAGTAAAACATTCAGTCTTTATTTAAAAATTGACCCTAATGGATATCCATCACAAACTTTGATAAGTTATTCCAATGCATAATTATCCTGATGAAGGGTACTTCCCTTATTCTAATTGGAACATCTCTTTGAACTTTCACTCATTTGATCTTGCTGAACCTTTGGTAAATTGGCAAGCCCTCTATTAAGAAATGTTATTACCTCCTGCAAATATGGATAAGCTAGGATCAAATTATCCTTTGACTTGCTCCCAGATAAGCTCCTGCAGCCATTTTTCCCAACTTTATGGGAAAATTTCCAGCATTACCTCCAAACTTTGCAAATTTGTAATTGGACATCTTTGACCTGTGGAGATTAGCCCTGGACAAGTAGTTAAACCTACATTTTAAAATATCTGCACTCCAAGAAGTGGTCCCTAGCACCCAGAGCACCAAAACCCTGCCTGTTTGAGTACAACTACAGTGGGTCTGGCTCTTCACTGAGCATGCTGGCCACATTGACACTGCACAGGACTTGTATCTGAGGTCTAGTTTAGGTTCCTTCAGTTTTCAGACGTAAGGATTATTTTGTTGGTATTTCTCAGTGAGGACGACATGATGAGAGAGCTGTGTCACAATTTTCTAGACTGGAGTGTTTTTAGCAAGGAACTGCAGGTCTATGTTGTGTGCACTGGAATGTCACCAGGGCATGTGGGAACACTAATCTTCTGATGCCACGTTCAAGGACTAGAAAGAGGTGCTAAACTGGAGTGAAGTCTTACCCATGCTATCTTCCAGAAATATTTCTGTAGTGAATTAGCAACAAATTACACTCAATATTTATTTTAATAATAGAAGTTTGGTTTCTGAGAAAGACAGGGTAGCAACTAATGACTGTGCCCTGTGGATAATTAGGGAGCCAAGAGTGAAAAATGAGCTGGGCAGCTAAGTTATTTGGCAGTGTAGACATCAGGTATGACAGGAGTCAAAAGCCTACATCCCAAACAAAACAAATGCATCTCCTGTACTCATACTTGAAATGACTCTGGTTATACATCCAATGATCACACAAAATATTTTGTCAATTATATCAAACCTGGAGTCCATGTCCATCTGATTATCCATCCTGGACTGATTGTCATGCATCTCTTAATTCTTTCTGAACATAGAATTCTACATGCCAGTGCCTTAAAACACAGAATTGTGAGTGAGTGTCACAACTCTACACAAAGCCAGTTGAACTGGACTTTGGGTGAGCTGTCCTGAAGAGGAATCACAGAATAATACACACTGTACAGGGTTACTGTGCAGGAGGTCCAGTCATTGGATTTCCATGTGCAGGCATGTTTGGAAAAAGGGATGACAGAAAGTTTGTTTTTATGGATAAAATATGAGGAGGTTTGCTGAAATTTGCTGTTTTCCCTGTTGAAAGCAAGTACATCTTCCAAAAGTAATCTATCTTAGACTCTCCACTAAAGAACCACCCACCTTTAAAGGAAAAAAAAATCTGTTTCTTGATCCTTGGCTCTTGTAAATCAGCTTAAGTTTCTTTAATGGAAGCATCAGGCATTTATATCAGATCTGGACCTTCTCCATGATACTTACCTGTGTTTTATTCTTCCACAGAAAGCAGCAAAAAGGGAAAGGTAACAGGGACTACTGCTTTAAATTATGTGGAGTTTTTTTGGTTTTGATCCTATCAAAGGCATCATATTTAATAGGGGTCAAAATGCCAACAATTTTATAATGTTTCCACTTCAGACTGTGTGAAGAGGAAAAATGCACCCTGCACAGGTGCTAATTATTTTGGCTGGCTTCTAAGCTTAACAGTGTCTGACTTACACTTTCCATCATGGTGGAGAACTGCTTTCAAAAGCACTTTCCAATATTAACAGTAGTCCACAAGGCTAATTGTAACAATGGGCACAATGAGCAACAACCTGTCACAGCTTTTCTGAGTCTGATGTTCACTGAACACCTTAGCAACAGAGAAGGAAATGTGGTTCAGGGGCTGAACCACCTGAAAGGTATTTCTTTCTGTTTGGATGACAAAGAGGTTTGGGGTTTTGTGTTCAGAAACAACCAGAAGATTTCCCTCTGCCTTTTTCCCCCTTAATGGGCACTTTATTGACTGAGTGAGATTCAGGAGGAATAGAACATTCTAAGAAATGGATTAGGGGAACGAAAGCAGCAGCACACAATGAAAAAGTCTGGAAATTAACTACAGCATTGAAAAAAACCCAGGAAACATAATCCTTCCTGCACAACCACTTATTTTCTAGTAACAGAGAAGAGGATTAGGTTCACAACAGAAATACAGGGATGTAATTGCATAAGGAGCTGTTTATCATGCTCATATAGGCAAACTGGGGTACAATTTGAAGAGTGCAGGCTGGAGGACAAACAAGTAGATAGAAAGGAGCTTTCCAGGAGCAACCTGAGCTGACTTTCAATGGGAAGAGGACCAAAAGACCTCGAGAGATCTTTTCTGACCTAAACTGCCTACAATTCAACAGTTCTAATTGGGAAAGCTTCTCTTTTCACTGTGTCTTTCTTGAGAACAGCTGTGTAGAAATGATCTGCATGTAGAGGGTATTGCAGTGCTCCTATCCTCCCCTGAGCTCACTTTGACAAAGACAGGTACAGAAGGGAAGGCTGAGGAGCTACAGCAAGAATAATTAAAAGTCTAGGATGTAGCTGAACATAGAGACAAGAAAGACAATGAGGAAAGAAATGAGCTGCTTCTTCTGAGATTTGTGTCCACTCAGTTTTGCAAGTTCTTCTCTTTCAAAAGTCTCTTGGTATTTTTTTAGAGAGAAAAGGTTTGTCCTGAACCTTGTTTGCCCTAACACAAAAATGATTTTAAAGCACAGTGATGTCTGTAGCAAATAGCACCTAAGAGAGTGATCTGACTATGACCAAATCCAACTGTTTTGTTGGCACTCTCTTAGTGGGAATGACTTTGACACAGGGCACAGAAATACACCTTAGTTATTCTGCTGCTTTCTGTGACAGGCACCAAGCTACCTATTAGGAGTCCAAAGATGGAGTCCAACTGTGATGCCTCTTTTCCTTGCTTTGGGACTGTGGCTAAAACCTCTGTCTCTGTCTCTACAAAAAGGAACTGTCTTTACACAATCACTTTTATGAGCACAATGAGAAACTGAAAAGTGAACTTGCACTTCAGAAGAAAACGTTTTACTATTACTATGCATTTGTCTGGGGTTCTGCTATTGTATAAGAGAGGGTTTTGTTCTCAGTTTAGGCACCTGGATGCCTTTACCAGGCTTTTATGTGCAAGTCTTTTATCTACATTTAACCTGCTAATGATTGTCCCTCTGCAATAAATAGGGCATTTCAGAGTGCTGGACAACATAATTACTGATCAAGGCATGTATGCTCACATAAAGAACTGTCTTGATCAAGCTAAAAATAACACACTTCAAAATGATTTTTTAAATCATCACATTGGAATGCTACATCTATATGCCTGATTTACGTACTTTACATGGAGAACCTTCCATTATGGACTCAGGTCAGACCAATAAAACCCCAAAACTAGGACTATTTAACCAACTAAAAAGAAATAAATTTTATTTGCTCCAATAGAACTAGAATCTGGTATATTCTGGTCCGAATGCCATTTTTTAAAATCACAGGTTTCTTTGGAGATAAATGTTTTCAGTGTTTCAAAGAAAGTCTGGTGGTGTTTTTTACAAAAAGATAGTTATTACAGAGGCTGAAAGATTCAATTGCTAAAGACCAGAGGATGTATCTGAGAGAATGCCATGAAGAGCAGACTAATTCAGCCACAGTAATGCCACTACTACATAGATAGGCCTCTCAAACTTCAGGCACCGTTTTCAAAATCAAATACATATTGACCCTCATTTCAGGAATGTCAAACATGCTGTAAACAACTTCTCAGTATATCACATGCTTTAGAAAGTGCACAAGAAAGACTGGAAATGAAGCTATTCTTTGAGAATAGCCAGCTTTAAAATATCTTATTTTTAAGTGCAAGCTACAGATTATAGACAACAAAGATAAGGATGTGGTCGTCAAAGGCAGAATTATCAGTTTAGCTTCCCACCTTTGACACAAACAGACTGACATTTCCTGTTGAGACTAAAAGCAACCACATGCTGGCACTTCCTCAACAGCTACCTGGACAATGTGCATGATACCTGTACCTCAAATGCATCTGTACATGTATAAAGCTCATGTGTATCAGTATGCTTTGCATTGATAACAGTATTTACTGAATAAATTCACAGTGTCTGAAAGGAAGAATAATCTAGTCCAAAAAACTGGCGCAGTGTGAACCTGAGTAGATGAAGAAAGTGCTACTTTTGGACTTGACATCAGTGCAGGACACGTTTAATCACTAAAATGCATTTTTTATCTGTTTGAAAAGGCTCCCATACTTTCAACCAATCCTAATGACAGCAGCTCCTGTACCAAACAGGATGTTTGACTGATGTTTTACGTAATGGGAGACAAGAGTGTTGCAAGGGCTTTTAGAAGAGGCACTGCCAAACTTTGTCAAGCCACGATGGTGTGTACATAAAAGGCGCTATAAACCATGAGTCTTCTGACTTCTTCATTCACTGAGACAATTTAACAAAATCCTCCTCTCTCACAGAGCCAATATAATGAGTAGAATTACCATAGTGTCAAGAGCAGAGCTGTTCCCAGGTTTCTGGAGCAGAACCACAGGCAGAGCTGTGGCTACCAAGAACCCACTGCTTTACCAGGCATTTATTTTCTGCACAGAAGATGCACAGCACCATCATGGAGAAGCACAAGATGTGATCCAGACTAATTTAATGTAAACAGTCTGCTCTATGCTTGTCTTTTGTCATTCAAATTTTTTAAGTCTTATGCAAAAATGACGTAACAGATGCTTTCAATTTCCAATTCAACTTCCACAGGTCCTGTTTTTCAGGGAAACAATAAAGGAGAGAGACTCATTCTAGCACCCTTGCAGTCATTACAAACAGAGGAGTAATAAGGCACAGTACACACGTAGCCTAGTAATTGTTAGGTGCTAGCCATTCCCTTCTGTTCCCAATCCCCAAATCTGGTAATGTCACATTTCGCAGAGTGGGAGTATGAATTCTCAGCTCAAGCTGTTGAGACACCTCCTTACGGTGGCTGCACTGAGGCAGTGCATTTCAGACGAGCCTCAAATGCTCAGCATGGGCTTCTGTAGTCTAGAAGTCTGAAATCCCCATGGCCAAAGTTTTTAGAAATGCCCCCCTGGCACCCAAATTACAGATTCATCCTAAAGCTCCATTTGGCAAGCATGGGGTCCATTCTCAGCTGATGGAAGTTGGCTGTGCTGCACTAAAGCCAGAGAAGTCAGGGGTGATTCCCACCAGCTGAAGAAGTGCCCAGAAATCTCAACAGTCACCAGAGACTGCCTTTAAAAGCTATTCTCCACCACGATGGAAAGCGTAAGGCAGACAAAGTACTAAAAGCTTTTATGTCTGGAATTTCTTTTACAAGATACTTTCCTGAGGACTAAGATGACTGTTATTCCCGAAATGAACATTAAACCATATGGTGCAACTCTGGAACTGTCAGTTTAACATCTGTAAAAAGAAAAATCATAGTGTAGCAATACTTCCAAAAACAGTTTCGTCAGTGAAAGATAATATAGGTTACATAGCAAGAAAAGTGTGCTTTAACTTGTGCATGAGGAATCTGTAAGAGTTAAACTCAGTGCAGATAAGCAACATGGAGTGGATGATATAGAAAAGAGGTATTTGAATATGCAGCTTCCTGAGTGTTTGCCAGTGAAGTACAGAAAAAGCTTGGAAACCTTTGTGGTACAGAAGGAATTGTGTTTAAAATGCTTGAGGAAGAGAACGTTATCGCAAATAAAGAATGATTCTAACTAACATTTTAAACACCAATTAAATCGTTACAGAACTGACTTTGAGTTTTGTCTGGTTTTCCTACAATTATATTATCATGGACTGAAGCATGACTTGGATCATCTGCCTGTGCAAATGAGGAAGAATGAAAAACAACCAAATCTTTCCTTGAAAATCTGTATGGCTGTCAGGAGATCTGGCCTGGGCACACAGGAACAGGAGAGCACAAATGCTTACTGGGTTTAAAGAACCAGCAGAGAAGGAACAAACACATCTTTGCCTTTAATACATCTGCCTTCTGGGATTCCTCCAACCTATATGTTCTCCAGAGAGGCTCACACATAGAAAGATTAAGAGTGAAAGAGAAATTATTTCCTTCAGAAACTGTAAGGAAGCAATGGAATTATTCTGACTTTGAGGGGTGCTTCTGAATCTAATCTACCAGGGTTAAGTCTGGCTGAAGAGGCTCACATAAACATTTCTTTTCTTAGCATTGTATCCTAGGTCTGTAGTAAACACTCTCCCAAGAGCAAAAGCAAAGTCAGTCTGAGAGCCTTCCACTGATCCAGCTCTGTTAGCTCATTAAAGTTTCAGGGGGTTTGGGGCCCTTTCACTGTTCCTAAGTACAGCTCTAGGCACCTGAATTTCTATGCCTTTCCCCTCCTGGCCTACTCTCTTTCATGAGAATTTTGCTTGGAGATATTGCCTCTCTTTTCTGTGCTTCCCCCTTGCTTTTGGTTTTCTGAATCCTCCTTGGCCACACTGTTGCATTCAGTGTCAATTGTTTTAATTTACTAAACACATCAAACAAGCTCCAGTTTCATCTTCTTTGAGAAATGTATACCTCCAGTCTCTGCTAAATTACTGAGGCAAACAATTAATTCAATCAAGAAAATTACACGAAAGGGTGCTGATTCTATCAATAACCTTGTTTCCTGCTTCTCAGAGGTTGCACTGTTTCACTCAGTGACCTCTCGTTCCACATACCTGAAAAAACAACATTCCACTTCTCATGATCCCTTGTCAATCTTCCATACATTATCTACCTTCTGGATTTCTTTCTAAAAAAACCGTTTTTCTAACTACAAGGTGAGTTGTGTGAAGAAAGAAATTGTGAAGAAAATAAAATCATGGGCAAGATTATGGGATTATGCATGGCCTGGTAGGTATGGATTAATACAAGAATTAACACAGAACTGCAGATATTTGATTATTTTTGCTTTCAGTGGAAGATTTATAAACCATCTGGAACAGTAAATTAAGCTAACATAAATTAAAGCCATACAGATTTTTTTAACGTTAGCATTTTAGATATAAATATATATATTTTATACTACCCACCATACATTACTGCATTATTCTGATGTTATGTGATTATGCCATATTTCTCTCTGCCAGTGTTAAAATGGCAGAAAGTGAAAAGGAAAAATACACAGAAAGAAAGTAGCTATAGAAGGTGATAATCTCTCAGTAAAACAACAGATATTGTTTTCTGGTGTAACAGTGAACTGAATTGACACCAACAAGTTGAGCTGGGTAAAACATAAGCTTTCAGATCTCAGGAAAAATCCATGAAACTTATCTCTGTCTCATTTTGGGGAGCTAGGAAACAGGGGTGGGCAGACTTAGCCTTTCAATTTGCAATTCTGGCAAAGGAGAGCCAGGAAACAAACCTATTCTACCAAAATCTTGTACCCATATCAATCTGTGTTCAGTTAAGCTATTCTTTTGAACATTTCTAGACAACTGAGATGCTCCGCACAGCCTAAAATACAAATTCATAATAATTAGTGATATTCCCACAAATATGTATAGGAATATAGAAATACAGATGACCTAACCACAACTTCTTCAATCCTTTTGTTAGTTAGCCTGTTTAATTCAATCCAATATATATTTCTGTGAAGGAAAATCACTATTATGGTGAATAATTTTCTGATAGTTCAGGGATATTTAAATGGACTCATCTGTTCCAAATGGAGGCTTCACCATCTGTTCTGTCCTTTTATTACAAAGAGAGAGGGAACCTAACTCACTGCATCAGCATGTAAAGCCTAGCATTGAAATGATTTAGATGTATGTGTTTGTTCTTTATGCACCTGGTATGTTTTCTCACATACCAAACACAAATCAGTGGGAAGACCTGTCTCTTGTAACCTAATAAATTCTCTGATCTAGTGCTTTTATTCCTTTGTCATGGCAGCAGAAATTGATGGCCAGTAGCTTGCATTTTATTAGGACAATTATGACCCTGTTGCTGTCCTGCAGGAGTTATATCTCTTTTGGGGTTAACATTTAGTGATACCATTTACTTCTCTACAAAAAATGAGCCTCAATTCCTATTCAGTCCCTCTTGCTGGGCCTATATACGAGTCATCATGGACAGAAATCTTATAGATGTGCTGAGGACCTGTCAAGACTGCTGGAAAGCTCTGCTCTTCCCCAAAGGATGTCACACAACCTTTTCTAACACCATTTAGAGAAGACCAGGAACTCCAAAATGCATGACATTGTATATTTTTACTGTCCTAAAAGACAAATTTAGCTGTACCTTAGGAAGGGAGGTGCAAATTACCACATCTCATACTGTCTGTACCAGGAGACTGATTGCACACTCAATGAAGTGTTAATTCCAAGAAAACCCTCAGATCCTACCTGTGTTGTAGCCTCTCCCAAGCGCTGGCCAGGGCCGATGGTTCTTCCAAAGGTTGCCCAAATACCAATCACTCTGGTTCTCCACTAAGCCAAGAACTTGCTGCCCTGGAAAACGAGCAAATTGCAAGAAGATCATGAGACAAAAGACAGTCAATCACTGGATAACACACAATAAATCTGGACAGGGACAACCAGTGGAAAGAGAAGGCAGAATTTTGGGGGCTTCCTTCCTTCCATGCCCTCGGAAGAAGCCTGCTTATGTAAGAGACAGCGAGCCTGGCACTGCAAATTCAGCACGGCTCATTTCCCTCCTTCTTCCCTGGCTAGGCTGAGTAATTAAACACTGTGGGAACCTTTGTCATGCTGACAGAAATGTATCACCCAGACAAATGTGAATACTGCTTGATTTTGGAATACAATAATGGAGAATCCTCCTAGTGAGAATTAAGTGTTGGTAAAATGATCATCTAATATGAAGATCTGTTCATACTCTGATGGAGATAATATAATTGAAGAACAAGGCTCGGTATAACAGATTATTCTCTTCCCATGATTCCCCTACTAGTTTCAGGGATTTTTTTTCTCAGTCACAAAGGAAACTCCTTTTGCTCAGAAAAATACTGGATTTGAAGAGTTTACCTACATAAGAAAGTTGAACAGTTTTAATTTAAGAGAGTAATTTAAAAGTCATTTAGGTAAGCCTGTGTAGAATGCTGCACAGAAATGAGGACTTCAGTTTTATTTTAGTTTATCTTACATTGATTAGCAGCTGGCTTCAGCTAGAGTAAAATGTATTTTAAATCAAATGTGTCTAGAAGACTTGCACTGCTTAAAAACCAACTGAAAAATGAATGTTTGTATAGATAAGGACTTAATTATGTATCCTGAAATGTGCTGTATAAAATGTAAATAAGAGAAGGGACTGAAATGATGCTCTGGTAAGAGAGGATGGAGGGAAGGGGAGAACTGCATCTGGATCTAGTCAGAGAAAGGAAAAGGAATGGTGCTTTGAAGCAGGGACACGCTCAGTGGGGGCACTGAGACTGGTACCGGAAATTATTTTGCAACCTTTTGAGAAAGCAATTAAGCATCATGCTTTGAAGGCTCATTTTCAAATCCCAGCTATGCTCATAAAATTGTGTGTATGGTCACAGCAGTGCACTGAAATGAACATTATATGCTGCTTACATAGAACCACAGCTGTATTACTAAAATTTCAGTGTGGCCCAAGACAAGGTTGGGCTGCGAACAAGACATAAAGACAGATATGATTAATTCAATTTTATAATTTACTTGAAAGGTGATTGCAATACCCTCAAAAGTGTGGTATCTGTAATTCAGAAAAATGTCAGTAACTGTAATGTGTCTCAAATGCTGTTCCAAGGAGTGTGAGCAGCCATGACTGACCAATGCATATAAAAAAATAAACCAGAACACTGGGAGGGCATTCAAGGAGTGAACAGAAATCAATCTAAAAATAACTTTGAGAGATTACCAAGTCCACTCCATACCACTCCAGGATCATCCTACTCTATCCTAATGACAGTATGTCACTCCTCACCAGACTGTATTTTCCAATGGTGTCTCTTCTATTCTATTATGTTTTTATTCCACAATACATGTAAATTTCCACATTAGATTCCATAAATCATTTTTTAAGAAGGTGGAAAACCTGGGGGAGAGTAAAAGGATGACATAAAAAGACCCATTGGTGCTACTGAAAACTGGAAATAGTAACAGTGTGCAATGCAAAAGCAAATGAAGGAAATGACAAGTTAGAGGCAAACATAACCTAAGCAACTCTGTTCGTACAGATAAACTACAGCATCTCTCAACCTGTGAGACACATGAAACACACTGGAGAGCACATGAGGCATCACAAGCCATCTATTGTGACAAAATACGAAAGGGATCTCAACTGGCTGAAAGGAGTCTAAGGCAAAAAGAGGCTGAAGGACACACAATTTAAACCAACAATTGTTGACTCCACGCTGGAAGTCTGCTTGTTTGTAGCCACTCCCTTACAGGTGAAGTAGAATAAATCAAGGCAAGAAATTGCCATGGCTAGTAAAGGATGAGACTAAAAAAACCCCAAACCAATAAAAAATGCAGGTGCAGCTGGGCTGGAATGGGTTGGCACAGCTGGTAGAAGAGAGCGACCCTGCCCATAATCTAACAGCACATTTCACAGCTCAGCAGTCCACAGGATCCTTCTCAGGATAGTACTGCTAACATCAAAAGAAACATTAGAATTCCATTTGCAAGAAGCAGGTAGCAAACTTCTTTACCATGGAGCATCAATCTGCTTTCATTATTTTAGCCCCATGAATCTCCCAACCTGCTGCAGATGTCAGCCTTTAAACTGATAATAAAAAATGAACAAACTTTAATGCTTGTTTTCCTTTCCCACATAGCAGTCAAAAATCTCAGCTCTAATAACCTACCCCTGAAATACTTACTTCTCACTTATTATTTTTCATGCCAGGATAAACTGAAAAAGGTTCAGGAAAATTATGTTTGCATGTATTTACTGCCGCTGTATAATTTCCTTCTGCATTTTCCTTTTATTTCTGAAGGCACCAGAACAAATCTCGCTCTCACAGTGTTCCTTGAGGTTTGATATGGGACATGGATGAAGGCAGAAATTAACATCACGTAGGCTTTAGGGCTCAGATACATGGATCAGATAATGTGACTTACTGTGTATCAACTGAGCTGGAATAACTGCCTGTACATGTCCCTTTAGCTTGTCACAAATACACTGTAAAATGTATTAGCTAACACGCTTTGGTTTGCTTCTGCAATGGCCTGGGAATGTGCTCATGTTCACATACTGTCCTAGGGTAGAGCATTATGCAACTTGTCAGGCTGTTGTAACTCTTACTGGTGCATAAAAGCCTATTAGGCAGATGTGATGGCTTGTCTCCCAAGCCACCTTGGAGAAAATTATGGAGATATGCTTTCCATCTTCTCTAGTTATATTTCTGTTTTCTTTAGGCTGGAATAGTGTTGCTGTCTCTGCCAAAGAAGAATATATTTTTATTTCCTTTTACATTGTCTCTGTGATCTTGACTTAAGGCAGAAGTAATCTAGAAACCAGAACTTCAGCTGCATAGCAAATATTAACATTTCCAAAAACGTTTTCATTCTGAATCAATAGAGAAAAAAGAAAATCAGAAATATTTTCTCTAAGACATTCCCTAAATATTATCATCTGAAGATATCAAAATAACATCTAAAAATGTACAACCATCCTCACGTTAAATAATATAAAACACTGTGACACATGATACAGATGCATAATATATACCCTATAGACAACATTATTCCACGTATGTCAAAGTTCATACAAAAATAAATTCCTAAGTTTTGTCCTTCCAATTGCAGCCAACTAAAAATTGACTCAGAAGCTTTCACTCAGAGCTTTAATCGATTTTTTTAAAGAATCACTGTGAGAACATCTGTCCACTACCAGCTATTTCATTTAGTTATTTACATTTCCAAGTGCATTACAAAGTGACAGACACGAGGCACTGGCCAAAGTGATGCATGGTGTCAAACAGGCACAAAGAACAGCTCTGACCATGCACCAGCCTGTCCCTCTGCCACCCTCTGCACCTTCCCTGCAAGGTGCTCACAGCCCTGCAGGAGCTATCACCAGGTTCACCTCACCTCTGATCATACCTCAGTCTGAATTCAGGTTTTCTGGGCAGGATAGACTAGAGATCCCTCGCAGCATGGCCTTTTGGAAAAGGCAAGCATAAAAAGAGTTATGTGAGCTATTCTTCCAGCAGATGAGAACACAGTGCCTGCCGTAAGAGATTCGAACCATTCAGCATTCAGAGCTGCCCGTTTCTTCTTCCTAAGAGTTATTATAATAAAATACCACAACTAACAGCAAAAGCTCTATCATTTTCTGTTCTGGTCCTGCAGTTATGATTAAGTGCACTCCTCTCTCTCTCTGTTACCCCAGGCACAAGTTAGCTTATGAAAATTAAGCTGTCTTTCTTACTTCTTCATACATCACCACTAACAGCCAGACAAGAGAAAACAAGGCTATGATTCTGGCATGACCATAGTGAAAAATTACCAAGCAGGCAGAATCACAGCTGGATTGCTGGGGATGGGGTTTGTATGCTGCCTGGCTGTGGGATCAGACTTCTCCAGAAGGCAGCTACAGCATTTTGAACAGAACAGCTGGCTGACAGCTCTCGCACGATGAGAAGCTTGGCTGTTCCTGGGAAGAGGTTTCCACGGAAAAACAGATACTCCTGAACCTGACAACTCAATGCCTTCAATTCTGTTTTTACTTCACGGATTTTTGGTGGCTAATGGAGGGGAAAGCATTATCCTGTAACTCAGGCATTGAAGGGGACTCCAGACCTCAGCTCAGCTCCCAGCTGTGAGACTGATTCCTTGGCTGACACTGAACAGGTCACAGAACAGCCTCATGCTCGATTCTCCCTTAATAAAACTTTACCCCTCTTCTACTTTTCCTGTCTCACATATTGCAAATGTATGTTCTCAGAGTTAATAACTGTGTGCTACTTTCCATTGACAGGGTAAGAGCAGCAGAGAGGAGCAGCTGTGCAATATGGAGCACAACAGTGCAGCTGCATGGTGGCACTTCTTAATAGTGGTCCTCTGGATTCAGTGACTCACCACACGTGACACATCTGAAGGAGTACCAGCTTTTATTTATGTTGGGTCTGGTATCTGCTGCTTTCATTTGGTGCCAATCTTGGTGACTGTGAGCCATGTTTTCCTATTCTGCCCTAATTTTTCCCCAGTTTTAGATGATTTCATCCTCTCTGTGGTACAAAGGACCTTAAACTCAGCTCTTGCCTTGATGTATTTTGGTATTACAATCAATAAAAACAGTAGTAAAAAATTATAGTTATTACAGCTACTTTCAACGTCTTCTTTAGTGGAAGTTTTTTGTTTTTTCTTTTAAATCTATAGTGGCTTTTACATGACTCCACTGCAATTACAGTAAGAGTAATGGACCCACTGCAAGCACTTTGTGTGAATTGCACTGTCTCAGGACATCAGACTGTTTCTAGAAAGGGGAAAATAAAAAAGCATACTAAAGGGGAAGAAAGGGCTGGGGTGCCACCTTCTGATCGCCCATGGCCAAAGGGTGAGCTGATATCCCAGTAAAGATCTGTTTCAGCATAGTTCTCCTGGTTGTCGTATTTGCAAGGTCTAGTTGTATTTGGTGGAAGCCTTCAAAGTTAAAATCAAGTGCAAAGTAGTTTTCAGCCTTTAAAAACATAATAAGTAAGCAATTTCTACACTGTGGAGACTAGTAAAGGAGAACAGAGCAGAACTTTAGTCTTGCTACTTCTAACTACTTTAACAGCCATGGTTTAGAACCTTAGGAATTTTTTACAGACATGAATGCTGGAGCTGCCGCCGAATACTGCCAGAGCAATGCATGTCTTCAGTGTAAGCTGAAAGACAGGAGAAGGACTCAACAAGAATTTAAGATTCAAGCTTGGCAGGATTCAGAACTGCAGCATTCTGTTCCCAAAATGGGACACAGAAATAGAGAATAAAAAACTGACAGAAGGGAAGAGGTGAAAATGTCCATATTCTGAATGCTGGAAGTATTCTAAATTGGCCAGTACCAAGCCTGATGAACACTGTCAGGACTAGCTGAATCTATACAGATGAAGTGAAGCATGGTTAATTTCAGCATGACTCAGAGTTAAAATCTTTGATTAATGCCCTTTCCCTCTTTTGTGCTTCTCCTGATTTCTTCTTCTTCTGCCTTTAAAACACCTGCATAAGACACCCTTCCTTTCTGAAATGTGTGAAGCCACATCCTCAGCTAGTACAAATCAGCATGACTTCAGTGAAATTAGTGTACTTAAGCTGACTGATACCAGCTGAATGTATTGCACTTCATGTTAAGTCTTGCCTGAGTGACTGACCCTATCTTGATGGCCTTGCTGCTCCTGATCATATATTGGTTCATACAAAATATGTGGCTTCTACAATCTTTCACTTCTCCTGCCACATCTCTCATCCACCTCTTCAGATCACTGTCAAGTTCAAGCTCTTCATTCCTCACTATTGCTGCCCTTTGCAATTCTTGCACTGTCTATATCAATTCATGTTTCTTCTTGCTCTCAAGCTCATTCCTCTCTTCTACTGCCATGTCCTCTCTCATTCCTAAAAAAGACTCTGTCTTCTCATGCAATAAATGCCCTGACTTACCCTAAAAATTTATTTCAAGCACGAAATCCCTCAGGACTTTACAATTTTTTTTAGAAATTTTACCATGAATCCAATGTAAAATACACACATGAAATCTTGTGTGTGCACTGTAACACAAGTGTGCCAGACCCTAGAAACACTGTCTGACACTGTCTCATACACTTGTACAGAACAGAATACACTGTGCTCAGCAGAATTGAATACTTTGACCTTTACTGTGCATTTTCTGCACAGGTGTGCATACACTAACAGATATATGCATTATATCTGTATGCACACATTCACATGCACATACATATACAGAGGCATAAATTTGTACAGATGTGTGTGTAAATATATAGTCTATGCTGCGAAGAACTTCTTTATTACATACAGAATGTAAAGTTTCAGGAAAAAATGCCTCCTGCAGAAGTTAAAACTTTTTTGTTTGGTATCTCATTTGCTATTAAGTATGGTGCTGGGTGTCAACAAGCATTACTGCTTCTTAGTGGTCTAAATACTCATGGAGAGAAACTGCATCATCGGTTATTGAGGTGCAGGCTAAGTGAGAAGGAGACCAAAGAGCAGCTCACTGAAGGTACAGCAGGACTGTCTCAGAAGAGGGGAGGATGGCTCCTCAGGAGCATCAAGTGGATAGTACACTGGTGCCAGGAGAAGAGAGGGTACAGGCAGTGAACACCTGATCAGAATGGATGATAGATAAATGAGGCAGAAGTTGATATAGTATATCAAGGGCAGAGAAAGTCAAGATGAGCCAGGTTGACTCAGTGAAAGAGAGAAGAAAAAGTGTGAAAGGAATAAAGGAAAACTCTGGCAATGCTGAAACAAGGATGTAAAGCAAAAAAAGTCCAGCTAACTTCTGGATGTTGATGTGACAAGGTCAAAAGGAGTTAAAGCAACTCAGACCAGAGAAGAAGAATAACTTGGCAAGAGTCTATACAGAAACATAACAAGTGTTTTGTATGTGGTAGGAAGGAGGATTCAAAAGGCATACATAAAAGGTGATCAGAGGATGAAGGATACAGAACTGGATTGAGAAAGGTTGGGGTGAAGACCTAAATCTGATTCATCTTCATAAGGAAAGATGAAAGAATGAAATCAATCAAGAGAAGAAAATATATTGGGTTTCCGCACATCTTCTACTGTCCTCCAAGGAGCTTGTTAGAAAAATTAAGAGGACAGTGAGAAGTCCAGCAAACCCCAGCAAAGCCAGTAAATCTATCATTAATGTTTGCAGCACTTTCATCTGCAGAATTTCAGGGAAATGGATTCTCAGCAGCTGAACACAAGACAATAAGTGTAGAAAAAACCTTTCACTTTGCAACAAAACTTGGTATGTCCAACACATTGCCATGAAATGTGCTCTAGCATGGAGTCTGGGAAAGGAATGAGCCTGACCACTGAAATGGTTGTGGAATTGCAAGCTAGACCAGAAAAGAGACCCCTACCAGATTCATGTGCTGCCGAGCCACTCCTTCCTCACCTCAGTTTTTATGTCACTGTTTATGGTACAAATTGTCCCACAAGTAGAACTTACATCTAATTAACAGCAATAGGAGACTCGACATGAACCTCTTCCAGCTGGTAAACATTCTTTTCTAAGCAGGCTGCAGGAGGTCAGCAAGATGCACCCACTGCTCTGACTACACACCTCACTTTTTTATTCACACCAATGGCAGTGTAAAGATCGTATGCAACAACAGTGCTTTTCCCTTATCACAGTCACTTATAAATTTTTGATGTATTCAATATAAAGCCCCACACTTATAAAATTGAAAACTTTCTCTGAAAGCAGTAAAACATTCTCATGAACAAAGTCAATTCAAAACCACCACTTCTAATATTTAGGCATTGATTTGAGATAAAGGGCTTCAGGAACATATAAGGTATTAAAACCACTGCTTGAATTTGGACTATGAAAGAATAAGTGATCACTGAACAAAAAATTATTTCTTTTTTTTTTTGCTGCCAAAGATAATGCACTAAAATTGTCTTGGAGGAGCATGTGAAGAGCAGGAAAGTAACTACCCATGCACTATGACTCTGCCTGTCTTAAGTGCATCAATTTTAAAAAGAGGATAAGGTCCTGATACACACATTTCTGTTGACACAAAGCCCATCTGGGAAACGCTTCTCAGTAATGGGGAGCCAAGCAGCAGGATGCAGTGTGTGATCAATAAGTTTCTGATGCAATGCCTTTCAGAAGGAGCACTTCATTAAGGAGAGCCCTCCTTACAGCAGGAGAAACAGAGGCTCATGGTGATGGAGTGACACTTCCAATGTCACTGGGGAGGTGAGTGGTGATCTAGGAACAGGTGCCAGGACCTGTGAGACCCAGAGCACTGATTTTAGATACCCAGAGACTGTCCCTACTGATAGCCTAGTGCCTAAACTGTCACTGCCAGTAATCACTCAGAAATTGCCACTCAGCTACCCTTCGAGCAGCTGTCAGCTCACTGGGTCCACTGACGGCTGAGTTTTTCCTTGCCACAGCTCTGAAAGCTATGTTCTGCCCTGCCACAGATTGACTTTGGGTACATCCCTCGGGATTCCAGGCACGTCTCCTCACTTCTCTCCTGACATTCAGGCAGCTGCATTTTTCAGCAGTGATGTTAACTGAACAATCTTAAGTCATATTAACCAGGTAACAGAGGTTAGAAGTTGTCTGTCTGTCCCTCATTTTTACCCCATCACTGCACTTCATCAAGTTTCAGTGATCGTTGTCTGAGGTTGTTGGTATAGTAATCTTCTTTACTAGCAAAGGATTGGAGAAATAGAGTAAGAGATTCCTAATATTCCAAACACTGCTCAAGGAAACTGTGCACAGATTCCTACTTCATATCCTTTTGGGCAGTGATCACATATAAACGGCAAGATATTAAACCCCATTTCTTTTTACTAAAAAAGAACAAATCTTTTAAATCGGTTGACACACCAGGAATGTTTGTAAGCAAGAAATCAGTGTATGTATCAAAAGTACCTTCACCGAGAATCAGAGAAATCCCAGAATGTAGAAGCAGTGGCAGAAAAAAATTCCCAAGATGAATAAAATGAAAAGGATTGGTTTTCTGGTGACAATTAAAAAAAATCAAACCAAATCAGAAAAAAACCCTCTTTATAGAAAAGGGCTGTAGTCATCCACATAATGTGAAAAAGGTTGCCAAGTTATTGTATGTGGTGTTGAAATCCAACTATGTTGACATTATTTTTCCCCTCTGTTGGGTTCAGTTCTGTTAAAAAAATAAACAAGCTTTGCATTCCCCTTTGGCTATGTGGCTTTACCAGCCTCTGCAAATTTTTCCAAGAGAAAATTCAGGAGATGTCTCTTCAGTAGACACAGACTGCAGTAGGATGATGCTACCTGCCTAGCACTTCTTGTCAATGCTATTAAGGGCACTTACTACACTGACAATTGGTTTGTGTAAACAGCTCACTTCATCCTTTTAATTATGGGCTTCAAGACAGGTTAGAGCTCACAGACACTACTGCTAAGAATTATTTATGCATCAGGAGTATCAGAGAGTAAGATGACACAGCAAATATTTGTTCACACCTAATGATTAAGCACAATTAAACCTGTATCAGGAAATAGGACAGAGCTCTGATACCAAACAACAACTTGCTGTTTTGCATCTTGAGCTTACAGAGTAAGAGATGCTTCTGATACTACAAAACAGTGGCTGTATCAGACATCTCATGCTTTAGTGATGAGCTCAAGAGTCCTGGGATCTGTTCTTCATTCTTATGTTGACTGGCTGTGCAATCACAGGTGGGTCACCTCTTCAAGTGAGCTGCAGCATCTCTAAATATGGTATCATTCTGCACTCAGGCAGTGGATAAGAAGAAAAGGACAACTTGGAAAATAGAAGTGTTGCAAGTTATGTTCTCAGCAAGAGATGGAGCATTGCAAATACCTAATAAATGTGCAGAGAATTGGTTTTAAATTTGAAAACAACCATCCCTTTTTCTATATCCTTCTCTGTCTTTTAACCTGTACTCTGGAGACATCTGGATTTAAAGAGTAAAGTGGTTGAGATGTTCTCTTGCTGAAAATCTGTCTACTTGTAAACTCAACTTGAAATCATATATTGCATTGACTCAGTTTTGCCAGCATGTCCAATACTACAGAGTCACAACTGCACAAAGATAAAAATATGTAGCCACATCGAGCTCTGTACCTTAAGCTCCAAGAATAAATTGTACAGGATGTCTTGGGGATTGCTAGCAAGCATTAGTTAACTTTCTTAGTTTACGGCTGTTTACTACACATATGACACATTTTGCTAGCATGACAACAAAGCAGTTAATATTCCTGATGCAAAATCCAGTAAGGCTTTGAAAAAGCAATAAAACCCCGCATTCTTCAGTCTTCTGAAGTTCAGTCTTTGTGGATAGTTCCAGAGGTTTTACGATGCTTAACACAAGTCCATCTCAACACTGACACTTCCCTTTATTCCCTGTTTATTGGATTAGTACTGAGTGATTCCCGCTGTTCTGAAGAATCTCTAAGCAAAGAGGAAGAAGGCTGTCTCAGCTGAGTAAGGGGATAAAAAGAAGTGTTATGAAAATCAGCTTAAGTTCCCTCTCCCTCTCTGTAATTATTTAGTTAGTGTAGGTCAGTCCTTAATTGAGACAAACAGATGAAAAATGTGAGCCCAACAGCACACAGAAAGTACAGAATTTTATCACCCAGCCTGGAGTCAGAGAGTCTTTAAAGTGTTACAAAAGAGTTAAAGTCCAAAGGCACCAGTTTCATTAAGTAGATCTGTTGATGATAACAGGAAGAAAGGGCAAGACTTCCTGTCCACTGAAACACAACAAGTCCCATAATATATTCTGCACATCATATCATTCAAGCCTCTAATATTTCATTCATTGATTTTATTGTCAAATGAAAAGGCGCTTGTTCCAAGTGGCATTTAGTGAGACAGATGGGGAGAGACCCAGAGTTCATTACTGGGAGTTTGCTCACTGGATAATGTTGACATTATATGATAAAAAGCAAAAAGACGGCAGAAGTCTAGCGGTCCTAATGTTTAGAAAAGTCTTTTTGGTTCTCCTCCTGGAAGCTGAAGGGCTTTGGAACTGGTCATGATGCAGACTGCCTCACATGTCATCTGCATCTAAGGAAAAGTGTCACTCCAGCTTCTCCCACAGGCCCTCTGCCCCTTTTCTGCCTGTGCTCCTTCCCCTACATTACTGTGTAAAATGTCGCACTGGCACCCCACAAACTCTTCCCCTGTAATGAGGTCAGCTTGTGTGGACCTTCTAAAAGGTTACGTGCAGGAGAGGCAAGATGTAAAATGGATTTAGGCTGAAAATACCTAGCATTTTTCTGGCCTCTCCAAAACAACAGCACCTGTAGGCAGGCTCAGCAGCTGAACTTAAAATGCCTGAGTACTGTGGTTAAAAATAAGGTGCCTATCAGCAGCTTGGAAAAACTTTTGTGAACTGCTTTATTCGTTATGTATACTAATAACTCCACCTAGATTTCTATTTAAACAACAGTGTTGTTTTATTTGTCTGAGTGTACTTTGAATGCTTTTTTCCAAGTGATTTTTATAGCAAGGTACAGCACACAAGCTTTCATTCAAAAATACTAAAGAATCAAAATAACCACCTCAAATATTGAAAAAAACCCCATACTTCCACAGTAAAACAAGAGAGAGGCATGAAAGTATTAAGAATTCTGAGGACATCAAGAAGCAGGAAGCCAAGTCTGCAACTGCTGCAGTAAAGCATGCAAAGGGCAGGAAGCTATGGTATCTGCTAATCCCCTTAATCCCTACTAAAGCATGAAGTGTAAGCAACGTCTGTTTTATGAAGTAGCAAAATGCTGTTATGAATTTTGAATCTATCATGCATCTCAATAATTTTTGTAATCAAAAGGGTAAGAACAGCAAGTCAAATATGAGTAAATTTCTACTTACTTATTCTCCTCTTCACCTGTCTAAGGACGAGATGGAAAACAAAGTAAAAACTGAAATCTATAAAACAGACTTGGCTAACTCACTCCCTCATAACTATGGATGTTAGACAGCACACTGTACTTGCTTTAAAAGGGAATAAATATATGAGATAAGTATGATAAAATTATTCACAACCTATCTGTATCACAAGCCTCTTCCGTGTTAAAAAAGAAATAAATTACAAAACAAAGGGCTTCTCTCTCTGTCTTCCTTGGGTAGGAAAAAAAGAAGTTCCTCACTCATCAGATAACCACATGACAGACCAGACCCCTTATTAGCTCACAGTTCCATGTAATGGAAACTGATGTCATCTTTTGTCAGTCATGCTGCATATCCATTAAGCACCGTAATAAATACAAATTACAATAGAAACATAGGTAATACTTTAGCGAATTAAAAATGGATTGCCTTTCAAGTACTAAAAAATAGCAAGAAGTTAATATATGCATTTGAGGATTAGAAAAGCAGTAAGTCCAAAAAGAGTGCTATAGAAGACAATTTTGGCTGTATATTGGCAAGATCAGTAAGACCCAGTTAAAAGTAGCGACGAAATTCTTTACTTCCATTGGATTTAACACTGTGAGAATTAATTCAGACCTCAGTCACATAAAGGCTGTAGAAACAAGCACACTGATGTGAGAAATTACCACCCCATGGCAGGAGTTACTGCCCACCCAGCTCATCTCAGCGTGCAGCTATGTGGATTAGCTGCAGCCCCCTTCTCTGGTCCTCTTTAATGGCAGTATGGAGAGTGAGAGGGATGATAAGTCCCCATAAAGCTTGTTAACGTAGCTCATGGAAAAATACTGAAGAGATCATAGCAATAATTTCTTCAATCACTCTAAGCAAAATTGTCAGGACATCAGTTTATGGCTCCAAAAGCATCCAGTAAATGGGACGTTTACAGATAATCTGTTCTAATCTCTAAAAAAGGTAAATCCTTTGTTTGCACGGAGGACAGATTTGTGCAAGTCTCCCTTCAGCATCTCACTTTAGCTTCCACCTCTGCCCTTTTAAAAGGCAGAACTGATCTTCCTTCTCCACCATTCTTTCCTGGGGGTGCACAAACATTAAACCCACTTATGAAATCCAGTTGTGCACTCCCAGACAGACCTGCCAAGAATTTACTCTTCACAAAGAAAAGATCGTGTAGGTGGTTCTGAATAACTCTTGCAGTATCATCTGTGCACAGATTTTTTGTTCAATTGTACACTAATTAACTCTTATTTTAATCCATCCAGCTTTGGTCACCTTCTATTACAGTGACATAAGTGACCCTGTGGAACATATCTTAACTCCCCACTTGATTAGCACCACTTTAACTCAGACCTACACTTGTTTCCTATCACGCCCTACATGTGTTCAGAAATGAACTTCTTCACAAGACTATTTTTTATCTAATTTGTAGGATTTTCTCTCTGTGTTCAATGCTGTAAGACATGGATGGTCAGCTGGGCTTTGTAAACGGGAATAAGAAATGTAGGGATCATTTTCAGTGGTGCTTACATACTCAAAACAACAAAAAAGAGCAGAACACAAGACCCCTTCTGTAACACATGAAATGCTAGTTTCTTTCCTTCTAGAACAAGATGTGACTTTCTGACTGAATTTATTCTGTCACTTAGCCTCAGCCCATTAATTGCATGAGGAAACAAACTCCAAGGCCTAGATCAGATTCTGGGACAACCTTCCATTTGTTATCACCACGTTAAAAGCAACTCAGCTCCCATCTTTCCATGAAAGGAAAATAAACAATTTCCCATTTAAGCTTATAAGATCAATGCTGCAAGAAAGTGAATTGTGTGAGTATGTCTGCAACAAAGGAAAAAAATATTTATGTGAGATGTGACTTCAGACACAAAGGTATTAAAAAGAGATCATTATCTGTTTTGGAAGCAGAGAACAGAATTTCTATATATCATTATGAGATTCTGATCAGTTCTAGAAACTGAAAAGTACTAATGTTATTTCATTTCAAAACAGATGGGAAGGTTCACCCTTCACAAAGGCTGAATGACTCAAGAGCAATCATAAATTATTAAGTGATTTGAAGGATTTTTCCACTCCTCTTTTCCTCCAAGTCCTCTAAACTGATTTTGTAGCTAATGCAAGGACAGATCTGAGGGAGTAATTATCAAGCAGGTATGACAGGATTAAGTAAACGCTCTATGACAAGACAATGCTGAGCTTCTCTCACTGAACCACTACATAAATTATTTGTGGTCTGGATTAAAGTATTTAATTAAATCATCTTTGTGTAGATGAAACATGAAAATCATTTTTTAAATTGCTGCAAGAGAGCAAAACACTTCCCTTCATTTGCTTCTTACTATCTATTGAGTCTGTAGTTCAAAAAACAAAAATGATCAAAACAGCAGTGACTCACTGGCAAGAGCATTAGGATAAATGGAATTGCCTTGAAAAGTTATCTCCTTGCATACTTTTCTCCTGCAAACAAGATGATTGTAGTGTTAGGCAAATGCATTACTGGAAAAAGGGGAACTTCCAGACCAGAAAGGTTGTGTCCCTCCATGATATGAAAGCTTTACACACAGTTCTTACTGAAGTAAAGCTGACACTCACTTCAGTGAGCTCTTACTCAACATCAGCATCCTTCTAGAGGACTCTTGAGGGAGAAAAAGGATTATCATGGTTTTTTTTTATAAAAACAACAGTGGGAAGCAAGGAAAACCTTGCTACTTAAGAAAAGAGTAAATGTGTGTAGAACAAAGGATTTTTTGACCCCTGAGAACAACAAGGGGAAAAGCCACCAAATTTAAGACATAGTTCTTCTTCCTGAGATTTATTTTCTGCAGTACCAGAAGGGAGAATCAACACTGTAGAGTTGCTCAGTTAAGGTCAGTAGGTTCAAAATATTCTCTACCTCTCACTGCCCACATCAGGAACTAAGAGACACAGCTAACCTAGGAAAGGAGAACTCAGAGACAAGTACCTAGAATTTTTGTGGGCTGCACTGAAGAACATTGGAAGTCCTGGCTGAGCTGGGGCAGAGAGAAATTTTATTGCTTTCATTAAAATGTTTTTTAAAACCACATTTAGCAAACTGTTTTGAGAAATGAACATCTGAGCTTGGTTTGACTCCATTTGGCTGCTGAATTGAATGGAATAATCTACTGGTGGATAAAATGCAAGGATTTGGACTTAATTCTCTAGCCACTGTCAACTAGGATGGAATGACTTCAAGCTATTTCTTTTTATTTGGACTAGTATCTTGGCTGGAAGAAAGCCCAGTGGGGAAGAACTGTGTTGGTTATTAATGCAAATCCTTACTATCTCCCTTCAGAAGAGAAAGGTGGTGTCATTTTTCATACCGGATGTCTGCTTCTTATTGCAGAAAGCAAATCAATCCTTTTTTTTTTTTCTTTTAATTGCAAGCCATAACAAAAAAAGTAGAAAAAACTAATCGTTTGTACAAAACCATCACAGATGCATCAAACAAGAAAGTACTGTGAATTGATTTTTAGGTCTGACAAACATTGTCACAATCTCTTCAAATGACAACTAAGATGAAAAATCTACCTCCAGCTAAACTTTATTATTCCTTCTGCTGCATGGATGGCAAAATAAATATTTTTCTGAAGGGAAAAAGAAAGAAAGTTAGATAAAACAAATAATAAAAACTTTTATTATAATTTCTTTTCAACCCTACTTTTTGAGAAACAGCATATGGATTTCTTGCTCTCAAAAATAGCAAAATTAGGTAATAAATGTTCTATATGAATAGTCATTAAATGAAGAGTCCATGTGAATATATCTGCAACAAAAACCAAGACCTAATATTCAACAATTTCAGTGAGTTTTTGCTCACATGAGCATAAGTAGCAGAAACTAGATCAACACGGCTCAACAATGTAACAAAAAAGGAGTCTCTTCTAATAATTCTAATAATTTCTGGATATACTCTACTGAGAAGTCACTGTGAATGAGAGAGATACTAACACCATAAATATGCCTGTAACAATAACATGCACCAGGGAGGGGGGGGAAATACGAAAACAAGAATATGAAACTGCTAATGCAAATGAATTCTACCTAAGAATTACATAGTGGAGGTTTGCAGTAACCTCCAAGGTGTATGATATTACACATATTAAAATGTTTCCACAGTATAATCCGAAAGTGATTTAAACACTTACAGCAGCTTTTCTAAGAAGTTAGATATATTTCTGCTGGACCACTTAACAATCATGAGCTACTGCTTAATTTCCTTTCCCATCACTACAGACTGTCAATAAATGCATGTATGTTACATTTTATTTTTCTTCTTAGTAATTAGTCTTGGTCCACCTGCCTGGCATATTAACTGATTCTACAATCCCACATTTGTGACATAAAATGATTTTCATCATGACAGATTGAGACATATTCCTGTATAAGAGTGAAAAGTGGGGCATATTTGACTGGAAAGGGGAGAAAAATTCCAACCCTCCTTTAGATATGTTTGCTTTGATTAGGCTAATCAGTAGCTACAGGAAGACAGAGTGTGGTGCAGTTAATTTACTAGGGAGCTGATAACCAGAGAGGCTTGTGAAAAAGTTTTTAAGGTTATTGTGGGTAATGGAGACTTTAAGGATATGTCAATCACTTTTTGAAGATTAACTAATTTGATTCATAACTTCAGACTTAGTTCAGTATATAACTTAGTTCACTGATTTAAAATTTTTTTTCTTTAGTGGACTGTTGTGAAGAATATGCCACTTTATAGCCATTTTGCAGTAGCTTGAACATTAAGCTCAATCTAGACCTGACACTAGAAAATCTCTGGTCCCTCTCCCTTTACACAAGGAATTTGCTCACAGATTTAATTTCCATTTTTCAGTTCCAATTTGTACTGTAGACCATACTTGAGCAATGAAACTGTATCTTGAGTCTCTGGGTCTGGATTAAAATTTGATGTGTCCTGCTGCACGGGCATGTGTGTCCTTGGATGGTATCTGTCAAGGGTGCTCCAGTGTCAAGTCCTTGAAACTTGCCAGCACTTCTGGCTTTGAAGGGCAACTGAATAAAATACACTTAACAGGGTGGTCTTGTATGTCAGCAGGAGCACCTGCTGTGATTCCTGATAAAGTGGATTCAGTGGTGTGAGTCTGTGTGACAGGGAACGAAGACCTTCCATTTACACAAATTGACTTGAAGGAGCAAATACTGAGATACAGCAAGCAGGTAGGACTGCTTTTGTCTCAAATGGAGCCATTCCAACCTATAGCAGGTTAGAATTTGGCTGGGTAAATTTATCTACAGAAGAATGAGGTGTTATTCATGTATTTTCTGGGTTTCATATATTCTCTCATAAAAACACTGGCTGTTGGCTTTGCTGCTGATTAGCAACCTCCCACCTTCTCAATCCGGGCGAGTTGGTGAGGAAAGCTGTCAGACCAAAAACAGGATTTCTGGCAAGGCACGCTCTGGCCAAGGCACACTCTATGGAGCACATGCTGTGTAGGAGAGGCTTTGCAATTTGGGAAACTGGGCTTCGTGAATTCTAATCCAGACCAGCCCGAGTTTAGCTCCTCAGAAGAGCAAGCTAAATTAAAACGAACAATTTTCCCAAGTGAAAAGGAATCTAACCACTATTTTTGAAATGATACGAGAATGGCCTAGCAGGGTGTGTATATTGCTGTTTGATCACTGTGAGAGTACATCTAATTTGATGTTTTCATGGGGAGAAACTCTGCAAGTAGAAAGTACCAGAATTACATGTGGCCCTAGATGTTAAATTTCACAGAAAATGGTAGTTGTTGCCCTCTGAAGTGTCTGACAGCTATCATTCAGGTGCACAGAAAATAGCATCCGAGAAACCACAATGAAGCCAGACAGCTACAACTCCACGTGTTCACAGTAGATCTTGCACAATCATTCCACTGAGACTAAACATGAGACAAATCAGAGGGAACTATGAATTCCCAGTGTAAAAAGAGCTCAGCGAGGAAAATATTTATTCCTGTGAACAATTTATTTGTACAGGGGGAGCTTATCCAGAGCTAGTGGCTGTACACACACACACACACACTGTAACGACTAGGCAAGACAGAATGGGATGGAGAAAGGATCCCAAAACAGAACCTAGGACTGCAGAGGCAGTAAAGTGCTCGCTTATGTCTGCAGCAGAGCTCAGATCCCTGCTGTTCCACTTGGTAGAACTGCTCTTCTCAATCCCTCTATGGATTTTTAACAACTTATTTCATGAGCAACAAAGTTTGCCAATACACTGTGACAATATTAATGTGTATAAACCACCAACCTTTTTTCTTGTTTCAACAGAAGAGTCTAAACAGTTGCTAAGATTGCAAATTAGTTCATCTCTGCTTAAAGGATTAACTTTTTAGATCTTTTGCAAATCAGTGAATTTGAAAGGAAAAAAAAAGGACACGTACATAATGCTTTCCCAGAGGGAGTAAAGTCACTCCCCCAGCAAAGCTGCTTTCAACTCCAAGTTCTGCTAACAAAATGGCAAAGGAAAATCTCTCTGCACCAGCTTGTTCATGTCAGACACGACCTTGGGAAATGTTTTGTAACATGTCAGAACACAAAGAATACAGAATTCGGTAATTAGCAAGCATGCTGAGATTATATTGATGTTTTACACCTATTGGTGAGTAGACAAACAAAGGAGGGGCAGCAAAAAGGAGTACTGAAACCACAGCAGGCTGGACAGTCAGGTTGATGAGAGTAGTTAAGAAGATTAATGTATACTCTAAAGTGAACTCCCCTAGTCAGTCAGTGCTCAATAATTTAAAAGACAATGCCAGGGCCTTCATTTCAAGGTGACAGAAAATTCTGATGATGAAAGATGCAGCCGAAAACTTACTTTTAATTAAAAAGCAAACAGGCTGGAGCTCCCATGTGCCAAAAAGGAAGTAATAACATTTAGGAAACAGTGGGGAGGGATTATTATTTAGATAGTCCATTTTATTAAATAAAAGAATTCAAAGAGAACCAGTAACAACTTTTCCGCCCTTGTATCCTGAATAACGTAAGATGATTACTCATCAACTTAATGAGAAAAAGTTTGAGGCTAAAGAGAAAGCAATTAAACTGACAGATTTGCTGCTACCAAGAACAGATATCCACAAAACGCAGAGCTAGGATGCATTAAATGACCAGAATAATTCATGTACATGAATGAAGACGATGAAGAAATGCATGACAAAATTCACATCTCCTATGCAATAGTACAACAGGCCGATCAGTGACAAGCAAACTGACACGTTCAGATGGACACAGAGGTGACATATTCCTAATATTCATTAAAAATTGATCAAAATGATTATATTAACAGTTTTTTACATGTGAGAGCTCAGAAATTTGAGCAAAAGAGGCCAAAACTAGTTTTCTACAGAAGCTGGATGCTTCCAGTTAGCTTCCCTCTCTTGCTGCAAACACTTTTAACATGGTGAAGTTTAGTTACAAAACTATTTTAATGTTAAGAATTTATGAGTTGTGGGCAAGAGCTTTTTTTCCTAGGGATCACTGAGCTCTGTAGCCTCAGCCATGCAACGTCTGCCACAGCATGTGCCAGTGGGGAGCAGCAGCAGCATTTCGTCATGGTCAACTGTGACATCTTGCTGACTGCTCCATCTTTTTCCCAATGCTAAACTCAATGATCTTAAACTTCAGCTTAAATTTCAACATCAAAGGCCTAAGAGGAAGTTACTACTTCACATATCCTCTGCACTTGGAAAGACCATATTTGGCAGATACTGTTCAATGAGGGGGATGAAAGAGGATGCTGGTGAGAGCAACACTTGGCCCTGAATCTATTAGGCAGGACAGGCTCAGATGTTATCTGCCCTAACTCAATGCTGTATCTCAGTGCATCTTCATTTTCAATCTTGCTGAAGTCAATGAGACTACTCATGAGCTTTTACACTTCAGCCTATGATTAAGTACTTCACTAAATAAGGTCATTAAATTTAAATTGTAGATGCTTGCTAGGTACTCCTGAAGGTTGTTCTCTCACCTGCAACATAATCCCTGCAGGCTTATGGCTGGCAAAACAAGTGGCTAAATAACATCCAAATCTGCATGTCAGCAGTCCTCCCACTGAACTTAAGACAGGGGAAATTGATTGATTCAAGAGGGAGCTGTGTTTACCCTGCTGCTGATGTAGGGAGGAACAGTAGCACATTAGGGCTCGTGGAACAGGATGAGACACACAGAAAAGGAAAGGTGGATGAACCTGGCATACTACAGTGTCTGGCAGAGGTATCTTAGCTGGTTTAAGTAGCAAAAGCCTTACAACTGTGTTCATACAGCATTTTGCCACCGTGCATTTTTGCCATTGCTCAGCAGAAACAATCAGTGCAGCACAGCGTTTTGCCAGTGCAGTTAACTAGCTCAGGTAGATGTACACATTCTGGCCCTTATAGAGATATATCCTAAAGGATTCCTAAAGGATGAACACAGCACTTCAAACACTACCAGGCTATTTTCACTTCTCTCTGTTCAGTGTGCACACCTCAAAGCAGCCCTCTACCCTGCTGCCTACTCCCAAACAGGCTATCAATCATGATGAAGGGCATGTTAAAGCCATCATGCAGATAACAGACCATTAAAAGCTCAAATGAGACTACTAAACATGTTTCATTAATCATAGCACAATCCAGTCTTGAACGAGGAGCTACAGATTGGGCAGGTCAGTAATGGAAAGCTTCTTTCTACCAGATTCTAGTAATTGGGAAAGGGAGATGGTTGCCTTAAACCTTCTGCCCTTCCTCCTCTTCCTTGGGTGCACATGACCTGTGAGGGTTACACTGCTGGGCAAAAAGAGTGAGAGAATAAAGAATAAAAATGAGAGACCCGCTATGAAAAAACAGTGTGAAGGCTCTTCAGAGAGCCTGGATTCTCAAAGGTGCCAAAACACCCACAACTCACACAAATTTTAGTAACAGCACTTCTGAAAATCTGGCCAAACTGGCTCCTTCTCCCTGGCAAGGGGTCTTTATTTAGGGATTTGACAGAGTATTAGAAAGAGGAGTTTTCTTCCTAGGGGCACAGACCCAGTGCTGATCTGACCAGTGTAAAAGCAGGAAAATTTTAAAGAAAATACAGTGAAAAAGAGATGCCCCCTTTACACCACTTCTTATTCGTACATGTCTGGCTTTTTCCAGTAGCTTTCCAAGCCCTTTCCAGAAAAAGCCAGCAGGTTACCTGCTAGGCAACTGCCAGGTGAACAAGAGCTGCCTGCTGAACACATCTGGCTATTTAACCCTCCTGATGGCACATGCCTCTGCATAATAGCTTCCAAGTGGGACACAGTTTTTTAGGGTTTTTTCCTCTGCAGGCAGGTTGGAGAAGGTGGTTTCAGTAGAGATAAGTTGTTTCCTTGAACAGCAGAGACAGAAATCACTCTCAAAAAGACTCTCATAATTAACTGGAAGAGACAAGATGCCAGAACTAAAAGGGCCTAAGAGAATGGGGTTCAAGTTTAATCCTAGCGGAGGATTTGAATCAACAAAGTTCTTGTGAGGAGGCAGGGTTTTTACTGTAGTTTCACCTCATTGTGGTCATGCTGAACTTCATGGTTTACCCTGATAAAACACTTTCAAATGGGCAGAGACATCAGTTGTCGACATGGTTGGATGGGTTTTACTATGCAAGGCTAAAAAATGGGAAAGAAGTGTTGAATGCAGAAAAGAGCTTTCAAAAACACACTAGCAGAGGTTTGATTACGCCAGATATCTGCTACTCTATTTTTGAGCTCATTCCGCTCACAATGGTATGTATTTGATATGTTATCACTTAACTCCTGTATACTAAAATGACAGCCTCTATTCTCATAATGTGTGTTTCAGGTGGGATTCTGGAGCACCACCAATTAAAAGGCCAGAATACTTTCATCTGTTTATAATCCCCTTATTCCTATTTTTTGTTTTTAATGTTGCTTAATACTTAAGGATCTGCAGAACCTACGGCTCCTACTTGTGCCCTGCCAAATGGGGATGGATTTAGAGGACTCAAAATAATGTCCCTTCTGTGAAATTTCCTGAACATGCTGTGCTTTATGGCAGGGGTTGGAAGCACTCCTAAGCATTTGGAGAATTAAATCCCTGACAATTAATTATGTTTCTACAGTAGAGTATCTTCCTTCCTCTATGGGGTTAGGCAGCAGGAGCCCCACAAATACCTTGGGCGTGTTATTAGTATTGCATATTCTAGAAGTATCTAATAAAAGGAAAAAGTTGGTGGTTTCTGCTTTTTTTAAAGAGTAAGCTTTTTGCTCTTATGACTGCTATGAAAAGCAAGGAAGGGTAATATTAATGAGCCAAACAACAAACAACTCTATACTTCCTTTTTTCTTGACATCATCATTTTTAAGTAGGTCTCCTGATCTCTGAGAGTTTTACCATGGTAGATTATCCCCTTTAAAGCAGTTTCAGGAATTAACCTCTCAGACTCAGTATTTCGGGTCCATATAAAAACAGAGGTGTGATTTTTCTCCTGTGTGCAGAAATCCATGATGACCTCTTCCGGAGACCTGTCAGTGTTACATGGACACAATATCTCCTCACAAGCCCATCTTTGGAATTCTGTCACCTTTCTCTGCCTGAGAATCTGCTAGGAGAGATTTACTGCCCTGTTCAGCCATCACAACCTACAGCACGGGGGTTTCTTTTGCTATCGTCTTTTTCCAGACTGTTCACAGACCCTCAGATAAATGTGACCCAGGTTTTGAGTGAGGAAATAAAAATGTTAAAGGGGGTGGGAAAAGGCAGGAAAGCATCTTACCAGTATAAGACTGCATGAGTCATGTAAGGTGTATCAATAATTAAGCACTAAAAAGAATGAAGCAGAACAAGTGTGGATTAGAGGTGCATCCCAAATATGGGCTGGAACTAATGAGGCTTTTCTTTTTACCACCAGAGAAAGTTTATTACATGTACTTCAAAGGCAGCTGACTTGGTGAGCAGTGGAGGTGGGTCAGATACAGCCTTTCCTCTGACACTCAGCATAAAAGGAGAAGCATTCATAATGGAATGGCTGAACTGGCTATGAAAATAATAACCCATGACTTTGGAAAATTTTAAAGAGAGGATTAAACCCAAAAATAAAAAGAGAGAGAAGGGAAGAACAGCATATTAAATAAAAACAGAATCCTGTAGTTTTTTCACAGCTACAAAAAGTGTGTGCTGATGCCATACATGCTCCTCATTCTGACCTCTGGCCAGGTCCATAAAACCTGATCTGTGATATATCAGGCTGTTAAAATGCCTCTGCTCTCTTCAGCTAAGGCTGCTCAATTAAATGTGGACAGTTGTGAAAGTGGGGTAAAAACCACTCTGATTATCAGTGTAAGTGCCATCAAACTGAGAGCTATTGCACACACCACTAGACCAGAAATGTTACTGAGATACCTACAGGGCTAACAGTGCAGATGGGGAAATTAAAAAACAAAAAAACAAAAAAACAAAAAACCAGCATCATGCAAAAGTACAAGTTAAGAAGCTTGAGGAATAAAAACCCAGAGAGAAATACTGAATGGGGTGAAAATGGGTGGAAAGCAGTATATTAGACAATAAAGATAAGCACAGCACATCTGTGTAGCACCAGATTTCTAAAATGCCCTTTGTAACAGAGCTGTACAGTCAGACAAATTCAGCTGCTTCTCTTGCACCCCATTGCTAAATCTCCTTGTGATTCTTTACAAGAAATCACATCGGTTTGCAAGTGAGCAATTATTAATCTGCTACTGATACTACAATGATGCAATGGCATTTCAGGAACAGAACTGTGCCACTACAACATGGGCTAGAGTGTGTGGAAAAAATGCATGACACCCTTAAACTACAGCTCAGACATAAGTAGACAAATCCCAAGCTATTCCAAGCTAAATGAAAAAGCTATGACAACTTCTCTTTCACAATTGCCAAATTTATCCACATTTCACAGTTCCCAAAACTTTGGTTCCTTAATCTTTTTTTCTTGAATTTTAACAGAATTTCACACATTTTTACTTTTCAGAAAAAATTAATCTGGATCAACTGTTTCCCTGGTTTTGAGTATAGATGGTAAAACTACTTCTAAGAGACCTCTGCTGGTTACTGAAGTCTCCTTTCTTAGGAAAACAAAACCCCACTGTACATCTCACATATGCACTGTTTTCTAATTAAAAGCTGGATTCTCATCTAATTTTCCCCAACATAAATCCAAGGACAGCTTAAATGAAAGTAATGAAATTGCTCTGGATTCAGTCTATGGTAAAGAAGACAAGGCTCTTGAATGTCTCCCCTGAGATCTCTATTAGCAACGCTGTTTTTTCAGTGAAAAATGCACCACATTCTTGCAAGATCCCCTGGAGGGGAAAATGAAGTTTTTGATTTCATGAATTCTGCACAGTTACTGTAAAACTTTTGGTGAGATCTGAGAGGAAATGGTTACAACAGCCTGCTATCTCAGTATATCTCCTACTAACAGCACTGGAAACACAACCAGAACACGTAATTAAGTAACTTGTTTCAGTTTGTATATTCTAAGCTTATAAGGGAAAACTGTGATGCAACTACACCTGTCTTCCTTCTTAAGTGTCATCAGCACTAATTGTTTACCATTTTGCTCATGGCAGTTGCTGGATTCGATTGATTTCAACATATTGCTAAGAGATACTAATCCCACTTGGAGGGCAGGAAATGGGCACTGGCATTGGTAAGGGTGCTTCTAGCTTTCAGGCTAATAGAACACTTGTGACAGAACTTTTATCCTCCTTCATCCGAAGGAGTTTGCCTCCCCCTCTTTGCTCTTTGACAATGGACTATGAACAAGACATCAGAGCTACAAAGTTCCTTGGAACAAGTTTATGTTTTGCCTGACAGCTAGGGCAGACAGAGGCAGTCTTTGGAGAGAACAAAAAGTACCAGCTATTTTGGATATCTTAAGAAGCATATCCTCAGTGAATTTTTGCAGAGGTGGACATGTAAGTGTGACTTTTTTTTTTTTCCCCAAAAAAGCCCTCAGCCTTATATTACAGCTCTCCTGTCTCTGCTTTTAACACTAGTTGCAACTTACTTCGGAGTTTATCATTGCTTTTTCAAGCACTGGTCACAAGGGGACAAAAATAATGAAAGGTGCTCTCCAGGTCTCAACACATTTTCCAGAGATTACTAACCTAATCTTTAGTTCTTAATTTTGACAACCTGGAAACCTTACATATTGTTAGAGAAATGATTACACATTTTCCTCTTCTACTAAGGGATAAATTAAGACTAATCACAGCTTGTGATAATGAAAATCAAATTTCTTCTCCTTTAGAATCTGCCTTCCAACCTTCATCCTAAGAAATTAGCATTCCCATCTGCCTTCAGTGTGACAGTCAGAGTTACATAGCAAGGTACCCTAAAGTAATATATACCAACCAAGTTAGCCCAAACCTCATGCCAGCAAGGGCTCCGTGTTCATTAGTACACAGGTTCTGTTCAGACTGAATCACCCAGCAGAGCAAACCTGATAAACAGTCAAATGTGGGCACAAGTGACATTTCTATTGCATTAGCCAGAACACACGATTTGGAGTTTGGGCTGACTTTAAGCTTACTATGGAAAGACAGATGGTTTCTGATCCAGGGTAAGGTTTCTCAGAATAGTTAATCCATTAGTATTTTAGAACAAAAATGAATCAGTGACTTTATACCAGATACCACTTGGTGCTAGGTAGCTATGACATTTCCATCTCTAGTTTTTTATTTACTGTATCGCTGAACAGTGACCTTTATCAATAAGTCTGCACCTCATAATCTTCTGCCTTTTAGGGAAAGGTTAAGTACAGAACTGGCTCTCTGGTGAAGTGTGCCTTGCCATTTCAGAGAGAGAGTGCTCCAGCAGGAAACTGCAGATGGACCTCAGTGCTCTGTTGAAAACACATGGTAATGGGAAGACAGGAAAAGGGTTGTAAATCATAAGAAAGGTGAAAAACAAGGCAGCTCAAACAGTGGTGTCATACCTTCAATGAGAAAACAGCTCTGAAGCACATGAAGAACTGTTGTCACCGAAACACACAGATATTCAAATATAACTTTTGCTGCCCATGATTAAATGGTACCAACTGTACTGGCTAGGGCAAGATGGTGCTGATCCTGTGTTCTGTATTTCCAATATCCTGACACTCCCAGGAGAATACAGTGGGTCAGGGTAACCCGTACCCTGTTTGCTACAGGGTTTGCAAAGAGCATACTGCAACCTGCAGCTCTTCCTCACCTTTGCTTCACTTTAAAAGAAAATCTCCCCAAATTCTGCTTCTGCACAGGTACATATTCCAGATCCAGATCTAGATTCCCCCCGACATGATCCCTGACACTGCAGTCTTGCTTCTTTACCTAAGTTTATCTAATATAGCAATCTCAATCAAGTGAGAAAAAAAATAAAAGAGTAGAAATCATATGCTGGTGGTCAGTATTCAGTAATTTAACTGAAACAGGTACTAATTTCAAGGTGATACAGAAGTCCCTCTGAAGTCTGGCCGCATTTTTTTCATGGAGTAGAAGTCAACATCAATGTTATCAGGAGATAGAGGAAAATGAGAACTAAGTATCTACAACATTTAATTTTAATCTTTGACTTAATTATTTGAAAATCCTTGACAGGAAAAAGGAGCTGAAGAAAAATAAGGAGGAAATAATTTCCAGTAAATCCTGATTAAATTAGGTGGAAGATGTCTCATCTGGAAACGTCAAGATCATGGAGAGGCTTTCCAATACATTGAAAATGAAGGATAAGGAGCATTCTAGGATGTAATTTCTCTGAACAGGTTGGAGGGAGGCATTCAGAAAGCAGGAAGAATATCCTCTTCCCAACCAATTATCACTCCCAGGGCAGAGTTATTAAGAGTGAGGCCTCGAGAATTGAGGGTCAAATGAGAGAAAGTAATAGCAGACTTGTTTAGGCTTACAGAGCGGTCAGAAACCATAAAGCAAAACTATAAAGCATTTCCTGCTGCCTGCTTGACCTTGGCACGGGGAATTCTTCCAAGATCCTAGCTGAAAGCTTTTCTGTTCTTCAAAACATGCATTTCAGGAATGAAAAGCTTTTTCATCATTGATGCAACTGATTACAGGAAACTGATAGACCTGTGCCTCCCCATAAAAATACTGATCAATACCAATCTCCACAGCTGTCTGGCTATGCTTCTCTATCCTCTTTCCAAATAAGTTGTGTGGCTTGTCACAAGACTATGAACCTGTAACAGTGCACTCTGTGTACTCTGGTCTGCTGGGACAGAGTAAATGATCTGCAACAGATCCATAACTTCAATTTGAAGTTTGATAGCAAAGATGCACAGTAATCTATCAGAAGTTAGGAGAGCTGATATGCTCCAGTGGTCCACTGCTCCAGACAGTTAATGAGTAGACGGAGATGCAGATTAGTGGAAGGAAAAGCTCTATTACTATTCTTTTCAAAGCCAAGAGGCTTTGAAGAGCAGAGCAGTTAAAGACATCACACAGGAAGAGGGAAAGTCTTCAATACAGGGAGATCACAAACAATTTAGGACTTGCCAGGTCCCAGCCAGCTCCTGAGGCTTGCAGGCTATCAATATGCAGCTCCCAGCAGGAATCCCTCTCAGCATTGTGGGAGGGCTGCCTCGGTCCACAGTTCTCACTTCAGCCTCCCAAGAGTCTCAAGGAGCAACCCCATGCAGAGAGCTATAAAGCAGTCCTGTCCTTTGATATCTACAACTATCATGGCAAGTTGTTTCTACACTAATTCCCTGGTACATAATCCAAGCCCTAACTCCTGTTTTGCTGTGGTTTTGTTTGAGTACTTACTCATGTGGACTGATTAGCCAGCCCTGCTTTAAGCTCAATACTTCTGACCTCCAAGTTAAGCAACAGGAATTTAGTTTTACTCTTTTCCTGTTCTCAGTCAACCATGACACCAGATTTGCTTCCTGGGTTTAATTATATGCTTCATTTTTGTTGCTTATTATGTCATTCTGACACTTTTTGAACCCCCTGTAGTGTATTGCAATATACCTGCAAAAGGCCAGTGTTAAAGACATTACGTGAAGAAGAAAAAAAAATATTCTCATAAAAACTGTCACCCACAACAGCATGTTTCTATGGTAATACAGGACTGCTTTGGGTTGTTATGGCAACTAAACCTTTAAAAGCAATAGCATAAAACCAAAGCAAAAAAAACCCCACAAAAATGGAGCTTCATCACTGCTCTTCTCAATTTTATAAATAATTCTCAGCCCTCCCTCCCCACAAGAAGACTAGATTGGGTGTTACAGTGATCAAAACTCTTTAGGAAGATAAAGAAAACCACTTGGCTTCTCAGCAATGGGTGTGTGGAACCTCTTACCACTCTCTTAGAAACAATGACTAGAAATGCTCGTCCATAAAAAAAAAGCCTCTGGCATAACACAGCAAAACAAATAAAAAGATGGTGGCAGAGACAGTAGACTAATTGCTGACTGCAGCTAAGTGGGGATGGTGTCTGCACTACCAACCTTGCAGAAGGGATACACCAAAATTACATTGAATTAAATGTTGAGTTAGATCCTTAATGCTACCACGTACTTCAGTATTTCCTTGGCAAGTGGTTTTTTTATAGTCAGATGTTGCTGCCAAAAAATTGCAGGAAAATTCTAGATATGTGCACTTGCCTCTATACAGCTGCACAAAAATTTACTGTGATATATGCTTGTTCAAAATAATCTTAGGTTTCCAGATATATCATCTTGAATAACTTGTGATGTGTTGCCACTTCTCCCTTTTCCTCTTCTTTCTTTCCTCCTCAGTATCCTGGACATTTATTCACTCTATTCATCTCCAGATTGCCTTTTCATTTATCTACCAGTTATGTCTACTTCCCTTTATCATGTTGGAAAGAATTAAATGATCACGAGAGTAGAACTGACAGTGTGTGGACATTCTCTTCTAATTCTGCTGAGGTGCTCCAAAACTGATATCCCAGAAGAGCATCCCTTGGCTGCCCTGCTCATGCACTTCAGCCTTCGTGCACGTCAGACCTGGCTGAGGTCACCCAACTCTTTTTACTTGTGACCCACAGCAGGGGGCCAGAGCGGAAAGCAGAACATATTTAAAGATTGCTCCTCCAACTATTCACGTCTTTTTTTAGTTAGCCAAAAAAAGAAGCTGTAAGTTCAAAGCAGGAATGTTTACGTAAATCAGGGAATACAGGAACTAGACTTCTTTACTGATACAAGTCAGCACCATCCTGTTCACTCCAATGTTTTATAAAAATAGTTCTTATCAGCTGAGATGCACTCTCTCAGGATTTTAGGACACCAGTGTAACAACATTCAGATCATCATTTCTTAGTAGTATGAATGGGAATGTGCACGAATCTTCAAATACTGTCAAAAACTGGTGACAACATGACTCTGCAGCAGGTTGGCAAAGCCCTACAAAATGTCACCTTGTACCTGCAATAATGATATCCTGAAGCATACAGAGGGAAATATTATTACTGTCTATTAAGCAGAACATGTGCAGGAAGATATGGCAATGCAAGGAATCAATGAAGTTCAGGAGATCCTGTGCCACTTTCAGAGGTGATGAGCATTTCAGTAAGTTGCTGTGAGCATAAACTGGCAGACATTTAGTGCTGATGACAGAAGAGTGGTGGCATTGAGTCAGCCAAGGACAATTTTAAAAGAGAAGAAGTATGATGGCTCACTCCACTGTAGGGCTTCGGTCCTGCTCCAAGTTACACATCTCAGCAGGACAAAAGCAGTAAGCATGTGCTAGGTCCTCAGATGGTTCATGCTCTGGCATAATTGTCAACAGCACCACTGAATTTTGTACCACCTCCTTTGCTATCCACCTCCATCACTCTGCTCCCACCAGACAAATTCCCTTGGTGTGTCAGAATAGCACTTCCTTGACAGCTCCCCCAGTCCTTAAGTAGAGAGGAAAAAACCACTACATCCGCAAACAGACCTAAGTGGCTTCAGGATTTCACTTAGTTGTGCCAGTAGGTAATGGCTTTCAAGAATCTGTTCTGCTGACATATTCAGCTCCACAATGAATCCCAGAACCACAAGCACCAGAAGCAGCTAACACAGGGTTTGTGTTACATCACAGCAGGAATACCATCAGCTTAGATCTTGAGACCTTTTGAAGTATTTAGGCAATGCAAAGGAAAAACAAACAGGTCTGGCTTCTCACCAGAAAAAGTCAAATGTGCATCTCTTTTACAGACATGAACTTGGACAAAATTTACTGCAGCTATGGATTTTGCACTTAAGGTCCAAATTCTTTTCAGGACTGTGAATTTCACTGTGACTAAATGCGGGAAATAAAATATGAATACAGAAAAGCTGCAGACACATTTTGTCCCCAAGTATGTTTATAAATCACCTCTTGGTGTGTATCTAGAAGGACTAGGACAAAATTCTTTTTGTTGTTAGTAGTATCTCAAAGGACAAAAAAATATTTACCTTGAGGAGTCAGAGGCAGTAATTCTCTTTTGTCTAATTGAACTGCTTGGCCCATGCTAACCACAGCTAGAGATTACTGCAAAGAACATGGAGTGGAGCCAGCTTGAAATTTAAGTAAAATACAGACACTTGGGCGATGCAGAGCAAAGTGGCCCATTACAGACATAGCTGATTTATTTTTATTTAACCTTGCTAGGATTAAAACAAGGGGTTCAAACACCCCTGATTCTCTAGATTAATTAGAAAAAGGAAGCCTGTGAAGGTTCTACTATTTCCACAAAATTGGACTGATTACTGATTTCATTTACATGTCCAACTTTTAGCTCATGTAGCTGTCCCCAGGTTTGTACACAGTCTCAGTGCCGTTATGTAATAAATTGGTTTAATTTTGTACACACACTTCCCTCTTCCCTGGCTGTGCAGAGAGCTGTAATACCATGCACTCATCCTGCCGATGGGATAATCATGCCATTGACCTCTGGGCAATACATTCTACCTTACAGCTTGAACCTGTGAGACAGATATTCCCTATGCCACTTTACCCTATGCAAATCCATGTGCTGCCAAGGACAATATTACAGACATAATTTGCAGCATAAAACCAAAAAGGTGAAACCTTGAATGAGAGCTTTGTAATTGGAAATTGGGCCTCAGGTTCTTAAAAGTATGGATTGATAATGCAGAACAAGGTAGGTTCAGAGAATGGGCCTGGTTTGGAGAGAGAGAAAACAGAATATGAAGTTATTACAATGCATGTCACAGAGAACAGTGAAAAGTCTATGTGCTTGATAGATTGCATGTGATTCGAATGAGGGCCTTAGGCAGGGAAATCTAGCTATTAAATATCATTCTTTCTTTGGTGCTATTAATACAACTATCAAACCCTAGAGTAAACTTCATTTGTTAGGTGAATGACCCATGTGTCTGTTCTGCTTGGCTTTTCCCCACATGCAGAGGTTACTTATCATTACACATTATTAATTGGTGGACAGGCTGCCACTCCCTCCATATTCACTGCCTGCTCATGCACTTGCTCTGCCTTACTGTCACCAAGGGAATGCAGAGTGACTGGCCAGAGAAATTAGTACACGGGCTTAATTTGTGTGCTCCACCCAAAAAGACAGGCAGGCATTCACGTTTGTTCTTCTTCTTTTTAATAGCACTCTAAACTAAATATAATTAAACAAGGTGTAAGTTGACAGGGCAGAGGTACTGAATGCACCTGAGGGGAAGCAGAAAAATGCGAACAGACTATAGGAGAAAGCAATCAACTTAAAACATTTACTGGTGGACAGCAACTTCTGACTGATGTCTCCTTTTCAGTTTGGATGGGGGAAGTTATTATTTTCCTCCTTGGTTTCTTCCCACCCCCTGCTCTCATATATTTTCCTTTCAGCACAGCCTACTGGCATCTCATTCCCAGAAACACATTTTCCTCTGCCAATAACAAACATGCAAAGCAGAAGTGCTCCTTCTCCTAGTCTGTACCCTGGGGGAGCTGGATTTTCTAGCTTCTGAGGAGGCACAGTTTTGCTAGTCAAGGGAGATGGGGATATGCACTTTGCTCCTTTGATGCCATGCTCTGCCCAGATTTCACTCAATAAATATTTGCAAGGCAGTTCAAACAGCTCTAGGTCCATTCTCCACAGCTGGAGTACTGCAGATTAATAGAATTAAAGTCTTTTTAAATCCTGAATAAAGAGCTCAGAGGAGAGAGAAACTGTTTTTTTGCTTTAACACTGTGTTAGTCATACAATGTTTAGTTTGGGTGTTTTATACATCATAGCATCTAAGCCAAAAAGACAGCTGTAGAATGAGTGGCAGGTTAACAAAGACTGAAGAACAATAATGGAGAAAAAGCACTAGATTGATGTTGAGAAGGTAGAAAAAAGTCCTCAAAATTTCAGTGTTGCCAATAAGATTTTATCACAAATCTTGTAGCATGTGGTGGGGTTTTATTCTAAAAACTCTGGTTGTGTTATCAAAAGATGACAAAAAAATATCAGCTTTCATTTATAATTAAAACATCCCTAGCCCGCATGGGAAAAAGCTTGAAAACATGACCAAAGGGTATCCCTTGGAAATCAAAATGGAAAAATAAAGAACTCAAATCTTTTATTTTATTTTAGAATTTACCCCACCATGAGTTATACCCTATTTCTATGCACGGCTGGCCTTTCACCCCTAAATATTTCTGCCTGATGGCAGAAACAGACAAAGAACCATTCAGCTAAAATAGAACTACAGATGTTTCAGAAACTGCAGCCATTCTATTTTGGCAGCAATTCATAATCAGAATTTTCTGATTATGTCCCTTGTCACATTAAAATCCATAAACTAGAATGTGCACATGCTGATCCATATAATAAACTCTCTCCCTTGGAGCTCATTTACTGAGGTCAACCTTCTCACATACTGGCTTCTCAATAAAGGAATATCACAGCAAAGCAAACTGCAATTAAGATGGAAAAAAAAAGAGCACTTCCATCCAGTCAGCTTATCTGACAAGGCTGGAGAGACAGAAGTGTTTTTACCTTGACCCACAGAATCAGCAAGTCCCACATCTTTGTTTGATCCCCTCCTAATTACAGCAAAATTACCCTCAATCACAGTTAGAAACTTGTCTTTTTCCCCCCAAATATCCTAACCCCTTACCTTCTTCCTCTGTTCACCAAAATAAATCAGTATTCTCCTGTAGTTTCACACACAGGTGATAACAACAGCATTGTGAGACACTGGAGCACAACCCCCTCCAGTATTTCTATCAGCTGTAGCTAACTAATAAAATTCTTTATCAATGAAGCCTCAAAGATTCTGCAGCAGAAAAGAAGAACACACCATAATATCACAATCAAGAATAGAAAATCTTAAGCAGATAGAGCCTCCACAGGGACCTTTTCAAAGAGAAACTGTATTTCATTTGTGTAATAACCCTAGGATAAGCTATGCTCTGCAGTCTAACCATTAAATACTTACACAAATCTTTCAGAAGATAACAGATGTTTCTTTTATGAGAAAAGACAAGTGGCATTCGGCCTTTTTAGACACTTATAAAAATTCAGATAATTTTAAGCTATTTTAATAGCTGCCTGACAATTTTATTAATGCACTCTGCTACGACATGATCCTGTTTCCTTCACAAAAAGACTGACTCATATACACACCAAGGTGCATGTTGCTAATGCTTTCCTCTTGATTAGTAAGAAAAGAAAGCCTGTTCCACTGACCAGAAAAAACAGAAAGACCTCTGCAGGACTTAACACAAACACTGTGTCAGCCCGCAGAGATCCTGTCTCAAAATCATCTGGAAGCTTTAATGATTTACTCAGTGTAAACTGACAGACTGAACTACAGAACCTGCCCAGAATCAATTCTGTGGCTCAAATCCTGGCTTGAGCCATAGGTGTCAATGAATTTTAAATTTTAATCTTGGCAACAACCGAGTATTTTACATCATCACAAGAAGAGCACACCTATAAAAAGCACAATCATTGCAGGAGAGTCAAGGGCTGTGACAGGTATAGTTTATTATAATGGGGCTTCACTGATAGGGCCAAATTCAGGGAAATTTATACAGCACCTGCTGACTCTGCCTGACTCTCACCAGTGCCATCAGCATCTCACTTTCTGGCGTGCTAAATCCACACACAAATGAAAAGCTATGCATGCATTTAACATTACAACCGTGTGCATAATAGTTCTTGTAGGAATATAATTACTAAAACCCCTACACAAGATGCTTACATTTGTGAGGGTTACGATTTTTCTCGGGTTTTTTTCTGTTTGTTTGCTCTTTTTCCTGAAGAAGCTGCAAAAATAGTATGAACCTAGATTGTTACCTCAGGCATCCTGCAGAGCAATATGCCAAAGCACCCACATGCTGAGAGCTTGCAAATTTTAAGTTTGGGATTGACTATGTGCCAGTCCCTCTTCAGCTGTGGGCACTTGATCCTGCACCAAAATTGCTGCTGACCTTTTCTGGTATTTATGATGTCAGTATGGATTTTCATCATTGTTTGAGCTCCTGACACAAAGCAAACAGCTTCCATAGCATGTTTTCACTCATGCAAAGTATGAATATGTGAATCTCGGTATTCCTGTCAAGCTTGCCATTTCTCCTTCTTGTATGCTTGGTTAATGGAGGTCAGCTTTCCAGAGAAGACTTGCACAGATAAACAATAACTGTAGCTTATATTCTCTGGGTGACAATATACAAGTAGAGTTATTTGAAATGCACTGGTTATGTACTACCCACTCTCTGTTGTTTAAGAGTACTTAAAATATTAATCGTATCAGCTAGCTGGATTGTGAGAGCAACATGCAGTAGTAGTAAGACATCACTGCTCAGTACAGCCTCTGAGCTCTGACATGTACTTAGAAATATCATAATGCCCTTTGATGTAACGTTCAATTTAACACGGAGCTCCTCAACACTGATCTCTACAGGGATTATTCAGGTCTCATTTGTGAGTCTCAGCTGTGACTCACACACATCAATGGCCTAAAGGAACCAGGCAGACACAGAAATTGTCACCTGACACCAGGTAATGCACAAAGAGAGCCTCTTGCTATTTATATGTGTAGCACCCATTATACATCACACAGAGGCTGTGATCTGGTCTGAAACTGCAATCTGAAACACAAATAATTATGGTGACTGTTGTAGTCAGGTCCCAATTAAATTCACTCTTGAGAATCCATATTTAACATACAGTTAAATTAAAAATCAGAATCTTGGGAAAAAGGAATACACATTTCAGTACCAAGAATTCAGGTGAGCAAGAGTAATAAAACGATTAGCAGATGTGGCCTTTAGAAGAACTTTAAAATTTTTGGCCCAGAACACAGCTTTGGACTAATTTTTTTTCTCACAAGAATTTGCAGAGTTTCTGCAATAAAAGCATATTGGTAACTAATCCTTGTTGTCTGAAACCCTTTGCAGCACTTCATCCAAGAATACACTCTGATCTACAGTCCCATTCTTTTGCCCTTAGGCTAGGTACTTTCTCAGGTTTAGAACTGTCAAAATCTAGTGAAAGATGAATAGGAAACATAATCAGTGTCAACTAAGTCACAGAAAACATGCATGACAGGTTATCTTCACCAGACTGGCTGCAGACTCAAAACTTTGAAGTCAATATTTTGGAGGTATACATCAGTCCTACAGGAAAACAGTCTACCTATCTGTAAAGCAAGAGAGAACGAGGCAAAAGCAGAAATGCCAAAATCCCAGCTGAAAAGATGGATATGACTCTTGAAATTTAAGTTACAGGTTCCCAAAGACCTATTTATGCACAGAGATTGCAGCTTGTATATAAAAAGGATTAATAATTACACAAACCCCACTGACTCCTAGGAGAAATTGTTAAATGTTAGACTGCTTGAGACCCTGTTTCAGGCTACCAAAGAGAGGTGTGAATTTCTCCCAAAGCCTAAGGTTGCCACTTCAAAGAAGAGATTTTCAAATTCCTGCACTCAGCTACAGAACAGCTGGATCATTTACTGTAAGGGTGTATGCAAAGAGCTTATCTCAAAAGGGCAGAGGAGCAATAATTTACAAAGAAATCCTTCTCCTTTTTTTCCATCTACAGAGTGAATGTAGTAGTACCTTTGCCACCTAAAATATTAAATTACTATGTAAGGGTCTGATCTTTCCAGAAACTCTTAAGACGACTGGAAGAAGAACCTTTGCAGAACAAGGATTCTGGGGATTGCAGGTGCTATTTAAAACACACTGTAGGCCCTTCTACACAGCAAATCAGACTTGGTTAAATTACAAGACAGTCCTGAGTCTGAGTTTCTTCCAAGCATGGTGCCTGAGAAAAAAAGAATCTGAGCTACTGGTCTTCCTTCATCACTATTTCTGTTGGGAAGAAAAGTCTTCCCAGGCACAGAAAGAATCGCAGACTCTAGGACCTTCTCTCTATGTGTGGCTGCAATTTGGAAAAGGCTGGCTGGACTGCCTCATCAGTTCTCTCGCAGCAACCTGCAGATAGATGCTCTTGCCTTTCCTGCACTGATGCGAAAAAATCTTTAATTTGCTCACAAAGCATCCTGGTGTAAGCAGGTTTATAATGCTGGCTTCTAGCCAACAACTGGGTGTTATAACATTCCTAGGAAGAGATCCAGTGGGTCTAAACTGCCTTTCTAACTGGGGTTGGGTGCAGTGTCAGGTTCATTTGGAGAGCTGCACTTCCCTTCATAGCAGTTTTATTACTCTTCTGTTTATGTAATATTTCAGCAAACATACTAGATTGCCCCAAAGAGATCTTCATAAAATTACCTTGGACTTCTGAGAGAGGAGCAAGGAAGAGATTAAAACATTAGCTCAGTAAAATATCCTTTGGAGAAATATTTTGGGCTAATGACAGGAGACAATCTTTGAATCTTTTGTAATGCTGCCAGGAGAAGTAAAAAGACACTTAGGAAAAATTGAGAATCACCACAGAATTTAGGCCAAACTTAGAAAGTAGCAGAAGAGTATCAGTATCTCTCCAATTTACTTGCCCTTCCTTCCATCTGCATTGAATCAAGAACAATACAGCCCCAGGTCCTTTCCCACTGGACAGTTTCCCAAGCATTCTGCCCCAAATCTGTAGCTTCTGGCTTGATGGAAGGACATCAGTGTATCCACAGAAGGGAATGGAAAGAAATGCATGAAGAAGTGAGCACTAGAACCCAGTCCTTGACTGCAGAGCTCAAGATAATAGTCCTGCCCTGTAACTGGGTACTGGGAAAGGCAGGTCTTGTGGAATTCAGCAGAGGATAAATACAGTAAATGTGCTCTTTCCTGGCTCCCTCCTAATGGAATGGGGTATTTTGGCTTCTCTAAATAACCACTTCCATTTGCTTAGGCTGACTTTGCTTGAGATGATTTTGAGAGAGCTGATGAAACACATCAAGGCTGCACTTTTGCAGGGCTGCAAACCTTTAAACCAGGATGCTGGAATGCCTCTGCACTTACCAGCACTGCAATACACATTCTGAGGGCAAGAGGAGAACAACAGGGTATGTCTCTGATTCTGAAGAGCTGGCAACACTGGAACCTGGGAGAATTAAATGGTCTAGCAGTGTGCTAGCCAGAAAGTGCTCTGCTTTGTGACAGAATAGTGGGGAACTTTGTTGTAAACATCTCCTAACAGAGATACTTTGAAAGTCCCCTTTCTTGGTACATGAAGTACATTTTCAAGGAGCTGTGGGAAACTGGAATAGGTAGGGAAAACTATTTTAGATGCTTAAAATCCAGAATGCTTTATCAATTCATTAACAAGAGCAAGCAGCAACTTATTTCTAGTCATATGTGTAACTCTGCTCCCTTTATTTTCCTCCCTGATTCAAGAATGATCCCAACGTAATGAATTTTCAGTGGTTACATGGGGAAGTCATACTGAAACTAATAATTAAGTTTTACTAATAAAAAATATAATAAACCCCAAGTTCTTCCAAGTATAGAATACAAAGAGGTATTGAACGGTACATAACTACAGCATGCTCATAATTCTTTATCATCTGCTGTATTGTCAGGCTCTCACCTGCCCCAAATAATCAGACCAATAAAACAAACTACATAAATAATTGGTATTGTCAATTATTCTATACAGAACACCATTGAGAAAAGAGCTCACAAAGAGAACAATTATATTCAAACACCAAAAACTGAAAGAGTGAAAACATTTAACAAATCTCAGCTACCCCTTTCACCCCCACTATATTGCTTTCCTTATCATTCTCCCTCCCCCCTCAAATAAGGAGAATAAAAAAAAAAATCATTAAAATACCTTTGAACTTGTGAAAGACGGCCCAGAGCTCAGCAATGTCAGTGGCAAATGTAATGTCAGTGTCGAGGACAATGACTCGCTCAAGATTGGAAGGCAGAGTCTTAGTCAGAACCAACTTCATCAGCCCGTAAATCCCAGAGTAGTGTTTGTTGGGGATCCAAGACACTTCAGACTTGACAGGAAATGGGAAGTGGGAAAGAGAAAGAAAAAATAACCTTCATTAGAAAGAGAAGCTTTTTCTGACACTAGTTTCTTGAAATAGTGGAAGATCTCTGAGGTGGAAAGTTATCTTAAGTCCTGCTTTTAAATTCACTTCAGAATCTCTGAAACACATTAAATTTTCTGAAAGCGTAGGAAAAAAGAGTTTTTAGAGGCAACCTCTTGAAACCATATAATTAAAATTAGTTGAGGCCTTCTGGTCTCGTACAATTCATTCTGAGACATCCATGTGTCCTGATAAAATTGAAATATATTTTAAATCTAAAACTTCAGGTATATTGTATGTTACTATCATTTTAAACAAAAAAAAAATTTGTGTTTGTCATTCTCAAAATTTTCTGACTCTGATGCAGAAGTAACAAGCATATTTCCCTTGTAATTTTATAGATTTGGAGGTCAGAATTTCAAAAGGCCAGTCATTTGAAATAATGGGCCAGAAAAGTACAAAACAAATTGTTTCTTACAAACTCAAATTTTCCTTAAGCCTGACATCTTTAACTTAAAACTACTGAGAGATCAAACAGACATGCTCAAAAGTAGAGAAACTGACAGAACATTTTTAGCCACATTTTTTGTTTTTATGCACTGTATGTGGCAAACTCAAACATTTTCATTTCTTCAGTAACAGCTAAACAAAACTTTTTTTGTAGTTTCTCAAATAAAGTTGGGAGACTAAATTCCATAATTCATTATACTATTGGCACCAGGATGTTCTATGAGTTATGTTTAGTTTTCTTCCTCGGAGACTCAAGTTCTCAAGTATCAAAAGTTATTGCTTAAAGTCAGATATAGAAGTTTTTGAAAAGTTCCTACTTCCCTATCTGAAACACCTCTTGTTTGTTTTAAGGGGCGTGCACTACCATTCCCAGATTTTAAGTTTTTCCTTGAGTCATGCTCTCATTAACTTCAATTTCTTTTTTGTCTACAGGGGACTTGATTTTGGATTTGTCCTGGCATGTTACACTTTGGAGAAAGTAGGCAGAAACTAAGTGTATTCATAAAACTGAGGAGATTTATTCTATTGTTTAACTACCTAGTATCTATTCATGGCCACTGTAAATTTTATTATATGAAACAACATTTGCACAGAAAAACTCATTTCCCCCAAAATCCTTTAAGAAAACCTTCTCTAAGAGAATGAGTTCCTAAATTTGGAAGCTGGAAGCATGACTGAAGAAAGGCTAGTAATAGGTGCTTAGAGCACATTTCTTTTTGAATATGAAGTAACAAAAGCCTCTGATGATGTAAGCTGACCTGCTTTATTCCCTTTAAAATGGCACACAACTTTTTTCTGGATTCCTATACCAAGAGAGAGCACTCTCCTACTACAAAGTTCACTAAAAAGACAGAGCGAAGTACAGCAAACATTCAAGTACAAAGACAAGAATTTAAGGGGAAAGGCAGGAGAAGCAGATTATCATAAAATAAAAACAGAAAGTGCAAACTGAAGTGCAAAGTTCTGTTTGGTTTACTGAAAACTCAGTGCTCCCCAGAAATGTCTTCTGTATGTAACAGAGATCATTTCAAACTCACACCCTCAAAATTCTAGTTATTTGTGGGCCCTGCTCTCCCACATGGTGGCTTTTGGAATGCACCATCACATCAAGGTGTCAGTACAGGAGTATCTACTTTGCTTCTGCAAACCATATTGTTCTGAATCTGCCACTTGACATCCTTGTGCTTAACCAGTCATACCTGACATGTCAAAAGAGTTAGGAATTTTACAGACTGGAGTTGGCTTTTACCCACTGCTATGTTACTAATTTTGGATGGCATATCTTTCATTTTATTAGTTGAAACATTTCTCCAGAACAAGACCCAATATATGCAAATAAGCCTAACAAGGTAGAGATTCTTATGTTACACGAATAGCCTGAGACAAGCAGGGAAGGTAAAAGGTGGCTGGAAAAGTAAATCTCCTTCAAGGTGCAGTTATTTTCTTTGCTCTCAGGATTCCCAATTGCTAACACCACTGCCATGTATCACTGCAGGGAAGAAACCCTTGTCTAGCAGTTCCTTCTGATGTGGCACACAGAAGCCAAAAGCCTACCATTCTGAAACCTGATGTCTGAAGGGATCACTTTTAAAAATGAAAGGACCAAATGGTCCATCACAGGTGGCCAGCATGTGTTGGATCTGAGGATATGTTGAAGTCTAGACTCCCAATTGGTTCAATTTATCCACAGTTATCTCTCCTGTGATGCAGAGTTGACTAAGACACAAACAGGGATCCTGATTAGTCCCCAGTATAATTTCTTCATGACTTTGCTACTCATGAATAATGTAACAGTTCCAAATTCATGTTAAGGAAAACTCCTTGCACTACACAAGAGCACTGGGAAGGCTCACTCTCTGGGTACTACATCTAGTTTTATGAGAAGAAATACAAGGGCACAAAGTTGGAACAAGTGCTTAGTCCTTGTCCTATCCTGTATCACCCCAAACCATTACTGGGGGCACTGGGAAGGGACTCTCTGTCTTCCGAGAAGAAGGACGTGGCTTCTGGTCAAAGAAAAATTTTTCTAATATGGTCTAAAAACTTTCTGTAAGTTTTAATACCATTTTGTCTAGCATAGTTAAAATGGCCCATATATGACATGTTTGTGAATCATCTGTTTACAAGCTAGATCAGAGTTGCCTTCAGAGAACAAACATTCCTAGAAGGTACATCAGGAACATTACAAACTTGAGTTAGTAAAAGAAGAGAGTGAAACAAAACAGTGTGACATCCTTTGCCATTTGTATAATTCTCAGTTCAGCAGAAATAGCACACCTTGGATCTCTAACTCCCAAGATCTGTATTTTTGTTCATGAGAAAAGAGTAAAGAAAAACATTTAGCTGGTGCTGACATTGATTCTTTTAAGTTAAGTGAAATAGCATCTACTCACTAAAGGTCTTTCATCAGAACAATCTTCATTCTTTTTGTAATTGAAGACTGAAAACACACTAAATTATCTCTATTATTTGAATATAAGAATCACATGAGTCTGCATGCAGCGCATAACAGATCACCTGGCAAACACAAGACAAGTGAGAGAACAGTTTCCACCTTCAGGTATACTTCACCAGCAAGCTGTCTTCCCTAACTGTGCTCTATCTCTGGGAAAAGCTGACTAAATCACAGTTGCTGTACACAGCCTGACTCAGCTTTCTCACAGTTGCTACCACTGTTTAAATGTTCATTACAGTTAGCAAAAGTGTCAGTTTTAAGAGAGAAGTCTGACATAGACATGAAGCTTAAAAACACGTTTCCCTGTTTCCTTGACTGAGAGAGGGGGAAATGGTGTCTCATTCTCTGTGAACGAATTGTATAGTGACTACATTTAGGCACTTTTATTTTGAAAAACACTTGAGTCTGGTTGCCCACACATTATGATCACAAAGCACAACTCTTGTACCAAGTCATCACAAACGTATCTAGCCAGACTTCGACTCTTACACTTTACTGCTTTCAGGGAAATAAGTAGTTTTAAAAAATATGCTCTGTATTGTGTCATGCAAAGCATCCACTGAGCTCAGCAGCTGGCATCATACAGTGGATGGTTGCAAGTGCCTTCTGAAGAATATAAACCCAGGGAAATTCTACAGCAATACTGCCTCCATAGAGACTCCCATCCTGCAGCAGTTTGCACCAAGTTTTGGAGCTACTGGTGGTATTTTTGTTGATCAATAACTTTTGGTGGATTTTTCATCCATTAATTAAGCTGAATTAGGATACAGTTTCATATTTTCTAGAAGTCCAATTAATTAAATTCAATTCTTACTACACTTCTGTTTAAACCACATGCTCTTAAACGTTATCAGTCTTACACACCAAGATACTTTGTTTGCAAATATGACTTTTTCTCTTTTCCACATTACTAAAATCATGATAAACAGAGAAGTAAGTTGAAACCCAACAAAGGAGATGATGTTTTAGCTGTCTTACCTTAGTGATTATTTACACAGACATGGAGTGAAGCATCAAAACAGCAGCAAGCACGAAAGCAGAGGAAAGCAAAACTAAGCCTATATGGGACTGTAGGACTGTACATGTTTCTCTCATTGTTTACCATCTTCTCTGAAGCACTGGAGGTTGACAGAAAGCCTAACAACCTGATTTGCTATGTGCTTCTTGGATTGGGAGGTGATATATTACAGAATATATTAGTATAGATAATAAAAAAAGCTCTCGAAAGTTTTAGCTAGCACCTGCATAAACATAAGACTGCATTTCCCTTCTCTAAATAAAAGCTTCCCTTCTAAAAATATTACCCCAGTTAACAACTTCTGATTACCTCCCTACCAGAAGAAATGCTGTCAGTGTTTTGTCTAATTCAGTCATTGTTGCAAGGGCAAATTCCTGGCGCATGTTCAACCTGGTGTCCACCACAATTCCCAGATCCTTTTCTGCCAAGCCTCTTTCAGGCTGGGCAGCCCTCAGCATGTCCTGGTACATGGGGTAGTTCCCATGTACAAGATTTTGCACTTCGTGTTGTACTTCGTGATGTTGCTGTCAGACCCCCTTCTCTATTAAAATAGTATTTTTTTTCCATTTTCTTAATGAAATTCTTCACTGTCCCACAGAATATGTATCACCACAGCACCCTCTAAGCTACAAGAAGTGCTTCTTGTTCAGCGTGGCAAGATGGAATTTTGGCTGATGAAGAGTTCTCCCCGGCAGCATGTCCCTAAACAGTTTACCCTGGAAAAATGCAGCCTTCAATACCGTATTGATTTTGTCACTACATTCACTGCATCTTCCTAGATACGCTTGGGGAAAAAAAAAAACAAAACAATCAAAATAATCCAGAGCTATGACAGAGTATCCCCTTCCCCACTCCAAATAAAAGACACCCTTGCTGCTCAGCTGACTCCACAAAAACACCAGGAAGGTCAGCGCCTTGCAAGAGCCTGTAGGTCAGGCTGGCTGGGGTGATGCCCAGGCTGAGGATCAGCAGCCCTGGAAGCACAAGGTGCCACTTGCATGCCTCTTCCCCCACCTCAGAGGTGTGCTCATAAATGGCATCAAACTAAACCAAATCCCACCACCATTCAGACTCAATGGCTGCAGATTCCCTGTGTTGGGGAAACAGCTGGCAGCAAATAGAAGTCAGAAAACAGAAAAGGCGGGGGGAAGTAGAAAATGCAGTCTGTAGATTTTGCCTTCTCAGAGATATCATGTCAGGCTTTACCATTAAAAATATCTGGCATCTAGAATAAGCTGATTAAATAACGAGAAATGTGAATTAGGTTTTGTAATGAATGACTCAATGGAAATGTGGATATCCAAAAGTATTCAGCACCTACTGGCTCTTACCAACCTCAACATAGGCACTATCTTCCTTGAAAACTGCATGAGACAGGCGATAATCTAACTTCAGAATCTTTAAAAAAGGCAAACACAGCAAAACTTCCAGACCACAGCAAAATCACAGAGTGTTTTAAATCTGCACAAGTTGCAGCTGAATTGATTTGAAAACTAGTGCAATCTACATGGTGAAAGAACTTCCAGCAGGAGAGATCTCTGGGAAGGAAAACCAGCCAAAGTGTTTTGCAGTTGCTGCCTTCAGGCAGCCCTTACAAATGTCCCAAGCATGGCAAATAAACCCGAAATTCTGATGTGTGAATCAGGTTACAATACAAATTGTTATTTCCTCAGATTGGATAAATAACTTTCTAGACGCAGCTGACAACTTGTTTTCACAGCTTTTTCATTACTTGATCAGTGCTTTGCTGCTACTATGAACACTACAAGTAGCAAGATATTGGGTTTTTAAATCATGTGGCCTTCATTTAAGAAAAAGCTAACAGAACTGAGGCTTTCATGTAATTTCTAAACTGGAGGAAAATACTGCCACCATTTTTATGATGATCATATTTTTTGATTTGCAATAGAAAGCCTAAAAAGAGGGGGCAAACAAACAATATTGATTTGCTGGCACAGGACGGGAAGTTTTCTTGATGCACAGTTTTTCTCATCCCTGTTTTTCATACAGGGAGAACTTCCTCCTGCTGTGAATATATGCCACACCTCTTCCCACATTCCTGAAACTTGAGTCACAATTCCAGCAGCACTAGCATCAATCAGGATTAGTTCCAGGATAATCCTTCCCACTCCACATTGACTATACCTCACAATACCTAAGCTCTTTGCAGGGACACGGGACTGATCCCCTTTCTCACTCTGTTGCTCCCAGGAGAGCAGTATCAATACCTTGTTGCTGAGACTGAGTTAACTGAATCATTGAGAAAGGAGACAAATAGGTTGGCATTTATATATATATGGGTATTTAAATATGGGTAAGCATTCAAGCATTACAGATAACAATAAAATAATAATAATAAAAACCAACCAACCCAGACTGAGAGAGGAAAATTCCAAGTCACCAAAAATTCTTAGAGGAAGCAGGTTATTGTCACCATCAAGAGTTTTCTCAGAAGGAATGCCAAAAGGAATCTCCTTGCATCTCACCTTCAGAAAATCACTGCCTTTGCTCCATCCTTGTCAGGCATCCAGCAAACATTAACAGAAGAGCCTTATTCAAACAAAAACAGACTCTTCTATTAATGTTTGCTGGATAACTTTTAACTTCAACATTGAATTTAGTTTTTTTCCTGGGTGATTCACTGGTTTTGATTATACTGATATTCCACCCCATAACAAGTCCTTACTATTTATATGAATGGTTGTCAAGGAAACCAAAAATCCAGCAAAGCTGGGTAACTCTTCTAGATTGAGAATTTCTGGTTTCTGAGTATTTTAAGAAATAATAATAACTTGCACTGAGAAACAACTGTAAGGAGAAAGGAATTTATACATCTTTGCTAAAATAATTTTTCTATTTCTGCTGGCCTTTGCGGCTCTTCTTCTAACTCATCACAGAAGCACTGGTGACTTTAATAGAATTCTGTCTCATCTTTCACTTTAAGAAACAGATGATATCTTCCACACATGCATGCAACAAGTCTGGATACAAATAGCAGTGAGCAAAAAGGTTGAGATAGAAATGGATGATTATTTGAACCTCTGGGTCCTGGATAGTGTAGAGCAAATGCAGAAACTGTGGAGCAAGCCACAACTGGAAAGGAAGATTAGATATTAAAAAGGCAGAACAAACAAAACCTCCCGAATCAGCATCAGCATAGGAAAATAACTGCAAATTAATTCTCATCTCTGTAGCAAAGTCCGTAACACAGTGTGATTGATGCTGAGAATTTTTTTTCTTCTTTTTTTTTTTCTTTCTTTCCAAATCTCTCACCAATACACACATGCACACAAAGGGCAGACAAGTGGGAAAAACCTGATTTAAGGACGCTTCTTCAAAACAACTTCCTCAATAACAAAATTAACTGCAGGTGCCAAGAGCTTTTCCATGCTCTGGTTTTGGAACCAATATGCTTTATATGGATGAAACTGCAAAAATAAGTACAACTGATGTGGGCTTTTTTTTGGTCTCTGCCATTTAGGTAACAAGACATTCAGCCATACAGTTTCTTCAGAAAAGAATTGACCAAAACGTTAATTCACCTACTGGGATCCTTAAGGACTATCTCAGTACCCTTGGGTATTTGGCTGGCTTTTCTCCCACCTTGTTTAGCCCAAACCCAAACGACCAGTTTCCATTTGAGTCCTTTTTTTACTATCACTTGAGACTTTCTAAATTTCTTCACTGTTTCTTGCTGTCTCCAAAATGCTGAATACTCTTTTTGTTTTCCTCTCTTCATTTGTGCACGATGGGACTGCAGAACAGAAAAGTCTGGCCAGTCTCAGTGCTGTTTCTTGTTCCTTTGTGGTCTCTGGCCTCAACTGCAGCTGTTTTCAGTGCAGCAGACAAGGGTGGAGGACCAGCCAGAGTCTGAGCATCCTGAGAGAGGTCAGTGAGAACCACCCAAACACCAGCCTCCCAGTCCCACCTCTCCAGAAGAGGCAAAAGTACCAACCTTCCCTAGAAGGTAAGATAAAACCTTTTTTTTTTCCCTTCCTGTCAGTGAATGAGTGAAAAGAGACAAACAAGCTGAAGCAGATAAAATGGCAGGAAGCCAGAGCTTTCTGTTAAAAGCTGACTGACAGGTAGATCTGACTAGAATTTGCCCAGTGGTGAAAACTCATGGCTGCCCTTCTCGCTTCATCTGTACGGAAAGATAAGAAAGATCAATTGCCCGCTTTAATTGCTAGTGAACTCAATCAACAAGCTCTTTGTACCAATTCATCAGGGAAGATACAAATCCATGGAAATATTATCACTGTCAGCTTTCTGACTTAAGTAACTGTGCAAGTACATGCACGTTAGCTGCAGCCATTCCGTGTTCTAGAGAATTTCCATGCAGATCTTGGGGTCAAAGTCCAGAGGCACACAATCTGTATTTTGCATGATGTCAGGATAACAGACAGGTGTCATCAAGATGCACTGTCCAGAAGAAAAAGCAATACCATATCCTGCATAAACATATGTTATGTTAGGTAGACAATATCGTCAACTTAGTGACAAAATTTTACCTGAAGTGGGATTCTTTCCCTACAGGCAAATCCTTTTTTAAGGATGATGAAAGAAGGTTGCAGAACAGTTACAGTGACTATTGTAATTGAGTAATACCTGGCAGGAGACTGCAGGTCTAAAATACACCAAAAATGTTGAGGGAATGACTTCCCACCCTTTTAAGCCTGAAAGATCTTCTCCTGTTTGTATCCATACCAAACAGTATTCAACAGCCAGAGCTGCAAAATAAAGAATCATAGAGTCACAGATTATCTCAAGCTAGATGGGATCCATAAGAATCATTGTGTCCAACTCCCTGCTCCTCACAGGACTACCTAAACTCAACCATATGACTAAGAGGGCTGTCCATCTGCGTCTTCAACTCCAACTCAACTTCAACTGTGTCAGGCTTGGAGTCATGGCCAGAGCTCAAGAGCTTTGTGACATGACCCTGGCAAAACTGTTAGAGTGACCAACCACCTGCTCAGTGCAGAATCTTCCAGATGCCCTAGGATGGTTTGTGGAAAGGATGTGGAAAGGTTCCACCAGACCTCTGAGATCCTAACACAAAGTCAAAACATAGCAAATAGATATGAAAAAAATTATTCATTCTTCTATTCAGAAGACAATCCCTACCTACCATTGGGCATCTCATCAGTAAAATCACCTTTCTGCAGATCTAAACTTCTACTGTTTCTGCCTAAATAGTAGGAATGGTAAAACTTTAACAGCTGAAAATGCTGCACCACAAAAAGATCACAAGTGGGTGGAAAGCACATTCAACTACTGGAACAAATGCTGCATCCCATAAAGAACTCTTGTGTCTCTTAGTTTCAGCAAAAGCAAAGAATTGGCAGGAAAATAAACCATCCTCCATCCTGCAGAGTTGGAGGCCAGGTGAGCAGAACTTCTTATATCACAATTATTGCTTCATGGGAACAAAAATTACATGAAGCAGTGTTCTTTTCTCCAATGGTAAGTATTACAATAGATCAAAACTCCTGGGGACTAAAACACTCCAGGAAATACATCTGGAATAAAAAGAATAATAAAGGATAAAAAGTATTACAATTATGAACGAGCAAAACTGACAGTAACCTAAGGTAAGAAGAAATGAATGTGTCAAGGGGCAAAAAAAGCATTATTTTTCTTTGTTATTAGAAGGCGCTAAGATGTCTCTCAAACAATGCAGCACTAACAAGAGAAACAATCTGAAGAAAATAAAGACATTGGGCAAACTGGGCTCCTTCAATGCATTGAACTTGAAGTTCATGGCATCAGTCTAATTAATTGCCCAGCTTCTGGTGAAATATCATCAAATACTTCAGATAACAGTGAATTTGCATAAACAGTGTTTAGATGAAGTGTCCATGTAACATGCATATAACTGTTAAAACTTCTTGAAACACTTCTTGAAACATCTGTGTGAGGGCTAAGACCACCAGTAGCACTCTTAATTCCATGTACTCTTGCAGTTTCACCCTAAAGACCATCAGATAAAATTGCAATCAGATAGACAGGCGAACACAGGTCCCAAATGTGTTCATTACAACAATACAGATGGGATTACCTTAATAGGTTTTTATCTCTGTCAGCTAAAAACTGTGGCATCCATTCAGCTGTGAAAGGGGTCAAACCTGAAGTAATGGAGGAGTATATGGGGAAATTGCTAGGGGATCAAAATACTACTCAGTTTTCATCTTTGTTTCTGAAAGGATGAGACCTAGCCAACATCAACTTAAGCTCAAAGAATGAAACTTTCACCAGATTAAATCATGTGATCTGAAAAGTGGTAGCTCTGCTAAGAGAAATGACTCAGGTCAAATTACCATCAGTGGCATCTTGTTAATAACCCATTAATAACCTCAAAAAACGAAACTTTGTAGGATTGCAGATTGACCTGAAAAGTGATAACTCCACTAACAGAAACAAAATTTCTCAATTTAGAAGTTCAAATGTTCTCATATCAAGTTGATTCAAAAAGAGGTACTATTAATGTAATTTCATTAATAATGTTACTACAGATCCCCCCTTTAAAGAAAGTACCCAGACTAAAATCAGCCTGGACAGCCTTACACAGACTGAGATGGTTTCAGAAGACTTACGAGAAGAGTGATTTCACTGTGTGTTTGTGCTGTGCCACGCACACAGCATGGCTTTTCATTTCCAGAGCTGTGAAAAGGTGTCACACAGAAAGGTGAACAAAGAAGATGAACTTCATTTTTCTCCACAAGAATGACTATTTCAGCCCCAGTCCTCCAGAATATTTTGTGCCTACACTGCCTGCTGAACTGCTATATGGGAAGTAGCTGACATCTGATCTGTTGTCCAACACTTCCCTGAATGTCAGTTGTTTCTCAGAAATAAGCCAACACCAAGTACTTTACAAATGAGGAAATCTAACCTTTTCAGCTCCCTGGTGGTGAATCAAGAATATTCTTGGAGTCCTTTCAGCCTCCTATCATTCTCAGCTTATCAATCAGACATGGAAATACATATACTTCAGTTCTTTGTAAATCTAAAAGCAAGGATAACAAAATATTTTGGTGAGATGCTCACATCAATACTGATGCTGACTAGGAATGCCTAGAACAGTCACTCCTGTTCTTCTGTGAGTAACTGAATGCCTTTTGACAGGGAGCTGTCTTTGTGAGCAAGTGAAAAGCCATTAAGATCTAAGACCATCTAAACTGTAGTCATTACATGCCTTCCCAGCTTTTTACCCACAGGTGCCAAAAAAAAAGAAATTGTGTTGGAGCACAGGATGACCAGTAACTCTCCCCAGCAAGAACAGGGGATATACAACCTATACCTCTCGTGGAGATCAAAGTGTTCAAATGATTTCTGTATGTCCAAGGTTAGGACTGCAAAATGCTTTCATTTCTCACAGGTGGATGATAATATTCTGCGAAAGAAGTTGTTGTAATGGGGATGCATGAAACAAGCGACAGCTGCCGAAGTTAGTTCGAGAGCTTGTGTCTTTTTTAGTTTCTTTCCAGAGCACGCTTTTTAATTTTTGTCAAACTGAATAATTTTTGGAAAATCTCATGCGCAGTTATTCATTTTTTTCTCATTCTCTGCTAAAACTGCCTTCCCCGGGGGTGCAGAGAACATGTTGCTGCAATGAGCAATGTTTATCAAGCCGAATGCCAAACAAAAATCCTTGCTACTGAAATGTCACAATCAGCTACTATGATACAAATGTGGGTGATGTTAAGTGGAAGAGAGTTGGCTCCTCATTCCTCACTCCACATATGTTACAAAGAGCAGCTACCCCATCTTCCTGGTGGAGGCAGAACAAAACAACTGTACTGCTTTCCCCTAGAATCAAGAAAAAGGTGGAGCTACAGAGAGAGGCCCATGGCAATTAAAACTAAGTTATAAAACTAACAAAGAATTCCAAAGTCTTTTTCAAAGCACCAGCAACAGTAGGAAAGCACAAGGGGTTTACAATGTCAGGCATGAGGCTTTTTTTTGGAATAGCAGTAGAAGCAATGAACAATGTAACGCAATAGGCAGACTGGGACCCTTGAAAGAACCCAGGAAATACTGCACCTTGCATCACACTGGGCTTCATCACAGTGTACCTGACTCCAACAGCTCAAAACCGCAAATTACCTGCGTACCTACATTTGTAAATCTGAAGAGATATTACATAAAGACCTGCAAAAAATGATTCCACATTTGTTATCTTGCCTCCCTCCCCAAAGTCAGAGGTGAGGCTGCTCATGAAAGCCACATGTCATTAAGCAGATGACAACTGCTAAGTCAGAAAGGCACCATAACTCCCACTATTATGACCAATTTCTGACCTCTTTTTTCTGACCACCTGTTTAGAACAGGCAGAAATTTAATACCCAGTTTGATTTTATGTAAAATTACTTTTTTCATATTGTAGGTCTGAGTAATAATGCAAAACACATCTAAATAATAATCTCCAATGTTGCATGGCTCTTTTTTTTTGTGCAGAAGAGGGACTGGGAGGGCAGAGGAAGTACTGCTTAGGCTACTCAGTCTGCACAGATAGATTCTGACCACTTCACAAAGGTTCCACTGTGCTGGGGAGTTTGAATTGCTATCTGTTTCTTGGTGGATACTAATTTCCTCCCAAACAGTCTGAAGGAAAATATCTTGGCTTACAAAACCTGGTCTGTTAATGTCCAGTCATCTGTACTGAAAACCATGGATAAAAGACCCTGTTTTTTAACATGGTAGCACTGTGTCACTACCACAAGCATTTTTCATCACCTGAGACTTCAGGTCTCTAGTATTAAGCACGCCCATTAGAAAATACCCAAAATCTCAATTACAGTGTGGAAATTCAAGTCTACAACTAAGCCACACAAGTTATAAAAACCTGTAAAATGTTTTGATTATAGACTTTGTTTTTCAAACAAATCTTAAATTTGCATATTTTTAAAAAAAAACCCAAAAGAAGGGGAAAGAGCAGGAAGAAACAGCAGTCTATGCCTATAATTTCACTGATATGTGCAGTAGGCCAGTTCAAAAGGCTGGTGAAATGCAGGAGCACTGCAAGCCCCCCAAAACACGTGACAGCTTTAGATCAAAACCTCAGTGCCGTAGAAACACTTTAATTGAATACTTACTGCTGCGTAAATGAACGTAAACATAAACAGATGCTGGGTTTCTCATTCTGTATTGCATTAATAGCACTTAGATCTTGCATATGAAGTGGAAAAGAAAGGAAGGAAAAGTAGTGTACTTCTGCTTTATAACTTTGTGTGTTTGCCTTTGAGGTATGCAGTGAACTACTTAACAGATAAACAATCCTGCACTGCCCTTAACAGCATATCATCTGCATGCAGTGCAATGCAAATACAGTGAAACCATTAACATCCATGAGAGATTAGGGGTCAGTCAGTCAATTTATTTCAGTTACTGTAAAATAAATCGTTATGCAACATCCAGTGGAACTTCTTGACTAGGAAGATGGTGGAAGGCAGGAGAATGCTGACCAATTTTATTGTTCAAGGCTTTATCAACACTGCTGTCATAGTCACCCTCTGCAGCTGATGTGAAAAACACCAAGCTAATGATCTTTTCATCAGCTACACTCTCACATCTTCCCACTTGCCAGTCAGGTCCCTCTCTCCCATGTTCAGCAGATTCTCTCTGCCCCTCTGTTAAAAGTATTTGTTTGATCATGGTTCCAAAATTGGTATATGGCAATGTACAATATATACAACCCCATCACTGCAGTCATTCATTGGAAGAGCTTCTGCTGGTGTCCGAAGACTTCATGGCATTTGAGTTGCTTTTGGTGCAATTTGCTGCAAAGACACTCACAAACTGAGCATACTTTAAAACAGCTAACATTATTGGGATTTTGAATTAGAATAATTTTTGCATGGACAATACAATGTGCCACACAGGACACTTGGTTGCTGTCTAGATGGTAAAGGGAGTCTCCATAGCAAGGGTTCTTACAGGGTCATCTTAGCTGGATTGGGTGAGACTCCCTAAAACAGGTTTCTGTACAGTTTTTGTGACCCAACCTGACCACTGCATGACATGCATGATGCATCACTATAGAACACCTTAAACGATACACAAAATACTTCCCAACTATCTTAAATGTGTACAGAAAGATTGTCCTACATGATCATTTCTACACATGCAGGAACTGTTTCTATTGATTGTCTTACTCTTGTACAATTGATTAACTTTGCAGCAGGAACTGTCTGTGAATATCTGGGACAGCCAGATTCTTTCCCCAGGATGTTAATCGACATGCTTAAGCATACAAATTGCTTTAGGCACAGCAGGGTCTGCCTGGGAAATCTCAAGAACTGTCTGAAATTCCCACTGGGACCACTCCTGTACCAAGCTGTCAAATACTTCTTGTGCAGATGGCCAGCAGTTCCATCAATCACCTGGTTTCAACTTGGTCTGCTGTCTCAAACCAGCCCTTTACCTCATCTATGCAGACAGAAGCCTGGGAGTTCCTGGACCACTGTGAGAATTTAGGTGCATTGGGGGTGCATACAGGCACAGCCCTGACAGCCAGATACACTACAGACATAACTGAAGGATTAACTTTATTTTTCTGCTTAAATCTCATGGTCCTTGCCCATTAGCTCAGTTGGTTAGAGCATGGTGCTAACAACACCAAGGCTGTGGGTTCAATCTCTGTATGGACTCTTCACTTTAGAGTTGGACTTCATGATCCTTGCAGGTCCCTTTTAACTCAGAATATTTTGGGATATCTGTCCCAATGCTGTCAATATTTGACCTAGTGAGCTGTCTTCAAAGTCCAGACGAAAAGTGGCTAAGAAGTAATTCATCTCGTGCTTAAGTCAATGCCCAGGATAGGTGATCTTTACACCATGCACTATCCCAGTTTGGCCGTGCTCTCTGGATCAGACCACTGATTTTGACTTCAAGATTTCTGATATGAAATTGCTTAGTGCAGCACTGGCAGCCAGATTTGTGATCTATTGTTTCTGGGAACAGTAAAAGCTGGAATACTGTCCATATATACAGCAGAGAATGGAGCTTTTCACATTTCACTTTCTGGTCAAATGTTCATCTACTACAAAAACCTACTCACCATCCCTTCAAGTTCATAAACCAATTGCAGCAGATGTGGGCTAAACTATTTAAATGAGATGGATTTTCTCGCTATCAGTGATGAAGAGACTGTGTATCTGGGCCATTTATTCACAGCAGAGCAGGTAACTGCTCATTCTACATTCTGCCTTCTTCAGTTCACCTGACGTTGTCATCAGTGTGTCAGGCAACATCTGGGAAAACAAACTCACCTCATCTATATTCCACCCATCACATACAGTACTGCCTTATCAGCTGTTCCTTCTGCTCTGGGACAGTGCAGATAACAATGGGTTTAATGCCTTTATTTCCCTGTGAGTGAACTGACACGAGATTCCACATTAAACAATGAAGTGCAGAAGCCAAGTGCCCAAGCTGAACATTTCCAATAATTTGTTCTGGAGTTTCTTCATGTAAGACTGAACTGAAAAAACACCGATATCCTGCAGCCTGGTATTTGCAAGTCACAGCTGTAATGGATCAATGTTTTGCAAGTAGTTTTACTTCTTTTTTTTTAATGTTCAAAGAAGACCATTTTCAGTTTCCAGTTATTTCGTGGGATGCATTGCTGTAATAGATATATCTCCTGCATTAGAACCAAAGCTGATTAAAACGACTAAAGTGATCATATGAAGTGAATTTACATTGCCAAATAACTTTCCAGTTTGCAGTCACAGCCATATGTGACCACATAAATTTGGAAGAGTTATGTGTAGGCCATACTGAGTAGAGCAAGAATGAAGTATGTAGCTGTGGAATAGTTCAATTACTGGCACCATTATCAGCAGCCCACACTTCAAGGATGCTTATTGCTGATTACTAACTGCATGCAGCAAGTTTAGTTAATGGGAGAGAGTTCACAATCTGAACAGCTTGTAAGTTGAGGGAGAGCTTTTAAGCATCCATCCATCTCCTTTGTGGTTATCAGCAAGGCAGTGAGGAGCCAGGCTGAGTTATGCTGGGGGAGGTTACAAGCATCTTAGTAGAACTGGCTGTTAAAATCTTCAAACTAACTGGTTTAAAGAAATCCACCCATCAAACTGCCATCTCAACAGTGTCTGACCCTCTTCCTGGAAATGCTGTTATCTTGGCTCAGCTCCACAGTCAAGTCTCCTCCTCTTCCATCCCATCCCCTATCATGTGCCCCAAGCAGAGATACACCTTTCCCTGGTGTATCTCTCCATTCTCTCCTGTGCTCCATCCCTCTTCCAAGCAGGCTGCTGGTCATTTGGCAGCACCTGCTTCTAGGGAGAGAATGAACCTAGGCTCTTTGTGGTGCAACACGAGTGTGAACAGCTGTCACCTTGCAAAAGGAAAAGTAAGACTTCTCTGAATTTTAAAAGGAACATCTGACATCCTTAATTCAGAGCAGCAAAGTAGATATGCTGGTTTGCTGGCCCCCAAAATTCTGATATAATTTGTGGTACTTTTTCTTCCCTTTCTTTCAATGAAGTGTCCAATTTTCCTCTAAAATCTGAGAGAAAACAACAGCCAAAGCCAAGCCTAACTTTCTACACCTTCCTTCAGGACAATGATTGCTCTAAGTTAAACAGCATATATTTTAAGAGCTGCAGGATATGTTAAGAAACACTGCCAAATATTTTAGTCTCCAAATTCTGCCTTTTAAAAAATTAATATCCTAGTGCAAACTGTTGCCTGAATTCTAAATAGCTACTTGAAAACAAAAAAGCATCCATACTATTTATGGAGGATCTAATATTATGTGCTCCCTTCCACTGTTGGAGCAGGAACAGGAGCAGAAGCAGGACTTTTCCCTGGGCTTAAGGGCTTAATCTAACATGCCAGCTCCTGCTGCATTAGAAGGAAGAGGCTGGAAGCTCATACATACCCAATGGGAAAAACCCAAACATGAAACGAAGTATTTTCTGTAGCAGCCAAAATGTGCTCCAAAACAATTGAACATTGGTGAATGAAAGCTAAGCAGAAAGTTCTCATGTTACTGCTCAGTCAAAATCCTTTTAAATGCCAGGAATTGGTATTGATTACAGGTTTAAAAAAGAACTGTGGAGGGTCATTTAAACCTAAGCATAGTATATAATGTAACAGTGAATTCATAGATCACTTCAGAGAAAGACAGACTTTCTAGTAAACATCCAGCATCAGCTCTATGTTTTCTTAACACAGCGCAGCATAATATAGCTCCCAAGAGTGCAGGTGAAATACATGAACCCAAACCAACCATTAAATCCTCTCTAGGGGCGACACAGGAAACAAATGAGATGAGCTCCCACAGCTGTCTGTAAACAGCTCCTCTGTCTTCTTTGCTAAAACCTGCAGAATGATCTGGATAGGAGCCAGCATCATTCCTGGCTTTTTAAACTCCGTTTGTATTTATAACTCTTTGCTCTCCTTTGGCACTGCCTGTCACATTCCCCTATGCTCAGTACTATATACTGTGGTTTTTTGGCCACTGAAATCAGGAAAATTGCTAGGTATGCAGCACAATGAGCTCTGAAAAACAGTGGCAAACCTGGACAGACCAATTTATGCATCAATATCTGCATCCAGTTAGAAAGTGGTCCTCAACCTAAAGCCTATGGGTTACATGCAAGATAGTCTAGCGTTGATTTAGGTCACCAGTCATATAAAAATCAAGGTTGAGTCAAGAGGGAGGGAATAAACCGGTTTGCTCTGTACCCTTGTATCTGCTCAGTGCTCTGCCTATAAATCAGAAATTTGGGGATCACTGAAGGAAGCTCTCTTGGTTATTATTTACTTGACTAGATTGGACCATACCCAAATGACCAGAGGGAAAACACTAAGAGGTCTGTCTTCCCCAGCTGAGAGGCTAATTAAAAACCCTGCAATTTGCAGAAAAGCACATGTAACATAGACACGTACAAGATTTATAAGAACAAACCTCCTCCTTGCTATGAAGCTATAAAGAACAGAAGGAAGATCTCTGGCTAATTAGGTTAATACTGGCTTATAGCTTTATGTAGAAGAACCAATAAAAAATAAAAACAGAAACAAATTATTTTCCTCAAGAATCACTTTTTTCCCTTTTCCAAAGCTTTTTGTATTCAATATTCCAAACCACGGTGTGCTTTGAATTTACCCCTTAATTAACACAATAATTTGCTGAATTTTGATTTTTTCCTTGTTTCAGGGTGCTGTTCAGAACAGTCTGATAAGTCACACAAATTATTCCCACCAACACCAAATGCTAAAATCTGAATACCTCACTCTACCTCCACAGGTAAAAAACATACAGCTCAAAATCAATGCTGTGTCTTCATGTTCTGATTTAAAATTTTTAACTATGAAAAGATGATTAAGTGATTCCCCTCCCTCCCGAACTCTTTTCATATTCATTCCTTTTGAATGGGCATACAGACAAAAAAGGTAGCTGTTGTACTACTGATACCTCATCACAGTGAGTGTACTTATGGTGTTACACAGCTGGGCTTAAGGAATGCAGGACAGTTGAGTGTTTCCAGTAACAGACCTGGGGGCTTATTGAACAAGATACTTAAGATTCCACCACTGCTACTAGGAAGAAGTATCCTTAGAAGAACTTAAAGTGATCAGATGGACAGCCAGGTTCCTCCTGATAGCAAGCAAAATTCTAAGCTACTAAAGAACATATTCCATTAGCAGAGAAATTGCACTGATTTTAGCCATTTAGTGTCTTCTAGTGAAGTATAATTGGTGTTACAGTCGTATCAGTTAGAATTAGTTATCATCAGGGAGAATATTTTAGGCAGTAGCTCCCCTGCAAGTCACCAGTGAAGGGAGATGAGTAACAAAGGGAAGACATCAAATCAGAAGTAGTGAGTGTCTGTGTCTGTCTTTACCTTGAGCTCATCTGCATCATAGAAGTCTATGCGCACAGCAGGGACCATCCATGTCTGGAACAGAGTTGCCAGGATCTGTTTGGCAATTGCATCTGCGATCAGGTGGAAGTGCAGCGGGTTTCGCCTGACATAAGAAGGGAGAGAAACTCATTAGTTCAAAGGTTTCTAATTGCTGTTCTTAAAGGACAACATCAGAATTTACAATTTACAGTTTCTAGGTGGTTATAAACATACAGATCCTTTGATTTCAGTGGAATGTGATGTTTTATAACAGCTAAGAGTCTTGTCCCCTGCACCAGCTCCTAAAAAAAAGGCCAAATTAATCCCCCTCTGGGGACTTGAGCTGTGGAAGTGATTGCTCTCAGTTTCTAGGTGAACCTGGTAATTTATCTTCGTGGTAAGAACAGTTGTCTGTGCAGAAATGAGGGTGCAAGGGAAGGTTAGAAAACAGCAATTTGAATGAGATAAAATTCTGGGACCACAGAGTTAACGTAAGACTTTTCTACCAAGCAAACTTGGGGAATCACCAGCTGTCCCATAGGAACCTAAAATTAGATGTTTCAGGTGAGTGCCTTCTAGCTATTCACTGGCATAGTGAGTAGAATAGAGATTGCAAATCTCTCCACATCCTTTTTCCTAAGAGGAGGAACGGTTAAAGAAAGGTAGGAAAAAAAGAAATATTTTACTTCAAAACTGCACATCTGGGTTCACCTCTGTAGTTATAGGACTTGAAAAGCTTCAGATCAAGACAAGTGAAGCCAGTATGAGCAAGAGCGGCAAGCTTTGCAAAGTGTATGGATTTTTCTATACTAATGTGAATTTGAACATTTTAAATACCTTGTTTAATTCCCTTAACCTCACTCCCTTTTTGAAGGACAGTAAGCAACAAAACTTATCTTAACATCTGTGGTAGGAGTATGAAAACCTGCCAGTGGAAATTAGTCACAAATTGTAGTTTCCATGTTTTTCCTTAGCTTAGCAACTTTCCCTGTCAGCAGAGAAGGACAGGGTTTGCAAAAGCCACTATGAAGACAAATAGTTTAGACTTTAGCATTGCCTCAACCTCTCTTTGATCCCTAGGCTGGAATAGCGGATTCTCATTTCTGTGGAATTTATAAAGCTCAATGGGTGTACTTGTTAATTGATATTTTTCATCTAACAAGAGAAGTATTTAGTTTCAGATGTTGATTAAAGTGGAAGATGGCTGATGCTACTACCTTCTTCGGTGTGAACGAGAGGTGAGGAAAGCTATGTTATTTCAGGCCACGAATAATATAGCCTGAAATATGTTATTCATATTTCAGGCTATGTTACTTCCATTACATTTTTGGGCCTAACCCAAGAGATGAAGGTTATTTTTTCTCCATTTTCTACATTATTGTTGCCTTCCTCTTTAACGTTTCTCTTCTTGTTTTGTTAAGTAATACTGCTTCCAACTAAAAGTCCACAGGAAAACGTAAAAATACATATACTGGTTCAGAGTATTGTAACAGACCCCTCAGCAGAAAGAGGAGATTGTTGTGAGCTGCAATGTATGACTGGATTTTGCAGCGTCAGAAACACTGCACCTAAGATCCAACCCAGCAGCCAGGGCTGCCAGTGAAGCCTCTGTATTGGATTCAAGGACACTGTGGATCACATTATGTGCTTACAGGAGAAGCAGAAAAGGGTTGGGTAGAAGCCTTATATATGAGATAATCACGACAGCAGAATAAACCCACAGCTGATCTGCTTTTAACAATATCCAAAACAATAAGCTACAACATGCTTTTCAAAAAGACAAAAGTCTTTCCATCTCCAGCTTGCCCTGGAGGGAGGAGGGGAGAGGGAAAGGCGTAAGCTGCCAGCTGCTGAGTGTCCCATTACCGAGCTAAAGGGATCACAGCAATTACATCTGCTTCACCAGCCCAGCAGGAGAGGAGAAGAGGACATCCTGGCTCATGCAGATTCCGCAGTAACCAGGCACCTTGCCAAGTAAAATCAGGAAATAGCAGTGATCAGGAAACCCTCTCATTAGTAGACAAGGCCAAGAGAAACAAAGTACAACTTTGGGTACAGGCAGAGCAGTATCTCCAGACAAATAGATGTTGAATGTCAACACACACATCCCACATTAAGTCCCTCTACTAAGTAGGGGCTGAGTCTGGATTCTGGTAGGACTATTTCCCAGCTGGTGTTCTTCAGTAATTTCGTTCCCTTTTTTTTTATTCCAGGGTTATTTATCTTATATTCTAAAGTAGAATAGGAAGAGTAAAAAATCAGCAAAAAAAAAGAAAGCACTATCTTCTTTCAAATGATCATTTAGTTAAATATAATTGATATAAGATATTTCAGATGAAACACACTAGTTGAAAAGAAAAAATCTGACACAAAGGCACTCAGATGTTCAGTAGCAGTTATACTTATCTGAATGACCCAGAGTGTATGAAACTTAAATGGGAACAAGTGGGTGACATTTACTTTAGCTCGTCTCCTACTGGGAAAAAGAAAAAAGGATAGCAGCACTCCCACACAGAAATCTCTTTCAAGTTGTTAGCCTCATGGTAAAGATTCAGCTGGAAGAAAAGTGTGTGTCAGAGGCAAAGCAGAAGATTATCACTTACAAAAATATATCCCCAAAACAGTATAGTGACCTGATGACATCTACAACTAAATGTGCATCAGCCGCAGAAGATTTTACTCCAGACGCGATTTCAGTTGTGTGAAATGTGAGGTTTAGCACGGAGCTAGAAGCCAACAGTGCACAGACTCAAAGCTGGAAGACCTTCTGAAGGTAACCACACTAGCATACACACAGATGACATCCTTCACCTCTTCTGCTGTCTGCAATATGCGAAGCCTCAAAGAAACGGATTGCTTCAAAGCGTTTATGAAACAAGTTTAGAAGCTTAAAGATCAACCAAGATTCATTATAAAAGATACAGAAGAGATTCTGAAAGATGAGAAATCCTTCTCTAGATATATGTGAAAGGGATGCCATAATTATCTGACAACATGATTGAATCACTGGCTCCCACAATCACGGGTGACAATCAGGATATTGTGAAGGATTCCAATGAAAGCTGAATTTCATTAGACTTGGACATTTTGCTCATTTTCCACTGGGCACATCAAGAGAATAAAAAACCACACATAGTAGAGGCTGGTTGTATCTTGTAGTGATAGAAATCACTATACAGTAATGATGACAGTAAATGCAACTATGGAATAACATGGCAATTGTGATAAACTTCTCCCACAAAACTAACGGGTTATGGAAAATTCCCAGTATTCACATGAATTAGTATGTTTGGAAATAAAGGTTTCTAGTGTTCCAGGTTTCAAAAGCCCCAGGTCTTCCAGATTCCTAGCAGGTTTTGAAACAGCCATAGAATTTCTCACAAGGTCCAGAAATACTTAATCTTATTTACTTCAATGATTTTTATAATTTGAATTTCTACCAACTACAGCTTTTCACGGTTTCTGCTACATGGAAAATGCTGATGCACTAATGTCTTAATGTGGCAAAACGTAGTTTCAAAAAATGGGCATTTCCCATCAAGTGGAAACTCAAGGTTTTAAGTACTCTATTCAGAAAACTGCAAGTCTTCATGCATTAACTTATTTCTACTTATCTTAAGATCAGAACTCTATCTGACAAAGTAAACCACATGTAAAGAGCACACATTTATTTTCCTAAATTACTTTCCTCAAAAGTGAATGAAGAGAGATTCTAGCCAAGATTTTCAAGCATGGATGCTTAAATATAGGTTCTTAGACCTAAATATAGGCGTTTGAATGAATGCCCTCATTTTCAGAATTGCTGAGGTCCTATAAAGTTAGTAAAATGAAAAGAAGTCAATAATTTTAAAAGTCAGGCCATGAATTTAGAAGTCTATTCCAAGGTACCCATTTCTCCCTATTTTTTATCATGATGTCTTACTCTTGCATTTCAAAACTTCTTATTCTTCATCAGATTTATGATCTGCTTGCTAAAGCATTTGTGGCCCTTTCTTTTCAAATAGCCACTGCCACAGAGTTAAATACAAAAATCTACAATTGAAAAAGGGAGTAGTGAACCAACACTCACTCTTCTCTTCTGTACTATTCCATAGCTCAATTGTTAGTAATTCAAAAGGCAGCTGCTTGGCTGCTTGGTTACACAGTTCTCTCTCTGCCACAGAAGAATTTTATTTTTTAAGAATATAAAAAGGTCAATAGCCCAGGGGGTTTATTTCCAAAACCTGTACTTTATTAAGGGAAGCACAACAAGGTAATACCTTTTATATCTGTAACAAATGGTTACAAGAACTTCAAACAAGAATTATAAAAGGCAGTTTGGGAAACTTTTTTTCCTAAAGCCCACACGACAATCCCTTTTCTCATATGTGAAGAATTTGAATGTGAAGATCTTCAAAATTTTTTATACTACTTCAGATCCAGTATTGATGAATATACTCCACCAAACTTTTGCAGAGATCTTAAACACACACTAGCTCCATCACTCATGGATCTTCTTGCTTTATGTTAACTTATAGAAGTTTTTGGGGAAGAAATAAGAGATTTCATGGGCAGATTTTTTTAAACATTGTTTTCTCCACTATGTCTCTATTGCTAGGACAGCTAGAAAAAACAAAAAGAAGTGTGTATTATTGATGCATTTACATGGATCAGAGAATCCAGGTCATGCTTTATAGGTTTTGCCAGAATAATCTCCCACAAAATAGACTGACACATTAGAAAAGTTGGAAACACTGACAGAGGTTTTGAATTCTCAAATTAACTCCATTAAGGCAAAGTGGTCTCCATGGAATATAGCCATTAGATTATATAAGCTTTAATTACCAGCCAGTGTTGACTTGTGATTCTTACTTGGAAATTACATGTCATCCTTTTAATTTAATTTAGATTTTCATTTGGTTTGCCTTGTTCTACTTGTTCTAAGAAAAGAGAAGGGTTCATTATTCAGACAGCATTCTCTAACACAGCTTCATATCCTGTTCTTAAAAACGCTTAGACATATGCTTAACTTTTAGGTTGCAAGCAGCCTTCTTAAAACAAAGAAGCAACTTCATATTAAAAAGCATTTGTCTGGTTGTCTGGCTCTGTTTACATTCCCTACAATCCCCCCACATCACTGTGCCACTATTGCTGCAGCATAGATGGAGACTACAGCTGAAGAAGTAAATACAATCACCCCAAAGACGAAGAAGGACTAACATAGCAGGGAAGAAAAAAAAAAAGGGCACAGAAAACCAACCCAGTACTTGCTGACACAAAAGAGAAGTTAATTTTTTACAGATTGTCAGTTGACCTAAGTGCCAGGAACATGCTATAACCATGTAATTTTCGTTTTTCTTTGTTTGCAAATGAAACATAGTGTTTAGCATGTCTTTGGAAAAGATAGGAGTACATTAAAAACCATTTTAGCTCTTGCTCAAGTTAAGACACCTGAGCAGAAAGAGAAATTATCTTTTCAATATGAAACTATAATTGTGGGCTGTTTCTGTGGCATTCCGAGGTTTACAATTTTCAGAAATGGAGTAAAACATTAAAAATCACCAGTGCAACTTGGACCAATAGATGCAAAAGATCCAAGGGAAGTTATCAGCTACAAAAAACTGCTTCAATCTTGAAAAAGAAATGCAGGTGCTTTTTAGCATACTACTACAAGCACTGCTTCCAAAAGTATTTGCACTTCATTCTGCCTATTTGACCCAATATAGTTAATTTTTAGTGTTTAGTCTTTTAGTTTGGAAAATCTGAATTTAGGTTGCTCTCAGGACACAGTGATATGAGATTGGTTTGTGTTAAACTGGCTCAGAGATAATTTTTTTTAGGCCTGCAATGGATTTATAAAATCTGTCATAACTGGGAACTGGATGTGCAAGAAAGGAAAGCAGGAAAGTTGCAGAGTAGCACTGAGTATTCATTCGACAAGCCTCCCTCTGTGCAGTGCTGCCAAATGCATATTTATCAGACTGCAAACTCTGCACTATCCCAGCTCTGCTGAGTCTCCTCCTGAGAACAGACTGTCAGTTATGTCAAACTGGGTGTTAAAAGCTGCTGGATTTTGTGGCTGGAGCATACGTTTTCAAAAGACAAAACTGGAATCAAGCTCCTTTATCGCTGGGAATGAAATACATTTTTGAACTATGGTGTTCTTCTGTGGAATCAGCCACACTACCCTCTTCCTCTCCTTTTCCCACTCTCTGGAACCTGAAGATAGATATAGTTTCTCAAATGGTCTGAACAAGTAGCTTGCCTAAGTCTCGTAATATATATGGTATGACTTGAATCTGAAACTCAGTGCTTCAGGCCTGTGGAGAGCTGAAATGTTGAATATGGAGGATTTGCTGTACATTCATGCAAAAGAGAAGAGACAGCACACTCCATCTATAGAAAATCCTGTAGCTTCTATCCTTAATGACCCAGCACTCCTGCTGTTTTGTGTCTCTATCTAGCTCTCTAGCTCAAAGTTGGGGGTGTAACAAATATGTTAATGCTCCCTGGGATTACACTGATGTGGCCTCCTTTTCTCAGAGCTTTTTTATTAGAGAAGTGGGGACTTCCTACAGAAGTAAGGAATTCAGGTATATAGTTTTATATCAAAATGCAAGCTAAAACATGTCTTAATCATTAACCTATACAGAAAAGCTAAAAGAAGAACACATCTCCACGAATTCCAAATAGATTCATTGAAATCAGTGTCTTACAAGAAACACCAAGTGAGGTGCAGGAGGACAGGTGAGGAAAGCCTGGTTGCTTTGACAGGTCAGTCATTTAATCAATAGATTGTATTCAGGGTGTGATCAAGGGAAAACAAAATCTCTATGACTATATGTTTGGCAGCGTATTTTTTCTATTCTTGCAAAACTGTATTTGAGACTAAATGTGGTGATCCTACAAATGAAGGAGCAGTAGCCTGACTTAGAGATAAGGATTGCAAACTTCTTGATATGCAAACTACTCCACTGGAAACATCCAGTCCTTTCAAATGTCTGTTTTGCTTGGCTATTGGACAATGCCAGCTAGGATGCATTGCCTGGTACATATTTAGGGTTAGAAGAAGAGACATCTCCATGCCTGTTTTCACTGATGATCCTCAAGTCAGAGGTAAACTTGCTGCTGGCATCATGAAGCATTCACTATCCAAACCAACCACCTCCAACTTTAACTCAATCCTCCAAATGTAGCATCATGACCTATCTCCATCCCCCATTCCTACAATTAAATACATCCTAGCAACTAAAAGAAGCCTTCTTTACAATCATCACCATTTCTGAAGTGCACACTAGTCTCCAAGATAACACTGTTTGCACGTGGCAACCAATGCAAGGAAACTTGGTTGTATATCAATTGTCAGCTGAGTCTGTTGTTTCTTTGTTGCTTATTCTGCATCCTTCTTTACAATTGCCACTCCAAAGATAGAGATCCAAGAAAGAAGTGCTACTGAAGCATGGCCATGTAGCCATAGCATCAACTGATGCTTAAGAAGCCTGTGATTTCTAGAAGATAAGAAAGAAATGTCTGTAAGAAGCTCTGTCTCTTTTTCGAGAGTATCTTCTCTTACCAGCAAACAATTTAATGCCTAGTAAGAACAGCTAGTTCTAGGCAGGAATGGACTTAGATTTGCCTTTAAGTATGTTCTGAGCAAACAAGGGAGATAGGTTATCTTGAATGTACTGAAGTTTCATTAGCTACACTGGACTTTATCTTGACCACCTCTGTTGAGCTCAACAAATCCTTTCAGATGAGCAGTAGTGCAGGGCAAACAACAAATATGTTCTTGGCAGAGGCAGAATCCATCAGACTCAGAAATACCAATATTAATTAGCTTTGTTTTGGTTTACTATTTAATTAATTGTTATATAATAATTTAATTATATAGCAGAATTATTTATAAATTTGCTAATTGCTCAGATAAGTGGCTTACATAAGACAGGGACATTTCCTTTAAGGAACACAAAGAGAGGCTGTTTAAACCTTTGAGCTGTGAGATTCCTATTATTTGCAGAACATTTGGAAACATTGAGATTAAAGTCTTCTCAAAATGGATGCAAGTACTACGATAGAAAAACAGGAAGAAGCTAATCAGTAGGATAACTTATGTCACCACAAAAATGCAACTTTCCATGAAACCCCTTAGAAACCCCTTAGATTCTTTTGTTAAAATAGACAAAACCTCCACACGTCCTTACAATATAAAGCCAGTTTACACTGAATAATTCAAACTTCTAATCGGAAACAGATATAGTTTTAACTTTTAACAGAATTTTAACATTCAGAAAAAACCTGCACAGAGAATGGCACAGATTTTTACTGGTTTGTTTTTTTTTTTCTTTTGTTATGCTTATTTTAGCATTGTTTTTCTGGTCCTACCCCCCTCATCTAACATGAACATGCTTCTCAAAAGACTTTCAAAGACTATGTGTTGATAATGGAAGTTGCTCTCCCATTTTAAACAGTACTTACTGAGTCTTTTTCCATATCCGTAGTTTCCATATGAGAATCTATTCTATTTTGTGAAGCTTAACAAAAATGATAGAATAGTGTACTAAAACCATTGTCAGGGACTGATTGCTAAGGCTTCCAGCAGATGACTGGAGGCAAACATAAGGAGCAAAGATGCAAGAAGATATGACCAAATGACATGAACAAGAATCATTCACCCCTGCATAAAACTGCCTTTCAAATAAAGCAGCATATTGTAACTGCCTCCTTAGTAAGTTGTTTCTACTATAAGCATATTTTATTACTCCATTTGTCCTTTTTGAGTCAAACAGTCTGATCACTTCCCTATTTTAATCCACTTTCTGCAACATTATTGGAAAGCATCTCTGAGAGACATTTCTAAACTGGACAAGGGATATACACATACAACCACACATACTTCAGTGTGAATTCTCTTCTTCTGGAGCTGCTGTCTATTAAGAGATTTGATTATTTTTTGTTGTACATTTATGCCTCTCCACTTTGGGAGCTAACTGTCCTAAAACCAGGTTGCAAAACTTTCTGAGTGGCTGTACACAGCCATTCCAAAGCCAGAATAAACCATGTGAATTTCATTAAATAATATATACTTACTGTAACAGCAGGTTTACTTCAAAAATGAGTGTCAAAATTGGAAGCTGGGATAGTCAATCAACCAGTGTGAATTTATCATCTACACCTGTGCCATAAACTGATACCAGATACAGGCTAAATGAATACAACATTGTTATTGCCATTATCATTATTTTACAGCATTCAGGAGTGTGCAGATGCTTTACAGTGAAGATAGATACTGTCCCTATTCCCACAATGAACCTGAGGTAGCAGGTGGATCTCTGATCACTCTAATTCACTGTAGAAATCCTCACACAGGTCAATCTATTTGTGATTTCTATTTTGTAGAAATCTTCACATGAGTCATAAATTTCATGCTACATTCCTTAAAATGAAAAAGGAACGAGCGAAGGGAATCCAACTTTTTTTTAAAGTGAGAGAGTAGATCTAGAAAAAGCTCATTTAGTCATGCTCAGATATATAATATACAAGAAAGAAAGTGACCTTTACCTGTGAAATAAGACAGACTTGACAAGTGTGACAACATCCCGACTGGCATTGTACCCTGCACAGACAATGGCAACGTGGATAGTCTGTGGGAGAAAAGGAACAAAAAGAACAAAAATTAAAGGCTGCTCCTGTGTTCGTCACTCCTTAAGGAGAGCACACACATGACACTGCTGTTGTTTAGTGCTGCAATTGTCAGAGATTTGAGTGGGTGTTTTGCAGCTGTTTGCAGCCCACTTGAGGCCGTTTGTTAAAAACACCTTAATTGAGTTACAGCACCATCATCATTCCAAAGTCATTACTATCCCTACAATATATCAGATCTTTGAACAGAATTGCATTTATTAGCTAATATATGTGTGCATAAATGTACACACACCCTCCCCAAGCAAGCAGCACACAAAATTCTGAGTATGCAAACGTGCAGACATTTTTAGTCTGCTTAACTGAAGTTTAACATTTTATCTGATAATAAGAAGCAGATATGATTTCAGGCATGTGTTATTTCTGTCTTTATACACAGCCACTAAGGAGAGGGTGAGCAAGCTCTCACGGGTGAACATGACTGCCACAATCAGTTTGCCAGGGCTGCATGCATCCTAGTGCCATGATGGGACACAAGCTGTGAAGGCAGGCAGCACCTCCCTGCCTGTGACTACCAGTGTGGGCAGCATTCATGCGAAGTTAAATACAACCCCCACAAACACCTTCTCTCCACCTCACGGCACTGGTGAGTTATCCCATATTCTGTGCCTTTTTACCTCCCTTTTAACATGAGGCAGAGGTTTCCCCATCTCTTCAGGAGGAAAGGGAAAATTGAAAGGCACTACGAGTCATTATTTAGGCAGTAAGTACAAGTCTGAAAAATGCTACTACGTTACTCTGCTCTGCTTTTAAAATTAGCCATTTCTATTCCCTAGGGACAGAAAAAAAAATAATCCCAGCAAGTTTTGACTCCAGGTTCTGTAATCTTCTGTTTCTTAGTGGTCACAGAAATGAAGCAGAGTTCACCATGCTGTCAGCACAAAGCTACCATTGGGGACACAGCTGTGAAACTGCAGGGAAGCCTCATTTGGCTTCCATTTGAAGCTTGGTTAGCTGGTTTCTCACACACACAGCTCTCATTTTCCACAGAATGCCCACTATGCTGAGAACAAATGAGGAATTCTGCCTCCTCACATAGTCATAGATTCCCAAAGCCTGGCTGGTAACAGAAGCACACTTAGACAAGAAGTGGCATGCGTTGGGCACATCTGAAGAGTCCACAGCCCCATCCATTAAAATCACCTGGTAGAGAGCACAATTTGGATCATACAACTGCCAAGCGGCTGTGCCACTGTAGAAAGTCCACATGAACATCACAGCTGCCTCCAGCCCTAGTGTGCTTCACAAGCTCAGGCATATTTAAGATCTGATGTTTTAAGAGGACTTGAATTAATAAGACAAATGTCTGTCCAGAGAGGTGTGAGAAACAAAAAGATCCTGCAGTACATTTTGGCAACACTCTGTGAGGTATTAGCACTTTAAATTTATATCAAGGTCAATGGGAGCTGAGCATGCTCAACACTTGGCAAAAATTGATTGTGTTTCTCTCCTTTGATAAGAGGGGAGAACAGAGGCTGCTTATTAAAGACTTTTATTGCAGCAGGAGTTTGTACTGTACTCATCAGCATGGGTTCCTGTGGGTGCACTGATTCCTGATCCTGCACATACTGCCTCCTCCCTGATTGTCACCTGCTCCTCCTCAGAATTTTGGAAGACCTATGATCCTTCCCCTCAGCGCCAGTCAAAATCAAATTAACTGAGAACAGTTTCATCCTCGCTTTAAACGTTTCACCTAAAGGCACTGGACCAGACACAAACATTTTAGGGGTTTTCACAGAATGTCAACATCATTTTATGATACCTATAATTGCCAGAAAAGCTCTCCTCAAAGCTCCTCTCTCTACAACTCCTCTCCAAATCAGAGTTTATTCTGTCAAGGACTTGCCCACATCTCTTCTCCTTTCACTAAATCAGTTTGTTTCAGAATTGAAAGCATGCATCCCTTGCTGTCTTCTAGCAGCTGCTGTTGCCTTGGATGCTGCTTCAGCCAGGACACAGTGAGGACAGCACTTGCTACTCTTCTGAACGTTTTTTTCCAGCTCAGAGACACAGGCATCCATGTACCTTCTGCTCAGTCTCTCTGTGGTGTTTGATATTACATATCACTTCTATTCCTGCCTGCAATCAGTTATACAAAAGAGCAATAATCCTCCAAGAGAACAGAAATCTAGACCTTTTCTTCCCAAGTTTTTGCCTGCAGCATGCTGCAAGACTATTCCTCTCCTTTACCTGATTCACTTTTCTCTCTCTCATTGTTTAACTGTTAAAGTCAGTGGAAAAACAGATAGACCAAAATGAAGTCATCAACCTGAACTGTCTGCAGATGTTTGCATCCTAAGGGAAAAAACATGATTCCCAGTTTTCTCCACGCTTGTTCCAAATGCACGTTTGATTGAGAGCAGCTGGCTGAACCCAGATTCTGGCAAGATAGGGCAATAGTGTCTGGAAGAAGCACTTAAAAGAACTTGCATCCTCCTGAGCATACTACTATAAGCTTCACCTCTCAGGTTTTGAACATTGTCACCTCTCTCAAACTCCTCTTTTCCATCTGCAGATGCCTAGCAGACTCTATCCTCCATCCCACCAGAACCAGCCACTGTGATTCACGCAACCTCCAGGCTCAATGACTGCAGCTAACACCAAGGAGTGAAGCCACATAACCAACTACCACAAGTGTCAGCCTGCCTGTTTGGCTCAGCATGCCCCACCAAACTTCTCACACCAAGGCTCTGCATGCTACACTTGTCCCTTTACCGCTGGCATTCCATGATAGTTTCAGACAATTCTGGTCACACTCTAGCCTGGGTATTCAGAAGTCACTGCAGGACCAAACTGAGCGCAAAGGGAGTTTAAGTCATACCAAGGTGCATATTAACACAGTTCAGAAACCTTACTTCAGCCACTACACACCAGGAAAAACTGCTTCTAAATGCAGTATTTCATATTCTGGGATAATACTAATGTGAAGAAAATATCCAAAACGACACAAAGAACTGGGACTTAGATCCTGTACTGATGAGGAGTATACAGCGCCTAGATGAATATATGCAATAATTTTTCCTCCTTGGGCTACTTTTTGGAATGATGAAATAATGAGTTTTAAAAACTCTAGTTAGTCCTTATAATTAAAAATAATCTTTGGTAAGACATTTCATACTCCAATAATTTTCCACTAGGCTTCCCAATGTAGATATTTAATCATTCATAAGTAATTGCTGAATGTGTTTAGGAGATATTAAAAGTATGTAACAAAATGCTTGTGTTTGTTTCCAGATAGGTTTTTCTTTTTTCCCCAGTGGCAGATAACATCTGCTTTACATGTGTTACACTGCTGAAGTTGGTGAGGGCCTGTTCTTGATGGCTGTGGAGCACTTCACACTTAACCCTATTGAACAACACTTTTGAGAACAGTAACAATACAAACATGCCTGTAAAAATGCTTCAAACGTCAAGTATTTTGCTAACCCACTAAACAATACACTGCTAATTACCAATTCCTAAATACATAATCTCTTTCAAAAATATTTATAAATGCACACTCAACTCAAGTAAATGCTCAGTTTATGAAGCTGGAAAGACACTAGGATAACACTAAGAAAGAGGCATATAATTTTGTTAGCTTTCACTGGCATTATGCTCTCCTTCTGAAGCCTGTTAGCGCTGACATCTTTGTAAGGACGATGCTTACTTATATTTCCAAGGTTTGTGTTAGAATTGCCTACTACTGGGAAGGCATGACAGGCTCCCTCCAGGGAGAAGCCCCTTGTCTGGGTGTCTGATTTTTTCCTTGCAGTATAATGCTGGTCCATTTTACAATATCAGAAGAGCTCTCCTGTGATGCAACAGAGCAGCAAGCTGTGGCTGGAATGCAACAAACCCACAGCTATTTGATATACATCACAATTATCACATAGATTAAGCTTTATCAGAGATTTAATGTTCATTCATTGCAACTGCATTTTCAAATGTTTTAATCACCATTAAAGACCATCACAAATTAGATTCTGAAATGTTATCATCAGTAAATCTCTAAGAACAGACTCAATGAAATGAACAACCTATTCCCAGCACTCATAGTCTCCCCCAGAACCACAGTCTTCTTAAGGACTTGTTTTTCACTATCCAATTTGTTGACTCTTGCTGTGATGTATTCCAGGGTCAGAAGCAAAAAGAGATTTTGTTTACACATCTGAAACACTGAAAAAACCAGAGAGTGAATGGTGTCAAGATGCCACTCACACACAGGACCAGAATCTACACTAATAGGATAAATGATGAGACCCTTGGCCAACCTGATAATAGGGAAGTTTAATTTTAACTTCCATTCCTGTAACTGAATTACTGAGTGAATTCCTAAAGAAAAGAGTAAGAAGTTATTTGGAGATCAAAATAGTGTGCTGTGAAATAGGGAGATGGCAAATAATGTGAGTTTTCATATTTCCCATAAACATTGCCTCCAGCAGAGTGCTAAACCCCACTGAGCAAGTCAACTCATTGGCAAAACACATTATAAACTCTAAGGCCACCTAAACTATTCCTACTTTAAGCTACTATTTTTGTGTCCCAGATTGGTTGGTACATTGAAAAACCAAGAACTGAGATTCAGCTCATCATTCCTTGACATGGGAATAAGGGAAAAGTGAGGTTTGCTGATTGACGGCCTGATTAAAAGAAATGCCAAAAACCTCACAGAGAGGAAAATCAGACCCTCATTATCTGGAGGAGGGAAAATGAAAAACAAAAACCTCCTTATCCCTCTCCTTATGATAATGTTGCTTCCTTTTTTCTACACTGATGGACAAAGATATCCAACTGGAAAGCAGCAATTCATTTTCAAACTGCATTTGATATTTTCCTATTCAATAGAATTTATCTGAAGAGATAATTAGGATTTCTTTTTCCTCTCCTACTAATTTCCTTTCAACTTTTATCTTCCAAGTGGCAGAAAGCAAGATAAAAGGTGATATGGTATCACCCTCTTTGTAGAAATAAATGGAGGAAGTTATTTTTGATAACTTTATCAGCTGATATTGGCACAAGGCCTTTGAGCAAGACTTTCTGTTTTGGATCTATCCATATTTGGACTTGTCATCATTCAGACATCTGACAACTAAGTATCTGGATGACACCCATAGAAGTACTGACATAAAATGGGGAAAACCAACCCAACCCAACTACACCAACACTGTTTTAGAAGCAGATCTGCTGTTCCCTGCAGCCAAGCACACCGCTTGTGCACAGTAAAAAGCACCTGCTCCCACAGTAACACCCAGATACACTCCTGAAAGGGAGTCAAAAGTACAGGCTGGCTCCCGGACCCACAACTAAATTAATCATAAACCCTGAACTGTTCCAATATGGACACAGAAATAGGGTTTTTCTAAGCACTCTGAAGTCATTATTATTTAAAACACACGGGGTCAGTTTGCCACAGGTCTTTACCAGCAGAGCTGTACTCAAGTCAGCTAGAAACAAGGCTTTGATTTTTATACCAGGTTTGGGGACACAACAAGGAAAAAGACAAAAACCTATGATGAAATAGTAACTCAGAAGATATTCCAATGATGAAACGTGTTACAGCTTTCTAAAAAAAGAATAATTAAAAATTACGTAAAAAGTTGCCCGCAGTAGACCTTTAAGAGGCTGGTTTTGGAGAAAAAGGTTTCGGGGGAAGGAGACAGGGATCTGCTATGTCCTTAAAGGATCAAGCTTTGTTTCTGGCGGGTTCCTGCTGTTTCTTTACCTCACACTTCTCCACGGCCGGCTGCTGGCCGCACTCGGAGCTGTTCCCCGCCACGATGCCGGCCCGCAGGCTCTCGCTGTCGCCCGTGCCCTCCTCCATGGAGTAGGTTTTGGAGTGGTTGCCGTGGTGGTGAGCGGAGCCTCGACTCTGCGCCAGGCTGAGCTGCTTGCGCAGCACGCGGTTCTCCTCCTCCACCTCCCGCACGCGCACCTCCAGGCTCTCGCGCTCCCGCTGGCTCGACGCCGCGTACCGAGGGCTGTGCGCCTGCGACTCCAGCGGGGACAGCGACACTGGCTTCCCATCTGCACGACAAGGAAACACACACTTCTGTCACAATGTACTCCAAGCTGCATTGTCCTTTCACGCTGGCCGGGATGCCAGTGTTTCCAATGCAGCCATGTTGGCACTTCCAGGCCGTGCTTAAGTGCGCGGTGAACTTGGACAATGCTGAAGTTCTACAAGTTACAGGTCTAACTAATTTTAAAACCTCACTAAAAGACAAGCATGTGTTTCTTTGTTCTCACAGGGCGGCCTGCCAGTCTCTAGTCTGGGAAGACAGTCAAGAACATGAGGATTTAATTCAAAGACAATTAATATACAGTTAAATATATTTTAGAAGTGTATGCAAGATGAAATAATTTTCCTATTCCCACTTCCTCCACAGTCAAATGACAGCATTTTGGCAACCGTTTCATGCCAAACAGTAGCCCCAGCTGATTCACATGCAAGGAACAGATGGGTTTTATTCAGCAACATAGTATTATGTGCTTGCTGAGAAGTAAGAGGTTCAGAAGGACAGAAATGTTCAATACACATGCGGGTCAAATTCTGGGAAATATTTCGGCTTAAAAAGACTCAGGGGAATTCAGAAAAAATATAAGAAGGTTCAATTCAACATCTTCAACCAAAAAGCTGTAAACCAGAAACGTGAAATTGGTATTTTCTCTGTTCAAGTAAGCATTAGAAATGAGCTGAATTATGAAATAGAGAAGTTACCTGAAACCAGGATCCATAACCAAAGCGACACATTCTACCATCACCTCTCAGTATATTATTGCTACCAAATTGGCTTTTTTTTACTAATTGTTTTGTTGCTAATATTGCTCGCTATTCTCAGGTGTATCATAAAGTATTTGGTATATTTGCACATCCCAACTCTGCTGCAAATAACAATGTGACAATTCCAGGACCCATCTGAAATAAAAGTATAAAACCAAAAGTGAACAGAGTTTGACCTTCATACTCAGAAATAAAGTAGTATTTTTCATAAATTCTGAGACTGTATAACTCTCAATTTTTGCACATCGGAGGTTGGCAAGGCTGATGGCAAGATACTATTTGATTTTGTTCTATTACCATACTGGACATGTGAATATACAGACAGGGCAAAATGCCTCTGGGGAGCTGTTGTCTATCAAGGAAAAGGAAACACACACTACTTTGATTCCCTTCCTACTATTCTCCAAGGCAGTGCAAGCACTGTGTGTTCATCTCATCTCTGAAGAAGGAGTAAGTGGATTAATGTTAGGGACCACTGATGTTTGATTGTGTGTGTTGCTTGGTATAAGAGTTGAACTGATTGCACTGCACTTGAATTTTATAGTTTATAGTAACTGGCAGAGTGCTCTGAGCTGGTGTCTAGGCAGTTTTTATCTAATCTAAATCAAAATAAAGTAACATAACACATAACGAGGTCTGTGTGACTTTGGGACTGAAGATCTCCTAGGGAATGCTACAAGGAACATTGCTGTGCTCTGAAGCAAGTACTACACTTTTGAATGGTGTAATAAATAATAATAAAGCTATTATTTTTTATTCTTCATTTGGGGTTATTGCTCTATTTTTGGACTTGGGCAGTTTCAGATTTAATTTCTTTTTCCTGTGTCAAGTTTTTTACTTCACATTTCTTGTGCCAATGCAACTGTACCTACAAAGACCTGCAGAATTCCACTGTCTACAAAACAAAACCCAAACACAAAGCTGAATAATTCTTTCATGTTTGACAGCAGTCGACTTATCACACTAGGTGCAACAATTCAGAAAACTTGAGAATATGTAAGTTATGAATTCTATGGATTATTGAATGCTTCTGCATATATGAAATCATTTGGATGTAAGGCAACATATTTCATTAATACTTAAGCAAAGGGCCTTAGGACACTGGATAAAGTAAAGCCATCAGAAAGCAATCCAGCACAGTTCATTTGAAAGGAGAGGGACTCAAGCAGTGGAATTGTCCTTCTAACATACAAAACCTAAAGGATAGGCATTAAAACCAAGCTCCTGGCTTTGTAGTTATCAGACTTGGAGAGGTGATAGTCCTGAAAAGGACCCAGTGGCAATGGAAAGTTCCTCGGGAAAGAGCCACAGAGAAAAGGAAGTTTATCCAAGGGTTAACTGGGTATGGGGGAAAGAAGCACAGTGTAGGAAAGGAAAATTCACTCTGATTCAGATAAGAAAAGCATAGAAGCAGAGTTTTCTCAGCAATCCTGATCTGAACTAAAATGCTTAAATTGTGTTAGGAATTCTGAGGCCCACACATTTAAGGAGCACGTTTTGAGAGATTTTAAAAACATTTTACATTTTGTTTCCTAGCAAGCATAAACTACTTTTTTTGGGCATCTTTACAAGGTCTAGAGGTTTCTATATGTTTTAGTTATTATTCAGCCCCTGCCTAACAGTGTGCAATGCCTTTAAAATGAACTAATTGATGGCAGTGAACTCTAGGCTGCTTTTTAGGTAAGAGAAAGTTATGCTGCCCTCAGAGGGTGTTCCAGTCTGTCTACAGATACAAGATACTCCTCCATTTCACATTTGTTCACATTTGAAAATGCACATTATCTCTGCACACTTTGATGACTAGCAGTATAACAATTTTAACCAAAAGTCAGTATTTTGCAGAAAGAAAGGGTATAGCAGGCAACCACTCTCATGACTGTCCCCCTGTTAAAGCCCCAAAATCATTTCAAGTTCATCGCACAATTATTTTTTCCCACATAAAGACCATTGCAGAGAACTCCAAAGGGAAAAGAAAAATAAGACTGCAGTCAGGACAACAGAGACATAAAAGCCTGGTGTAAGCAGATAAACTATCCCTTCTATTCTGGACTTCTATCTCAGCTTTAATCATTTAACACCTTAATACACCATGCACTTCTGCTCAGCTGGCTGCTCTGGTAGGTCCTGGCTCTATAGGCAGCTATGAATGAAATCCTTTCTGCTAACACTTTGGTACTTTTAGATATGTCCCTCCATGAGCAGGTGCTAAGGCATCCCAAAGTGCCTATCCTCACACTCACCAAGGCTCTTTTTTTCTCCAACAACTTTTTGTCAAACACTGCAGTGTGATCTCAACTATAAGCAGAAAAGCTTGCCCAAACAACCATTTTAACAGTGAAACACACTCCAAGCAGTTTACTTCAGCTCTGTGAACACAGAACTCCCTCATCTTAACATGGTATGAGACAATTACAAGCTCATGCTTTTCAAGCGTCAGAGGTAGAAAGTTGAAACACTGAAAGGTGTCACAGTAAGAGCACTGAAGGCTGATGTCCACTAGAAAGAGACAGCACAAGAAATAACAACCAAGCCTTTTCATGCAGTCCAAACAAGTTTCCTCAGCTCTGACAGAGGAACTTCTTCCATCAGTATTAAGTCCTTCTCAGGATTTGGCATGGACAACGTGTGTTAAACCACATGTTATTTAGTTAGGAGAGACTGTTTTCACTGGAGATGCCAATCAACCAACAGGCTTGTACTTAGTCAATAGTAATTGCATTTAAGAACTTCAGCATGCTCTTTAAGTACTAAATTTGTGTTCAATTCCAGTGCTGTTAAGGGTGCTTAAGAGCACATGAACATGGTTTATTGAACTCAAACCTGAATCATTCAATTCCACTGCAGGCCAGCCTTACTTAAACAGTCACGTTCTTTCCTGCTCTTCATATACAGGGAAATAACATTCTCAGTGTCCTTTCCTTGAACAAAACATCCCTCTAGAAAATAGCTCCCTGCAATCAGTGGATTGAGAAATTAAACGTATCATACACAAAACCCTTCACCCACAGAACACCAGCCTGCAGTCCGTGGGAAGGACTCCTCTTGAAGAAGTTTGTGGAGATCTTTCTTCCACGGGAGGGACTCCAGGTTGGAGCAGGGCAAGAGTGTGAGGAGGAAGGAGCAGCAGAGACCACATGTGATGAACTGACCACAACCCCCATTCCCTGTTTGCCTGCCCTGTTAACAAGGAAGAAGGAGAAAAAATCAGGAGTAAATTTAATTTGGGAAGAAGGTGGGAAATAAAGTGGGTTTTTTAGACTGGGTTTTATTTCTCATTACCCTACTGTCATTTGATTGGTAATAAATAAAATTAATTTTCCTGAGTTGAGTCTGTTTTGCCGGTGACAGTAATTGGTGAGCGACCTTTCTGTTCCTGTCTTGACCCATGGGGTCTTCATTATATTTTCTCTCCCCTGTGCAGCTGAGGAGGAAAAATGATAGAGCAGCTTTGGTGGGCACTTGGTGTCCAGCCAGGGTCAACCAGCCACTGAAGTCAAACTGTTAAAAGTTTGGAAATGGGAGAATGATGGTCTCCTGTTTAATCTTTGCTGTCATTCCCTTGTGTCTGGTGACAGGATCATTAATTGCATGATCACCTCTTTATTTCCAAGCATATCAGCATCACTGCATGCATAGGATGGATGGTGATCACAGCTATTTAGCAGGTTGTTTCAGCTCATTCACTTTGTAATCACATATACATACCCTGCTATGAAAAAAAGATTTATTTATTCCCTCACTGGCCTATGATGCTCATTACTATATTTTTAAATGCAGCACAGGAACTTGTTTTTCAAAGATATTTAAAGGAAAGGTGGTACTATGTCCCTCTTTTACAGTCAGGCAAGAAGTTTTGGAGTCATTAACATGCAGAAGGTACCAGCCTTGGATAAACAATTGAGATGGGTCTGATACAGTTTTTCAACAAATAATCCCCTTTTCTGCACTACATTTGTTCAGAGGACAGCTACAAATGCAACAGTATATGCTTAACACTTCTGTAATGCAGGAGTCTGCAGGCTGGAAGTCCAGGAAATGTGGGGAAAAGTACTTAGCTACACTTGCAATAGCTTTGTCTTATGAACACAATGCAATGAAGTCGATGGGAGAGACAGAAAAAATTTTCCAGGCAGATTCAACTTCATAAACTATGAAGCTGACCATTTTCTTTGAATACTCCCCTCCTTGTTCATGGCACGACTTCCAGTCTCTTAAATTAACTAAATGGAGTGGCTCAAGAGCCACTTTCACTGCATTGCTGCATTTGCTCTGCCCACAAAATGAGGAAGGGGCTGTGCTTCAGAAAGGCTCTGCAGGTGTACCATCAATGATGGCATCACGTTGCATAACTGCAGAGAGCTGTTTATGTGCTGAGTGAACGCAATTCTGATACCTTTAAAAGGAATAACAGGGATGGTAAACAGTAAAACATACTAGGTAAAGAAAAAGCAGGTTGCAATAGAATGCAGGGGGAAATAGGGAAAGAAAATCTAAACATACACATCCTTCTTGGAAACAGATGTGGCTTTTTTAAACAGTTCGTTTTTTCAAATGAAATACTGGCTTATTAGCTAGTTATGAATGCTAGCTTATTAGCATATCCAAAACAAGGGGCCATAAAATATTTGCTCATTTCCTTGTCTAGAATACAGTAACTTATTTTCTTCTTTCTTCTAATTCTTTGTTTCCCTGTTTTGCATTGCCTTGGCAATATATGCCTCTTCAAGAAAAAGACTAAAAATAACATTTCCCTCCTTTCCACTGACAGTGGAGAAGTAAGAAAATAATATCTTATCAGAGTGAGCACTGAGGGAAAATAAGATTTTATCAGGGACTTGGCTTGACGAAGATAACATGTTATCAAGAGGGGAACTTGGCAAAGATAACACATTATCAATATCAGGAGTAAAGCCTGGGGAAAATAATGTCTTAATACCTATTAGATTCTAAATAAGCCATCTGTGCTCTTGACAAATTGTTATTTTCTCCAAGTCCCATTCCTGTAAAGATGTTGATTTTTTTGGCAAACCACTTCTTTAGCAGTTGGGAAGCGGAGGAGAAAGAGGAGAAAAGGAAGCTCCTTCCCCGCAAAGGTAGAGGGTTATTCTCTTTCTTTTCAAAAGCTTTGCATGTAGGTCAAGACTGCCAATGTGACAGCCTGGAAGATCTACATGTTCAGATTCTGAAGGGGTATTGCAGGGAAATCTCCTACAACAACACTCGGCAAGTACACTGCAGAGTATCCCGTGATGGGAGAGAGGGTCAATGCCCCTTCTGTCCTCTGACCACGCTACCCAGGCTCTGAGGTGCTGCCTACAGCATTTTTGGCAAACACTCTTCTCTACAGAGGCAATGACTGGCCATCCCTTAGCAGTAACTTTTTGGTCATAAACAAGCTCATCAAAATTAGCAATGTTCTCCTGGGGTACAAATAAACGAGCCCTTTTAAGTCAGTTACAGACATGAATCACCGTTCAGTTAAAGGTTACCATTCCCAAAGCTTAAGCTGACCCAGAGGGTCAGCAGTGCTTCTCACCTCCTGCAGTGCAACACGTCCAACTCAGTTTAAGCTGTTCTGAGCCAGCCCAGCTGCCTCTGCCCTGAAGCAATTCCCTCCACCACCTCCACTACGGGGGTAGAGACAAACCACTGTCTAGTGGGTGCCTGTGCCCTGAAGCTGAAACCCTCCACAACCCAATTATAAATCTTTAGCGTTTCAATCTGGACGAATTTAAATAAATCGTGGCACCTCCTGGAAAATGAGAAATCCAATTCATAGTAGGACGGACTACTAACTGCCTTAAATGGCAGAATGTGGGTGAATGCCACTGGTTATTCATAGGAATGGGCAAGCAGGGAATAATTAGAAGGGAAGCTGTGGAGGGCCTGTAGGAGTGTGATGTGAATAATAAAGCACACTTAGGAAAAGGCATATGAATGATATCTGCAGGGTAAGTATTTGTAGCCAGCTGAATTTCCCTGGTGTACAGTAGGAGTGGGAGGGAAAACAATGGGATTTGTTAATCTAAAAATTTCCTATGGAGAAGCAGCATCTCTTTTTGCATTAACCGTTTGGATCTCTTAGACCCAGGTATTCCCCTATGTTCAGGTGTGAGCTTTGTGTTAACTACTGGCCCTGATATAGCAGAACATGTAACCAGCAGCAGGCAGCCATTACAGCTCTCTGAGGTAAAGCATGTGCCCAAATGTGTCACTGCAGCTGTACACAGTACTGTGACTATCATTCATGGCAGTGGGATGTAAAAGACTGGAGCTATTCTATGTTGGCTCCTGCTCAGTAATAGACTGTGGAAGAGACAGGCAGGGGAAAAGTCTAAAATACAGCATTTTACAGTGGTTTTTTAAAAGGACAGAAAGTACAAGAAGTAAGTATATATAAGCTTAGAAAATATATATCTATATTTCTACAATTGCCACAGTAACCACAAGCAAGAGACAAGCATGCTCAATGCAAGCCTAGTAGTAGTTAATTCCAATTCTGTTGCTGATGATTAGCCTCAGCTGCTCATCAATACAGACTCCAGCTGATAATTATTAAGTTAAACTTCTGAGCAGTATTTGCATATGTAAAGCACGCTTTCCCTGCTGAAGCAACAATGGATGCTATAATGCATTTCCTGATTGTACAGCTCTTGGATTTGGGGAACCTGGGCAAGAGAGTCTGCTTTGCATACCCTTCCTCACCCTCATCAGGCCAACCATTCAGAAGAAATGCACTTGCACACACTGGCATCTACAAGCTACAGTGGAAAACATTCCCAACCCTGCACAAGAGGAAAAATTCAACCATTCGTTTCAACCAGAATAATAATATTACAAAAGACAGCTTTGTATATTCCTCTAAATATTTCTCTAAGCTTTGTTACAACCTAAAAAATGTGCAACAACTGGTCTGTAACAAGGTAGCCTGGCCAACTCAGAAGATACACAGCCAACTCCAGTGGAGAGATTTAGTCCATTAGTTGCCAATGACCTCCAGACGTGGAGGAAAATTCAGTATCATAATGTCATTCTCTGTTAAGCTTTTTCTCATCTTACTTTCTCCAGATCAGAATTTCATTTCCTGAATGTGATACTTGGTCATCAGTAATAGCCATTCCCTGCTGATTAACTGTAGTGTCAAGAACACAGATAATAATGCACATGATGTGTAGATGACATTTATCTGGTCAGTTCTCCATGTTTTCAAAATTCCATGACAGACAAGGCATGCCCAGATCTGCTTAATACCCGAAGAGTTCAGAGGCACAGTCCTTTAGGGATAAAGAAACATGGAAAATAATTGGGAAGATCTTAATAGAATCTGTGACAAAACTACCTGTGTGTCCATGTAGCTATGGTATCACTTTGGTTTGAGTCCATCGTAGGCTTACTATTAACAGACCCCAATGTTTTTTTTAATCAGACAACAATGAATAGTAAAGCAACAGGTCTATTTAATTATAAAAAATGGAAAGCAAAAGTAAAGCAAAAGTTTGGCTTTAGTTAAACATGGGAGATGGGCTGAAAAAGGGAGGTCTAAGGGAATGCAGGTGGTCAGCCTCTAGGAAAGCCACTCTCTTTTCAGAAATAATTTAAAATTTAGTTATAGAAAATTTACGTTCCTTGTTGGAAGTCACCTGCTATCAGTGTTACACACAATCACAAAAGTGGACTTCCAGCACAAATACAGAAATGCTGCAGTATTAGTTCAGGCTGGTTGGTGATGCTGAAACCTGCTCAAAAGCTTGTTATATCCCTTAATCTCCCTTGGCATAGAGATGCCATCAGAGAACCATGTGCTGGTATTTTGACTGAGACTGCTGAAAAAGAAAACTGAATACTGACTGAACATGAAGGATTGTTCAAGGATAAATAAGTAAGTAAGTAAGCAAAAAAATCCAAATTCTGCACCGCAGCGTTTCTTCCTTAGCAGTACCAAGATCCGTAAAAACCTTCAAATCTTATAGAGCTCAAGTCAACAACAACAGATAGGAGCACACAAACATAAAGGAAAGTAGCAAAGAACAAATTTTCCAATCAGGGATTTCTCTTCTTTATAAATGTATCTGAAGATTGCACAAGCAGACATCAGTGTTATTCCTCTGATGACATAACAGTGCAAAAGTTATTAATAGCTTTCAGTATTGAGTCTTCTTTTCTCCCCACACATTCTCAGCACTTCATTTGCTGCACCTGTCATTTCAGCCACTTCAGTCCCAAAGAAAAGTGAAGGGAAAATGCAAATAACTGCATATTCAGGACACATGAAAGCTGATCAGTGTTATGACATTTATCTTCACTTATGACAAGAGATAAAATAACTCAGGAGTTACTTTCCTGTCCTCCTCATGAAGAAAAATGTCATACCAGATCATCATGTAATATATACAGCAAAATTGCGAACATACTTTGCAGAGGAAAGAAACATCTCAGCAGTGATACAGATGGTAGGTTACATGCCATGGCTGTAACATCAGAAATGCAACACACATCATATTAAAATAGTAAATATAAAAGTAAGTCATGGCAGAGGAAATACCCCTGGAACAACAGTACACAAATTAGCTAAGGGCAACTAGTTAGGCTATTCGAAAAAGTTAAAATTATATTGAACAGCAAGGACTTGATCATGGAAGTCAACGGTGCTTTCAGAATCAGCTTCAGGTGGCCCAATATCTACCCCAGAGCTACAATATATTTTTGGTGATCAGACTCTATTGACATATAATATGGAACCTCTTTTTTACACTAATCTACTTAAAATTTACCTTTTAAAAATATTTACCTTTAATCTATTAGAGACGCTTCTTCTAGAAAGATACAGTAAATTTTTAAGAACTTCTTTTTTATCAGATATATCTGATAGCTATATCAGGTAGACAGAGATTTAATTTCTATCTACCCAGTGACCTGGGTTTCCTACAAAACATGAGGAAATTACTCTTTCCTGTTATATTTTTGTTTTGTTACAAAAGTGAAGACAGCAGATCAGAAACACAATCCTGTTTCAAGTAAGCCAAAGGCCCAACTTGGTGACTTTGATGAAAACAAGCACAGGTGTAACCCTGCACGATAAGTGCATGCATACAGCATGGTGGTGTTAGCAGTTTTTATGTCGTACCACAGATGCACCCAGTGCTGTGCAGTTTTAGGTCAGAATGTGGGCCACGTCCCCTGTGCCCCATCACAAATCTGCTGAGCTTCCTGTGAAGCAAGCAAACGACATTTTTCATACTCGAGCAGCCAAAAGTTTATTAAGGTTAAAAACCACGAACTGGGAGCAAGACTTAGATGTTCTGCTTACTAAGGTTTTGTCTTTTAACAGATGAGGGGTATCTTTGAGACTAATTCCATTTCTGCTGTGCTGCACAGAAACACCTTAATGTACGCTTAGGATCCTAAACGGGATTTGTAAAGAATATGCCTACTCTTAGAATAAACCCCACTGGCATGCTTATTTACTATTATAAAATAAAGTTGCTTTGCTCAATTAGAGCAGTAGTGCTCAATATTCACAGGATCTGCATGCCTTCAAGTAAACACTTCCTCTTTTTTTTTTTTTTCTCAGATAGATCTCTACTTTCCTAAGTTTTCATTACCTCCAGGTGTTCCCCTCAAAAGCAGAATGTGCTGTATGAGACCTCACCAGTAAGTACAGAAAATGTGTGATTTTTAAAGATGCTTCTGTTAGGTAGACTGGAGAAAGTCAGGGCCAATGGCCATTGCATTTCAACACATCATGATGTATACTACAAACTAACTGATGTCTGTGACAAATTTTTGTGTTAAAGGGAAGATAAAGGTGGAAGCATTTTTCAAAAATTACTGTGTTGTGTTGTGTCTAGTGGTCAATTAGTCTTACAATTGCACTTTATTTCTGTTGACAGATTTTCACTAAAGATAGCTATCCATCTTCCTTTGTTAGTGTAATTTTAAGTTTATTCACTTCTACCATTTGAAATATCTTTTGTCTTAATAGCTAAGCAGAATAGATAGAGACTTGACCAAAATTGTTTCATATTGAAAAAACCCAAATCAACACACTTGGCGCCTAAAGAACAACCAGACATGGAAAAAAACAAAAGATAACATAAAATGCGGCAGATGTAAAAGTCCTTTAATGGTCAAGCAAAAAAAGAAACAATAAAATGAGGAAACAAAATAAGGAAGAAAAAGGTGGTTTCCTTTCTCACCTGCTTCCATCTTGTTCTAGGAAAAGGGAAGGATCTTAGTCATTTTTACCTACATATTCCATATAAATTGGAACTAATCTAGACAAAGGAATCAGCTGTTAAGAACTGCCATAGGATGAAGTTGAGGAGCGAATTCTAGGGAAAATTGTTTACATCACTTTCCCCTTTAAGACCAGGCTGCTGCAATACATACCCTTATGGAAACCAAGGAACCTTGGACTTCTCCCTTCTAAATTATGACCATCTATCCAGGAAAAACTGAGGCAGACAACAGACTAAGAACACTTCACCGTCCTATTACTATCAAGTTTCCTCTCTAAATTGTGCCTTCTTCTGGTCTTAACTACTATTAAAATAGTACAGATATTGAGTTATACCAGCTCTGACTTCAGGCATTCCTCTGAAGAAAATCCTGGATTTCTAACATTATATAATATGTATCCTGTCACTTACAGTAAAATTCTAATAGACAGGATATTTGAATGTGATTTCTTCTGTTTTCAGAGACAGTCTTTCCTCTTTTGACAAACTGTAACTTCACCAGGTACATATTTAAAATTAATACTAAGACCTTATACTAGAAACTTCTATGGAAATGATTTGGTTTCTTATTTCATGAGCACAAATATTTATTGTTAATTCCATCAGACAATGTTCTTCTTTCTTTTCCTGAACAATCTGACTGAATCCAATCAACAGGGAAAGTTGTATTAAAACTGTATTTCAAGTCTTGCAATATTTTAGATTTATTGGTAAGCCCAATTTTGGAGTTACATGAGAAAATATCAGTGCTTTTTGCTTGTTTCTTTCACAGTAAGATCTCATTTTCATCCCTGCAGCAGAAGAAGAAAAAACATGACGTATCATATTGAAAAAAACCAGATGACAATGCTCTTAAAAACTTATCATTTTAGATATAGTAAATCATGCATTTTGAACACTTTGAACTAGCAATGCAAAATTTTAATTCGTCTGTTCAAATGACTTGTGCTTTACCATGACAGCAGGTATGTCAGCTAGGATGGGCAAGTGGAAGGATGTGACAAGTTTGTGACAGCTATGGTGCAGCCACCAATCCAGCCAAAAGAAAATTAAGAAAATCCTCAGAGTTGTCAGGCATTTAAAGGAGCATAAATACCCAGTAGTAATCTTCAGCAGAACTTTCAAGACTACAGAATTATACCTGATAAATAAATACACAAAATTAACAAGTATTTATCACCAATTTGAATTTCTGAGGGTTTGTTTACTTTTGTTGGAATTATCCTTGAGAGGGCTCTGCAGGCAAAGTTTTGTACTTAAAAATGCTATTTTCACAGATCTCTCCCCAGTACACATACTGGGGTTTTTTCTTTCTCCATACTGAGCACTCAAAGGGTGTCCAGATTGCAGGAAAAATCCTCAAATAAAGGTAAAATGGTACCATTTCTACTGTGTCACACTAGGGCTTAAAAAGCTGAAGTTTAACTCTGCCAAGCATATAAGCCTCCAAATCTGTTAGATATCAATTACCACGTATTTAATTTCACAGCTGTGCCTTTTCCCTTTTTGATTCACCACCACCACCTTTTTCTGCTTCTCTTGTTCGAGCATTTTGCATCTGGTTCATAATCAGGTCCTGATGATCCTTAATGCCTTAATTTCAGAGCCCAGCATTCCCCAATTCCCTTCTTCATTATGAAATTTCTGCAAATTCTCTCTTCATCCTCTGTGTGGCTGTGCAGACTGTAATCCCTCGTAATAGGCTGATGCTGATCCTGCTCTATGGATTAACCAGTGTAAAATGCCTAGGTAATGAATTCATACCTTCCAAACTGAGCAGCCCAGGTATATCTAATCTAACCAACTGGCTTTTATCAGCTGCACACAAGAGATGGGAAAATAAGCTTAATTTCAAGCCTCAGTCACATAGCTACAACCATGTTATTATTTTTTTGTATTTAACAGAATGAGCATATGTGAGAAATTCTAAGGTACACTCTCTAGTTATCCATCACTGGATTTGGCAAGGCTCAAGTTTCTTTGAAAATTGTGAAATGACAATATTTTCATGCCTTTTTTTGATTATTTCTCTTAAAAATAGAAAGGGAAGAAATATTGCTGAACTTCAAGTGCAATTTTTCTGCTTTCTTCTCATGAAATCTGTATTCCCATGCCAGATGGTGTCGGAGTTATCAAAGTTATTACCCTAAACTCAATTAGGGAAGAATGAAAGTAATTAAGTAGGGGATGAAGTGACAGAAGTATTCACGATATAAAGCATCTAATATAGGTGAGGACTCTCTAAATGAGATAGAAATTAATCTGTAAATGCAGCCTAAATCAGAACAGCTTGAGCCTTCACCTTCGAATATTTTAAGACATGTGCAAAATTTGGTTCTTGCTCAAGTGGGCACAATTCCCAGTGACACAGTGGCTGTAGAATGTGGGAGTAATTTTTTTTCTTCTGGAGAGTCTATTACTAGCAGTCACCAAACACACTCTGAAACAGTTATGGCTCAAAATGTTCCTGTATCTGTTGTGGAATGGCTGTTCAGGCTGTTTTGTCAACTCAGGAATGCTTGTTTTTTTTCTTAATACTTGCTGGTTTGTACTCACCACAGCAAAAAACCAATTATAGCAAATACATTTAACCATAAAACCTGTAAAGTAGACACCACACAGGTACTGTTAACACTTATTTTACATTTCTTCTTTCTTTCTCTATTTGCTTTTCCTTTGGTGAAGTAAACCTAAAGTTGGCCCTGCGCTACAGGTATGACCAGGAACTGCAGCTGCAAGTTTTAAGATGAAGCAGCCAAAAAATATTTTTTAATCTAGTAATGACAGACTACATAAAGAAGAAATATGGAAGAAAACTCAAATAAAACAAATCTCTTTTACCTACCAACACTCACTTTTGCATAGCTTCAACTGCCAAGAAGCATGTTCATGGATGAAACTAATCAGGATTATTTATCAGCGCTCTGCAGGCTGTTTTCTCTTTAACAGAAAGGTATATAACCAAATTCACAGGCAGTGAGTATGAACTTCCCAAATGAGCTGGGGCACAGCCTCAGGGAAATCTGCCTCCAGTTACATCCTTTCAACAACAGTGGCACACACCTTTCCTGAGCAGGGCTGCTCTTGAAGGCTATACTGGGACCAAGAGCAGAAATATTCTACAGACTCAAATTCGTACAGCTCAGGAAGGAGGGAAGGAAGGCTTGGAGAACAGTCACAGCAGAGCTGCCACTTGCAAGTCTTAGAAAATATGATCCATGACAAGAGAAGCTAATTTATGCCACCAGGAACCACAAAAAAGGGAAAAAAACGGAGAAACATTCACGACTGGAGACTTCTGTACCTCTTGGGAAACTGATTCACTGGAGACACATGTGGGACATTAGGGTGCATGCGAAACTAGTGCATGTATGGTATATGCATGTCTATTAAAGCCTTCTAGAGGGGAAAAAACGTCCATCTGGTATTGCTGTCAGTTCAGCTGTAACATTTCTGGAAATGCAGTAACATGATGCTTAATGAGCCCTGCAGGTCAGGACAGCTGAGGCAATGGCACTTTCAAGTGGTGGATGAACTCTTTCCTCCCATGCCACAAGGATAGCAGAAAGGGCACTCTGCAAATGGTTCTCTTTTTGACCATCAATAAAGCTTCCCATAAATCACAACGAGTGTATCTTGCCAACTGAGTTTGGGTGCTTGGAGAATTTTGAACCCAGGGCACGGTGCAATGATGGGCTTATGCATGTCTTCAGGAAAAAGAGCTTAAACTATTAGTGCAATGGAGTATGAGGAGAGCAGTGAAGCGCTGCTCCGAGGAACACGAAAATCAGCAACTTGAGGTCACATTTCAGATCTTGCTTTGTGAAATGGAAATAGCATGAAAGGGGCACAAATCCAATTTAGAACAGAGAACACATGAACCAGGGGGAAAAAAGCATAATGAAAACCCAGAAATGGAGCCGTTAAGACAAAGATGTCAAAAATACCTATTGGGTTTGAGACAAGCATAGCAGATGCTGACCTTAATTTCAATTCTACTAATGAAAAACATCTGGTAGACTTTTGGTTCATCTGTTGAAGAAAAATAAAAAGAGAGCACGCAAACTCTTCAAACCACTCAAATTTCGGGAAACCTACAGAGCACACATATTGCTAAACTCACCTATCCTAGTTTCAGAGGACAGTGAAATCCTAAAGACCTGGTACCTCAAGTTTCTAATGTAATGCTGTAATGTTGACTTACTCAGAGGTATCAAAGATAAATCTAAACCAGTGGATATATTTATAGACAATCAATCCTCCAGAAGCAGTGACATATCCATCAGCACTTTCTTTGAGAGAAAAAGAAAATTACTAACTTCAGTAAAAGCACTGGTGACTCCCTTTATAATTCAGATGAGGGAGAATCCTACCACGCATCTAGTAGGCCAAAATTATCAAGACAGTGATTGAAAACTCTTTTCTAGAACAGCTTGCTCTGCCAAACCTATATTTTTATCTTAATTTGAAATTAATTTCTTCCCCAGCTGTCAAGAAAAGTCTAGCAATCAAAAACTTTTTAATTTTTTTTTCCTTGTTTCTCATTCCTAATTCCAGTGTAGACTGGGAGATGGAGAACAATGAGATAGAAAAGCACTCAATTATTGTTTTCATCTAGGTGATGGAGAAGACGAGTATTATTTAATTTTAAAAATCCTCTGTATTGGTACTTTACAATGAAATTATTTTATCTGGGATTTTTTTTTATGTATCTCTACCATTTTGTAAAAAAATAAGGTCTTGAAGAAGACTTAGATGATTTAGAAGCACATCCATTAAAAGAAATAGCCACAGAGGAACCTGAGAAGAGCAGATTTTCAAAGAAAATGCAGGCAGGTGCACTTTTAGGCATCTATCCTTATTTAGATTGCTTAAATGGCTTTAAAAAGAAAGTCCTAAAACACTTAACTTTGCTCTTGAACATGAGATTTAATATTCTTTTGAACACGCTATCCCCAGACTTATTATAAATCCATTCTAGTGGGCACCTGGCAATGCTCTGTAAGCAGACAAGCCTCAGGAAATGCAAGGGCTGTTGAGGGGAGGGGGAGAAAACCCACAAACCTGAAACATGCTCTTTATGCCCACAAAGAGAGTTTGTCCACATCCAGGTTTTATTTCGATGTGTACTGCAGTAATTTGACTTGGAAGATGTTCACTCCTGCTTTACATCTATTATATCGACAATGAAAAATGCTGCCAAAATTGAAATTTGAACGCTCTTTCCTATTTTAATAAATCAGAGAGGGCAGTGCCCTGTCCTACCAGTGATTATTTGCTTTGTGCAGGTAACAGACCAAAGCAATTCAGTCAGCCCTTAAATGTGACTTTTGATAAATGTAGCCTAATTTTAGGCTGCCCCATTCATCACAGTGGCTCCGAGGCTGGCTGTGCTCAGAAATTTCCGAATCAGAACAGAACTTCTTGTGCCGCTGATTCAAAGCCACCATGCAGCAGTTAAGTCATATTTGAGAGAAGAAAAACAAGCAGCCTCACAAATAAAACATCTTTATGTGGTGCTGTACCGTGGATATGAAATACTAACAAAAAGGTTTTTGGAAGAACAGTTCATTAATTTCTTCTTAAGAATATTAATTAAAATGAAAATATCCCCTGTTCACTTCACTAGCTCCAAATACAGTAGGTCCTTAGAGTATCTTTTTTTTTTCCCAGCAGAGATCAGGAAAATTAAAAACAAAACAAAACAACAATCTGTAATAATTTTATATTATTATATTAAAAGTCCTCTTACTTTGGTAACAGGCTAATAATCAAATCCTTGTTCAGGGAATTTTTCAGGCTTTCAGGCAGCATACCTAAGCTTCCAGAGAGACTTCCTGAGCCATGAAATGGGGTATGAAAATGTTTAATCCCTGACTGAACTGCTATCCTTGTGGAAGCACTGTGAGTACATACAATTACACTAGAAAAAAACTCATGTTCACCAGCAGTACATTTCATTGTGGGGAAGCAGCTTATTTATTTCAACACAGAGAGATTTTTTTTTTTTTACTGGTGCCTCTGTGCTAGAAATACTTTACCAGTACAACATACAAATGATTGTCTGCTGGTGAGGTGCTCTGAGAAAATACACTCATTAGACCACTGCAGCATTTTCCACCTTCCTTCCTTTCAATTTCTATAAATAGCACTTTTTAATCACCAGCAATTTAAAACATAAATAAAGCTTGGGAGATGGAATGGGATTTTTAGAATGGCAGTCATCAGTCACAAAAACAAATAGGCTGTGCTCATCTTCCTAAAGCTCTCAGACACTTTTGAACATGTCATGTGGGTCTATTTCCCCAGCTCCAAAATCACTTGGGTACAATTGAAAAGCATATCCCTAGTACAAGTCTTCAAGACTTTCAAAATAGGATGGCCAAGATTTTGCTTTTTACTTCGTATTTAAATTCTAACACAAATTAGGAAGTTATTCTAAATTGTTCAGCTGGTTCAGCTTTCTAAACATTTTTGAAAATAATACATTTATTTTTTATATTATCAGCATTTAGTCCAAGCACAAAAACTATTGGATACCCAAACTAATTTATTTGCTTTTTTTTATGCAAACTATAGATTTTCCAAAGTATTTTGTTGAGTTTTTAGATTTTATTTCAAGCTTTTGAAAACATAAGGACAATTTTTCACCTAAGTTAAAAAGGAATTGTCCAACAATGGTATTAATTTGTGAAAGCCTGTTTCTTTTTTTTCTTTTTTTTAAAGCAACTATCAGAGAGAAATAGGTATAGACTGTCTGGCTTTAGGCAGTGGCATGAATGGTAGAGACAAAGATCACTCTTGTCAAAAAAACAGCATGGCTTTCTGGTATTCATTGTTATTACTTAAAGGAACCTATTTTATAAACAAAATTCAAACTACATAGAGATATAAGATTCTGTCAGGCTCAGGCTAGCATTAAAAGAGTATAAATTGAACATCTTCTATACTGTCCTTCTTTTATTGTTTTTTCTCAGTAAGTTCCATGAATGCCAGCAGTTCAAACAGATACGAAAATTCTGGTTATCTGTACAGAAGAAAAGCTGGAAGAGAGACTACATTAAGCACTTGATATTTTGCAGCAAAAAACTATATTTAAAAAGTTATCACAGATGGCACATACTGCTGCAATGTGGTATTGTTTTGATGGTGGGGTCAGCTGCCAAAATAAAGACTTGGAAACATACAAAAGTTGTACAAAAACCAGACCAGGAACTGTGGGTCCAAAATTTCCTCGGCTGTAATCCACTTAAAAAAGTTATCTTAGCAGCTATGGTAAATATAGAAAATCTGCCTTTGATATCACAGAAAAAGACAACTTTTCTCCCTTTTGCACGACCGTGGTGCTGGGCTGTGGAGAGGAGGCTATGTAATAATCTGGATATTCATCAGCACTTGTGAAATTCACGGGTTAGAAAATCAGAGTACAAGGAATCTCATTTTCTTGTGATGAATCAGCCACGAGTACAATACTCTATCTTTTCAGTTTAAATGGATTTCATGGCAGAATTGGACAAAGCCATCTGCTGCCAATTGTCTTGGCAACTAACAGCACTGCTGCTGGCTGCTGCCAAAGCGCAGCACATTGCCATACATCTGCTAGAGCTGCTATAAACCAGCAAGCTTCAGAGCTCCTCTCCAGTGCTTCCTCCTCCCAAATCCCTCAAGGCTACAACATGGCCAGAGTACCAAAGGTGGGAGACCTCATCCAGAATCCTGGCTGTGCTGGGGAGCAGGCAGCATCTCTCTCCTGCCTTTGTACCTCCCTCTTGGCCACAGTGAAGGCAGAGGAAAAACTCTGTGTGCCCAGCAGACACAGCCTCCCTTCTGGTACTCAGCCTCTTGTGACGTGCTAGAAAGGCTGCTGCTAGCCATAGCTTCTTCCAGAACAAACTGATGAATTTTAATTTGCAGTGGAGTTGAGAGTGCAAAGACACGTACCCAGTCCTTGTGTCAACCACTGCCAATCATTCAGGAGAACCAGATAATAATGAACTGTTTTGAGAGGAACCAGTGGTGAAGCATCTAGACAGTGTAAGCACTGATGTGAAACATCATGAGTTTCAAAATACTTGGTAATGTTCTCCAGTCTCTCACAACTGCCATAGTGCAGTTAAATAGGATCTCAGGTTCTAAATGAGATCAAAAATACACTTAGCCCTACTAAGGGTAGAGAAAAACTGAAAATTAGTTCCCTAAAGGTTTGAAAATAAAAGAATAAATAAATCTCCCACCTTGTCACCCATGAAGATTTTCTGAAAGAAGTCCTAACCCACTCACACCAATAGTAAAACTTCCAATTTTTTTATATGGTCTCTTTCGGTCTTTGCTAAAGCACAAAAATAGTTATTAGGAAAAAAAAACAACATGTGGTCACAGCTGTTTCCTAAATTACTATGTTTAGCAAATATAGGCAAAGAGGCCAGACTAAGTTCCCTATATTTTGCTGCTCTGGTGTGTTTTTAGAGGTTTAACATAAAACAAGCATCAGAAAAAGGTCATAAAATACACAATTAAATACTGGTATGCTGTAAAAGGCAACTTGTTTTAAAAGAGAGAAGTGATTTCTTACTGATTAGTCTGATTTGATGGATTAGACGAAAATCAGAGTCAGTGTATTTATGAACTGGCACCTTCAAACATGTCAGAAATGAACACAACAATATGTAGACCTGATGTTTAACAGAGAATAAATCAGTCAAGTGGACACAGGTTATTTTACAATACACACTCTCTGAACAACAAAGGGATGAATAGTAGGTTAAGGAGAGAGCAAAAAGCTCAAAACCTATTACGTTTTATTACAAACTACTATGACCAGAGCCAACAACCACTAACAGATGTGACACCAGTCCTAGACGATTTACAGGCCATAAATACTCAGACATCATTAAATTAATTAAGTTGATTCTTAGCCAGTATTAACTACTACCTAAAAGCAAAAATATCCAGTCAAAGAGAATCCTTGATCTCCCCTGCTGTTCAAGATGGGCTGTTCAGGAAACTGAAGCCAAACTGACAAACCAGCAAGAATCTTAACCTAGGTGCCCTGAGTCAGAAAATGCACTTTTCCTTTCATTGCACATGTTCCTTTTCATTTCTTGGTTTGCATAGTTTCTAGGATGTCAGTAACTAAGCCCAGCAAAAACATACATGCATGTGAACCACATGAGGAAGAAGTTACAGCAGGCAGTGTGGTTACACAGACGACTGGAGTTATGTAAGCACTTAAGTTTATTCAGAATCAGGGTCTTGTATTTTAAAACAGGACATAACTCATTCCATACCTTACATATTCTGTGAGAAACAAGCTGTGAGTGAGTGCAGTCTTGGGGTTATATATTTAAAGCCCAGATATTCAAATTCATACATGGTTCCCACAGTATCCATTACTCTCTCCACTTGCACATATGTAGTGTTTTGTATTGCTGTTTATGCTAAGAAATTTATGCTCTGAAGTGTATGTAAACATTACCCAACTTATGTTTCCCACAGCTGCTGTACCTCTAAAGTTCTTGGCTTCTGTGAATTTAAATTAACAGTCATAGTAATACACCAAAGCCTCTTCTTGCACTAGAAATTCAATTCTAGGTAATTGTTTTACAGTTCATAACCAAAACACCCATATTGATCTCCTGCTGAAATAGCTTTCCTTCTCAGAACATTCTGAAATAACAGTGGCAGGTCACTTACTGCTACTCCTACACAGCATCTCATCTTCATACCTAACATTTTCTCAAAAGCGTGGGGTTTTTTTCAACATCATGGAGACCTGCCCTTGTGAAAGATCCTATTCATGCACATTTGAGATTTTCAAGTTAAGTCTTGTTGAAATCACCCACTCACAGAAAAAAAATCCAAACAAGACAGGTAACATTGTTTTACCCACTATCCTTTGTCAATCTGTACAGCATTTAAATCAACACCTTTTTACCAGTCCTCTCCTCACCATGAAATAAATAAACTCCTAAGCAAAGAAGTACTAGAAAAAACCTCAACTTAATGTGTAACTTTCTTAAAGTCAGAATTGGAAAAAATGGAGACAAAGAATGAAATTATTTCCTGTTATGGTTAAACAGTAATCAAATCATATTTGCAAGGTAAATTATTTTCTCCTGAAAAATAAGCAATTTTCTCAAATAATTAAAAAACTCTTCCATAGGGTCTTCATCAAAAATGTAAAATTCCATCCTGAACAGTCACAGTCTATGAAAAACTCTAAGCCTCTTAAAAAGGACATTTAGAATGGAAACATTTGTCAATCTCAGTTCTTTATAAAAACACCTCAGTATTTTCCTGTGTATTTATACAACATATATAAATAATGAATATGGAATACGGTTCTGTTCTGGTGATCTTTACTTAACAAGGAACTCAGTAAGATGAATTATGCAAAGACCCAGAATATGGTCCAAGTGCTGGAAAACCTATTTCAGAATGAATTGCTGAAGGACAGATATTTACGCAGATAAACAAAAGTATGGCTAGTAGGCAATTTGCTCATATCCTTCAGTACCTACGAGAAATAGTGAAGTTAACTCCAAGAAGACTCTTCCAATTTTAACAGAATGGAACAGGAACGAGAGGTTGATAATTGAATGTTCAAAAATGAAAGACAGAAACAGGTCCAAATTTTGAGCAGAAAAAGTAATTAAGCATTGAAATACCTCACCAAGAATCACCAAAATTTTTCTGTCTCTGTATATTTTAAAATCAAAAACAAGTTCTTGTAAAAGGCAATTAATAAATCCTGCAGTCTACATCACACAGAAGACTCCAAGTGCATCTTTTTGCCTGGCATACTAGAAATTTCCTTTACGTCAGTGATTTTGGTGAAGGGCTAAGAGCACAATCAGAGCTAAAGAATGTGCATGCCAGAGCTCAGTGATCTCCACTGCACCTTAGCCCCTGCCTGGAGAATCACATTTCTGAAATTTCAAAGAGGAGTGTGGAAGTGCCAGAATCCAAATGTTTAGAGTATGTGAACTAATGAAGTTCTACCACACTCCACACTTCCACTGTGAAGCCAAACTCTGCATTAATCTGCTGCCATATCTCACGGCACCAAAATCTACTAAATCACACAAAACTTACACTTGAGTATTACTGGCTGCAACCAAAGTAAGAAAGAAGTAATATAAATGTTAATGAGAAGATGTCTGTTTCACTTTACTTAAAAGCCAGACTAATCCCATAATCTTAACAAACAAAAATATTAGGCTCTCCACAATTACAACATAACAATGTCCAGATGGTCCTGTCTGTGGGGAACAAGAAGAACAAGAGGATTTACAAGTTAAATTCCAGGGAAAAAGTCCCAAGGAATGCTGAGACAGACCTACTTTTGGAGGTGTTGAAAAAGTGACTTGACTGCAGCAAGTAGCAGCTATTGCTTATAAAGGTATTCCATTTAATTTTTAAAGGGGAGTCAGGTCTATACACTCCAATATTACAGAAGAAAGAACAGTTTGTGTAAGATAGGTTGAACGTTTTTCAGTTTCCCTAAATTTGTGTCGTTTAACAGCTTTGCAAACTATAAATCAGCCATTGAATTCTCAGTGATAGCTGCATTAACAAAATAGACAAACAGAGAATTACAAAGACAGAGAGGAGATCAGAAAGCTCATAATTCTTCCCTTGTGAAGCCTCACTGTGGTGCATAGTTGGAAGTATCACTTTAGTCATACTAAGGTAGAACTATTGTGCAAGGATATATAGGTTCAGTTCTTTGGACTGCAGGACCCCTTGGTGTAAACTCAGCCCATGATGCTCCAACACTAGCTCAAAATGGGGCTTCACAAAAATTTCAGAAGGGGTCTTAGAGCCAGATGATTCAAGGTAGAAGGGACAGGCCCTCAGGAAAAGCTTTTGATACTTGACTAAAAAGAATGAGGGAAGCTAATATGCTGATGAGAAAAGTCGAGAAATATGTCTACTCATCCCACACCAAAGCCTTGGAAAGCAGCGCACGTTTGGCAGACTGAATGTACTTGAACTGAACGTGACCTTTTCCCTTATTTAGAAATTCTAGAAAATCTGTAATTCTGGAACACAATAAGCACTGTATTTTGCATAATATAATTAGTTGCACTGCAGACAACTTGAAGTCTTGACTTTTGTTAACAGGAACGTAAACCAGGTTATCTTCCATCCAGTGGTCCATACTAAATAACCAGGGGAAGACAGTGTGCTCAAGAATAAAGGAGGGAATTTGTGCCAGGAACAGCCAAGAACACTACATAATACCTATCAGAAAGGACTTTTTATGTTTTATTGACTTGAGTATTTATTCTGTCTCGGTACTCAAAAAGGGGAAACAAAATGATGATGATGGCTCTTGGGTCTGTTGCACTGATGCCAAATGCACTAAGTGCACTTAAAGTAATGAAAAAAGTTAATTCAGAAGTCAGAAGATAGAAAATTAATTGATAGGAATATAATTAAAGATAGACAGCTTTTTTTTTATTATTGATCTGATAAGACTGATTTTCTCTTTCCATCTGATTTAAAGTTGGCAACTAAAAATTATGCACAGATGTATGTATTAACATATTAAGGCATTGCAAGGTACCTGATCTAGTAACAAATTTTCATGTTGAAAAGATACAATACCAGGACATTCTATATTAAGAACTAAAACCTGGCTACTTAACCAGATTGCTGAGACCTCAAAGCACACAGTGCTTTGGTGGCTCCTACTTAACATTTACTGATGCTTTGGAAATTAAAAAACCCCAAAACTTTACATACAACACAAAGTCAGTAGTGTAAGTTACGCTAAAGATTATGCTAAAGATGGGGTAATCCTGCCCACTCAGACAAAATACAACTCATTATGTCCAATTGCAAAGGAATACTTCTGAGAATGAACAATGCAGACTATATCTATAAAATAGAATCACGTATTTTGGAAAACAGTGATTATGGAAAGGACTTAAAATCAGCATAGGTAAGCAAGTAATTAAGAGTTTCAAGAACTGGGAGTGTAAGTCATTTGGTACTTGGAAGTATAATTGGGGGAGTAAAGAGCAGGAAGTGATAAATATATGTAGTACCTCTTTACATAGTACTGATGAGAATGATATTTCATACCACTATGACTTCTGTCACATGCATTTTTAAAAGTGTGTTGGAAATTTGGAGAGGGTTCAGAAGAGAGGCAGAAAACAATTTAAAACTATAGACAATGCCCCCCAATTAGAAGAGATCAAACTGTTCAGCTTGCAAGGTGAGTTGATTAAACTACGTTAGTTCCTCCACGTGAAGAAAAGAGCAGTATGGAAGAGCTGTTTAATCGTATGGAAAATGATTTAGCAAGAACCTGCAACTGGAAGCCAAATTTCAAATGAGAAATGGAGTACACATTTTTGTCACTGAAAATGACTGATGATTACACAAGCTTCCCACCAAAGAAAAGTTCAGACAACTGGGATGTCCTTAACAGCCTTGAACTCAATTAACCTGTGACTTCCACCACAGTTTATAGCTGGTCCTGAGAAGTGCACACTGATGCAGCTCAGTGAAGGTTTTGCTGCTGGCAAGATCAAGCCCTACACTACCTATTCCACCTCTGCACACAGGGTCTATACAAACACATTCCCTGCTGCTCATCCACAAGGCTCTCTCTTGCCCCATTCTAACTGGAAGGCAAAGGAAGAAACAGACATTTCACAACTCTTTTCCTAAGTCAACACGCAGGAAATCACCACAAGCATGGGTGGCCAAGTTCCATGACCCCTGATGAGCTGCCCAGTGTCAGCACAACCATTGGTAGCTGCACACTGCAGTGCAAATCACTATGGATTATCACAGAATTTCCCAAAAGCTGCTGTCCTGGGCTGCTTATCTGAAAACTAAGGATTCCTATGTCTGTTTCAGAGAAGGCAAGAAACAGCACTCAGCACTCCCACGCCATAAGTAGCAAAGATAGTGAACAGGAAAATAAGATGCACTTCCCAAGTACTACTTGGGATGTCGTAATTCTCCAACGAATCTTCCTAAGAACTTCAAGACAGATAATATAAAATCCCCAGTATTCATTTAAATGAAAATCCCATATACCTGCCTTACAAGTACAGCTTAGATTTTACAATCTCAATTGATGTGAATGTACAAGTGAACTATCATTAAGAGCCTTGGTTTTCTTTTCTGTAGCAAGTAGATTTTCTGTTCCTTAGAATGCCAAAGCAAAACTTGAAGTTGTTATCTAGTTATAGATTCTGATCTAATAATTCATAACCCAAATGGTAACTAATGAGGACTTATTTTTAGGAGAACAGATGCAGAGTTGCTTTAGAAACAAAACTAAAAATTCAATGTCATGATTTTTGTGATCCAGAACTCAGGATATTAGGACATTTGGGATTGACAATACTCTAAGTAATATTTTTTCTAGCCAAAGAGACACCATCAGTCAAATTAAATTCTATAAAATCTTTTAAAATTGAGAGTGTTTAAAATATTTAAAGGTTTGAGGAATTATAGAAGTTATTTTCTCCTTCTGCCTATTTTTGGGATTTTACTATTACATTTTCTTATTTTACAGACTAAGAAAAGACAAGGATTTTCTGTTCACAGAGAGACAGATATAATCTTTTTTTATTTTTCTGATACCAAAAATATTGAAAATAATGAAGCTTCCTCATGGGTGAGTTTAATTCATTCATGACAGTCGAATATCACCTTGTCTTGCAATTTTTTTAACATATCCCCATTTTAAAGAAAATGCAATTAAAAGAAAAAAACATTTAAATTGCCAGAGATAATATTTATTAGCTTCAGGCTAGGGCTCACCAGGAAGCCTGAAGCTTAGTTAAGTAGCCATCTTTTTATAATTAATCAGTTTATTCTTTTTTTTTTTTTAAAGGAAGGAAAATATCTATGAAACCGAAAGAATGGATAAGACTTGGAGAATAATTATTCTTGAAGGTTAAAGATTTTCAAATAGTCATTAAAGAAATTACTGGAACTGCTAAAAAAAAAGTACTAAATTTTCTTTTCTGATAAACTTTGAGAAAATTGAGAGGTCCACTTTGATTTATGTGCTAAAATATTTCTTCGTGTCCTCCCTTCCTTGCCTCCAGCGAGCTGATAACTCATTCCCTTCCTTAAGTTTTGCACTCATTTGATGGTACAGACTTGGAAATTAATAACAAACTAAGCTACGTTTTCACAGATAGCGACTTGTAAAAACTTTAGCTGCAAACACACAGATACTGGTCATCTCTCTCCACAACCTGCTGTCTTGCTACGTGTCTAGTTTTGGCTTCAACACAGCAGAAAGAGAGCCAGAAGAAAGCCAGCAGGGAGGGCACTGCAGGAAGGACAGAGACCATGTCAGGCTCTGCAATAAGGCAGCTGCATTTGACATCCCACTCTGCAGCTGGCAGGAAGAATTCCCACTATAACCAAACCAGGTCCCAAACCAGGAGCAGACTATGTCCTGCCACTTCATAGACAGTATTGTTGTGGATTAGGAATTATGTTCTCCAATTTAGTATTCCCACTAAAACTCCGTGCCATCCTCCCACCCCTCTCCAACTGGAGGCACAAAAGGCAAAGATCATGAGATAAGAGTAAGTTACTGGAAATGGCAATGAGATAAGGAAACAAACAGTAACAGCAACAACATTAATGTTAAATGGTATAAGAAAATAAATGATTCACACAGATAATTCCCCAATAATAGACAACACTGGACAGCTCCCTCCACCAAGTTTTCTCAACCAGGAAGGAACCCCTTCTGCTCAAAAGTCCCTTTCCCTGCCCCCAGCAATGACATGAGGTAGTACAGATTAACCTGTGTGTCCTGCTCATGTCCCCTCTTGGATACCACAAATTCTCACTCAGGACAAGTACAGTTTAGAGTCATTTCCTACCTGCATGTAGTATCACCACATTTGCAGCTGGGGCATAACCCAAGCACAGTTTTGCCATTTATCAAACCCAAACTGCTTTTTATTCCTCAGCTAACATGGACTTCTGTTCTAGACAGACTTTTGTCACACAGGTCTTATTGGCAATTCAAACAATCCAGGAGTCAAAGCAAAGCATTAGAGACAGGGAATAACATTTCTTCCCCTATCACACTCTGCTCCCAAAGTAAAATGCACTTCAGACTTTAATGATCTATATAAACCTTCATAATGCAAAACCATATTCTTTTGCCACTGCAGAAAAATGGACGTATCTGTAGGTATGCTACTCATATTCTTTAAATATCTTCTCCATCAAGTTCTATTTCAGACAGTGAAAGCTTTGACTACAAACACATATTAAAATGTGTCATAATTACTAACAGTGATTACCCCAATAACAACTAATCTATAATTTGGGAGTTCTGTTGATTCTTTTGCCCCAAGGCTTTGCAAACTGCTAACACTGGGAACTAGGAAGTGGGAGAGAAATCCCCCTCTGTGCCCTTTGAATGCAGACATCCAGAGATGTTTTCATTAACTAGTTCAGTCACTGACACCAGTGGGGCTGGATCACCTCAGGCTGCACACCAAACTATCCATGTTCTACCTTCCCAACAGCAGGGCTTCTAAATGCAATGTAGATATACATTGGGTTTTGCTATCCTGTCACAATGAATTGCTTTGCTTATTTCTAGAAAACATCTGAAAACATCCCTCCTAGCACCCCTTCACCCTCTTATCATAAATGACAGAAAGAGAGATAGTTTCTTCTCCGCATAAAGGAAAATCATGTCTTACCTTTTACTTATTCACAGTTGCAGTGAAATAACATTAAAACTATCTAGCAACTAGCAAACACTAAGGACAAACACCCTCCACAACACCACTATTAGTTCAACATAGAATCACAGAATTATAGAATTATTTGAGATAGAAGAGACCTTTAAAGGTCATCCAGTCCAACACCCCTGCAGTGGGCTGGGACATCAATCACTAGCTTCAGGCTGCTTCAAAGCCCTGTCCAACCTGACTTTGAATGCTTCTGAATACGGGGCATTCACAATTTCTCTGGGCAACCTGTTCCATCATCTCACCAGCCTCGATGTGAACATGCTAAAAAAAGACCAACAGTAAGCAGAGAGAGAAGCAGTGCATGGATTTGCGAAGAAATTTTGAACTATCTGAAAATCTTGTTTTCTAGTTTCTCTTGGCTGGCCATATGATTTCTCATCACATTTTCTGCAATGAAAGCCCTAAATATAAGCCTGTAAGTTTGTGCAAATAAAACAGATGCAAAAAACCCACACAGCTGAAGAGTATCTAAGAAAAAAAGAGAAAGCGACATTGGTTAGGAGAAGTTTACTCATAAAGGGGATATTTAATTAAAAGGAGGAGACCCAACACAGTAACATAAAATGCAGTCAGTGGTTGAGTTCTTTTGGTTTGGTTTTGGGTTTTATTTTTGGGGTTTTTTTTATGTTCAGCATAGCTAAGCATGTATTTAGGAGCAGAATATACAGCAGAGTAAAGCATTAGACAGACGAACTAAGCCCAACTGATTTGCATGACTTCTCAATTCTGAAATGTCATTTTTATAAAGAAAGAAAAATCTGAACCATATTGGATCTTATCTTTTGTAACTGGGGGGATGCAAACTCTATTCTTTTAGTTTCATTTCCAGGCTCCTTGAGTCTTTCACACAGAACACATTATACTTTGCTGAACAATATTGCTTGGTTTTGCATCTCCAAAACAAACTTGATATTTTTGCTAGTGAAAATCAGTTTTAAAAAAAAGAAGCAATTTTTTTTTTTTTTTAAAGAGAGAATGCAAATTAATTATGTACATGTGGAGGGAAACTAGCAGTGGTTATAGTTTTCTGGTCACACCATCACTGGTGCTGAACAAGGAACATAAACACTATTAGAGAAATACTAGAACAGCAGCCCTTATTCCTGCTAGGCAGCACTGCAAACATGTCCCCAGGAATGCAGTAATGAAACAGAGAAAATTGAACATTTGTGACAGAGAGACAGAGTGAAACGAAGCACAAAAAAGACGTGCAACACAAAAGGCTTAAAAGGGTTCAAGGTGTGAAAACACTGAGGAACAAGTAAGAGTGTGAGGGATGTGTGAATCAGCGCCAGTGCAAGAGGAGAAGAGTGACAGGATTTTGAGTGAGTGAGGCTGAAAGTGATGGAGAGGAACCAAGCACAAATGTGAAAGAGAAAACAGGAGTGCAGGTGAGCATGCAAGTGAGCAACAGAGCATGGCAGCGACAGGCTGTGATGCAGTAAAAAATGGTAAAAGTAGGAAAACTGGAGAGAAAAGAGTTTCAATGAATTTCTTTTTTGTTGTTGCTTTTACCCTCACCATCGATCAGAAAATAGTTACACAAAAGCAGATACAACAACCACGTAAGTAAGAAACAAAAGCCATAATAATTACTAAGAATTCTCTGTAAGGAAGACATTGGGAAAGTGCCTTCAATTTTGTCCACCAAGCTCAGGTAGTCAGAGTGACCATTCAGTGTGTTGTCTGGAAAATGGCAGAGTGGAAGAAAGGGCAACTAGTAACTTCAAAAGAGCAACTGAGCATTTAAATGTCTTCTCCCTTCTTTGATTAACTGTTCTCATCACAGTCTACTGTGAAGCCAAACATATGTATAGGATCACAATAAAGTCTTCAGCAAGGCATCGGGGGCAGAGAAATTAGGGACTACAGAAATTAGGCATAACTATCTGTAAGGCATGACTAAATAGAAGGTCTACTATTATATTGAGTTCACATGATTAGATTTTGGTAGTGGGGTGACTCATCAGACTTTTGTTATGTTTCCTCTACCCCGTTCAGCTGAGGAAGAGAATGAGGGAGTGACTTTGGTGAGCCCCTGGAAGCTTGCAAAGCTCAACCCACCACAGCCACGCAGCATAGTTAAATCAAAATATGAAACCAGGAAATATTTCTCCATTCACATAACAGAAACTTGAAAGAAACAGAGGTATTCCAGTACTTATCAGGATAACAACCGTTATGGTGCTCAAATTACTTTTTCAGGTAACAGTCTTGATGCACCACCTCTTTCTTTCTCTTTAACATTTAGACCGCTCCTTCCAAGAGTTTCAAGAGTACTTCCACCTATGTAAAATGTGAAGTTCAAAAAAGAGGAAGTTATTTCATTTCATGTGGTTAATGGCAGAGAAACCGCTTGTTTTCATTTTCTGAAGACAGTCTCAAGTTTATTAGAGTGTAAGAGTATGAAAGCCAAGAGGCTTGGATGACTTCCCCATGAGCACTGTAACTCTCAGAAAGAGTTATTTCATTTAACCTTTTGACAGTCATATTTTTTTAATAAAAAAGATGTAATTTGTCATACTCACGGAAAACTGCAATAAAAGATTCCCATGGACTCATTTATATCCTGAAGGTTATTGAAGGTCTACATGGTGAATAAATAACTCATTTGTGCTTATATAGTCTCAAATTTGGATTTAATGAACCAAATTTCATCAACAGCTTTCTAAAAAACTCTGTACAGAATATATTATAAGTAATACATAATGTAGCATGTTGCTAACGATTTCCTCCAGGTTTATGGGGGTTTCACTCTGCTCCCCATCTATCTTCCTCTCACATGTTCTCTGTCCTCTCTCCAGCTGCTCTACCTATTGGAGTTGGGGCTTTTTTCCCTTCTCAATTCTGCTATCCCAGAGGCACCACCACTGTGGCTGATGGGCTTGGCCTTGGCCAGTGGCAGGTTCATGTTGGAGCTGGCTGGCACTGCCTCTGCTGGACATAAGGGAAGCTTCTAACAGCTTCTCAGGGAAGTCACCCTGCAGCCCCCCTGCCTGCTACCAAAACCTGATCACACACACACCCCAAATAAACCCTGAGCCACCCACTTCGAAAGAAATCAATTTTCCCACACAAGTGCACACGAGTGCTTTGAGGAGCTCACGTTACACAGTGAGACTGTCACTCAAAAAGAAGCATTCCTAAAGCTTAACAGCATTATTTTTTCTCCATCAGCACTTCTTTTCCTTTGCCTAAAAAGGCTGGTGTGATTAATTAGTTCCCAACACTCCAATACTGTTAACAATAATATTACCTAGCCTACAGAGTGGTTTTCATCAGTAGATCAAAAAGTGCTCAGGAAAGAAGGCAAGTGTCATTACCTCATCAAGTAATAACCACTAAATAATCGGCTCTGCTGCTGCTTTAATCCTTAAAAATGGTGTTTTAAAAGCATGAAGAAGCCAAAACATAATCTCCAAATAATACACCTTCTCTAGCAAAGGAGATTATTTATTTCCTGTTCAGTGGAACCCAAGAGAGCTTCATGAAGCAAATAGGGAATATATTTGCAAAGATACCGCATAGGATTAGAAGGGACCTTTTCAGTTATTGAGCTACGGCCCAGTTGTCCCAGGCTGAAATATCATATAAGCCCTTTCTTAAACAGCTTGAGTTTTGCATTAAAACTAGTCAGAGTTTTTGGCATTTCGTTAATACCACAGAAAGACTGCATTAGAAGTACACCGATCTGATGAACAGGTATTTTCTCCCCATTTAGACTCTAAAGGTATTGTTGATCTGATAAAACCCATTTGTCTTGTTATTAACAGTACCTGCTCTTGTGAAAAGCTCTGCCCTGTCTTGTGCATTTAGAAAACACTCGTGTATTTAGAAAGTTGGTAAAAGCAAGGAAAAAAGCAATTAAGTCTCCCATTCTAATAACTAGCAAGGCCTATCAAGTTTTGCCTATGGCTATTGACATATATATGTCACCCACTATCCCCCAATATCAAATTCAACTTTGCTAGAAACATTTATTCAAAGTCCAAGATTTAGTTCCAGAGCAGTGATGATCACCTAAGAGTCCACTATAGCTTATTAAGATTATTCTTTTCCACTCGTAATGTGCCTTACATTACGCTTACCTACACTGATTTTAATTTGCCACTGTATTGCCCTGTTTTAAAAAAACACTAGGGTGGAGATTTCACAACTCCTGTTCACAAGCTATCAAGACACTTCAAACTCTCTTCTGTTTAGAGCTGCTTTTCCTCTTGTCAAACTACCTGAATCTCCCATTGCTACAATTTCAGCCTGTAACTTGTTATGTTCTGATCAAATCCACTTCTGTATGCAATGAAAAGTCTAGTCAGCTTGCAGCTTTGAATACAAATGTGCAGTCCTTGTCTTCCTGAGAATTTCACTATTTATCAACCTTTTTCTCTTTAAACAGCTAGAGAAGAGGTCTGACTTTCTACCATATGCTTTAGGACAGCACTAAGAGACACTTTATCAACAAACATCTTCAGAAATAATAATTCAACATCTTGCATTACTGTTTATGTGATGTTCTACCTGTTTTACCCTATTGTTGCTATCTGAAGAAGACTTCTTTGCTGACATTTTTTTCTCTCCTGTACCCAATGCTGGCATTGCCAGCAATTTGATAACGACATTCTGTTTTCTTTAGAGACAAATCATCAATAGTGTTAAATAGGAATGTGGTTTTGCCCATACTTTGGAATCTCACAGCCATTATCTCATGGTCTTGCTCCACTAGCCATCCTGAAACAATACTGACACTTTGAGTTCCATCTCTTTTCTTCATTTTCTTCTGTTTCAGCATTTAGAAGTGTACTTTTCCTTTCATATGAATAGAAAATAATTAACCAAAACTTGAGTGTTATAGTTACTTAGGTTTTTTTGTGAGACATTGGAACTGTTCGTTAGAGTACACAGGCAGAATATGAATTCCTTATCAAGTTGTAGACATTGTGTTTCATTATTCTAGTCTTCATATTATTTTGAACCACATAATTTTCAGTAGTCTTACTGCAGGGCTGATGATGTATAGCCTCTGCTCTTGAGTTAGACTAATAATAGGAAGTGCTAGGAGGTCTAAAAAGACTTAAATTAGCCTTAAATAGTCCTTCCACCATCAGCCATCACCAAAAATGCCTCATTTACAGGATTTCTTTTCTCTTTCTCTCCAAAATATTGCTCATCTAATGTTGTATTTGCTCTTGAGAGGGCTAAATAAGCACTTTATCCATAGTACTTGTAACAAATTCTCTCTTAACAATTACTGATGATTTCCTGTGCCTTTAGAACACTGATTCAGTTAAATCCACAAACACTTGATGACTACCAAATATTAATCATCAATTTGCAAGTTTGACTGGTAGCTTTTATATTCAGAATAGATTTCACACAGAAAAATTCCCTGTAATTCCAAAAGATTCAAACCTAATGAATAGTTTGGAATGTGCACATTTTCATGGTGCTGAATCTTTTCACACATACATGATGCTCAAATACAACGTTAGTGTGAAGCACAGCAAGGCTGCTTTTAGTGATATTGCAAATGGTGCTTCCATAACAGAACTCAATGTCCTCCTGACTCCTCAAGATAATACCTCCTATTTTCCATATGAATCCAGTTTTTTTCACTACATCCCACTACTTGCAATGCATGCATATCTTTTCCTTTGTCTTTTCTTCCTGCCTGGATTATTATTTAAAAAGCCAGCTTGCAAGTACTCCATTCAGCTTTCTACCAAAAAATTGTTTATGACAAGTGACAGTAACACCTGAGCACTGTTCTTTCCTCACTCTCATTCATTAGCTCCTCCATTCCCAATTACACTCTCACATTCTCAGTTTTCACCACACCATTAGAACATCTTTTCTTGTGCAATCCACTAAAAACAGTTTCCAGCTGTCAACAATCTGTTTGCAATTCCTACTCTCACTCGCTGAAAATCTGATTCTTCCAACAAGCACCACGTGAAATTACCACAGATAATCTTTCCACCAGTAGAAGATTTCCATTACTTGTCTGCCTCTAACCAGAGTCTATTCCACCACAGCTCCTGTATCAAGTATCTTTCTTTTGTGCAATAAAACCGTAATTAGCAGAAAAACATCCCCTGTTCAGAAATGGCTCAGATTACTCCATTACTTACATGCAGTCAAACAATGTGCCAGGACACTAGTAAAATATTTCTAAACAATATTCTAATAATATAAGGTCTTCCTCCTCTTTGTATTGTACTGATGGATGTGTAAGGTAAACAATTATTTACCTATTAAAAACCTAAGTCTATTAAAATATGCAAATATTTTTCCAAACAATTTGTTTGCAAGCGCAATACCTTGCCCTTAATAAAAAAATAAAGGAAATTACATGTCTCATCCTCCTCTGCACATCAGATATGTTCACAGATTGCAGTATGATGTGAGTTTTTTTTCCCACAAAATTACCATTATGCTTTGCTTCAGGTTGATAATAATATCCTCGATCTGGCTCCCCTGAATCAACCTGCAAAATAACTTATCAGGCCAACTGAAGAAAAACAGTACTGTTTGTTGCAGATTTGTTGGTGGAAAGGGTTCTGTCCTTTCTTTAGCAGTAGCAATTGCAATGTGTAATATTAAATTTTTCTAAGTTAATGTCTACAAATACATGAAGTCCATCTGACACATATAGCAGACTTACCATTTTTCTTTTAAGCTTCATGTGTTGCTTTGTCTTAGTCTGATCTGTCCTCCTCTGACTTAGAAAACTGTAACCTCCTGCTGCTAAGGGAGACCTTCTGCTTTTAAAACCCCTTAGAAAATGATAAAACCCCTGAAATTGGGGAGATATGTAGGTTGCACATTAACACCTATACAGACAGTACTTCACTGTCTCATTGTAGTTAACAGGTGACTGTAGTAGCATCATCTCAGAAAAGGATTTTATTAAGTTTAAAGCTTCTCTGTAAGGTAAGTTTGTGCCAGTCTAAGAGATGTGCCATTTTAAACAGCTTCTGCTATGTCAGCTAGTATAATATCCCACATGAGTGCTTCTATTAGTACAGATGTCATTTTGGAAGCTGTTTTATGAAGTTTTCAGTGTGGATTCTTTCTTGTCATCCCCTGATTCAGTGTGCTCCGCATCATCCACACTGCACTGCAAATCTAACCACAGTTCTGAGGCACAAATAAATACATGCCCATACAGAGGAGCTGAGGACAGAGAGGATATGGAATTTTTCAAGGGAACAGGTAGCAAGTCACATACCAAAACAACAATTCTCGTAGTTTACAGCATCTTGATTTAACCCATCTTCCTCCTGAATACAATAAAAACCATGAGTCCCTGAACTAGCTTTGTTCAAGAAGCAACTTTCTTCTCTCCATCTTCTCACAGTGGTCTTCAATTAAAGCCGAAAATGATGAAATTCACTGAGATTGACAGAGGAAATAAAAGGAAAGAAACCACTGAAATGCATCTTCAGAAGCAGATTATTAAATGTCCCACAGACATCAGTGCGAGTGACAGCCACCAGAGCTCAGTGAAAAAAGAGAAGCAGAAAATTAAACTTCTCATTGGGCCTGATGATGATTAATATCTCTTCTCTGATGGGCTGAAACTGCTTAATGTTCGCTATTAATATCAAATCACTGAGGTACAAGTATGGCAGCTGAAGAGAAAGGGGGCATATGCGAATGTTTAAAATTGGGGGGAGGGAAAAAAAGGACACAAATAACAGAGGTACCTTTTGCTCTTAAGTCTCTTAAAAGCAAGAAACTCAGTATGAAGCTGAGAGCCACCATCAGCTACTCTGAAGTCAGGTTACTGTGAGGCAGCTCGTGGGCAAACACAGTCATGCATTTTAAAGGAGATAAATAGTAGGTTTCAATCGTTTGGTTAAACGACTGCATTTGCATTCTACAGGAAAGACCACTTAATTCATCACATCTCCATTCAAGTGTGCATGAACAAGCAACTAATACCTTCACCCAGCTCAAATAAGTTAGATAATTGTTATTTTCAGACTTACTTACCTCTGTGTATATTGGCAAAGCTTTGAAGAAAGTTAGCTGGAGTTCCTTGGAAACCAATAATTATGTGTGGCTGTGCAGATGGATTTTTAAACTTGGTTCCTATAAGAATATTCTACAAAATGTAACCTCTCTGTTGAGATTTTTACCTTAAACCCTTGGGTTTGTAATGCACTGAAGCAAGAGGTGAAATAGCTAAATCCATTATAGTTAATACTGCTAGAAAACATTCTGTATGTATTAAATTTCAGACCAAAAGAATCCTTTGTTAAAATCAGTGTAGATCCCTTGAGACACACAACAGTTTGATTAGTAGAGAATAAAAAGCAGACTTTTACAGCATTCATTCATCCAAAAACATTATTCCTGCTAAAGTTAACAAGCAAAATCATGGAGTCAGTTTAAATTAAATCCAGAGACAGGCAGGACATACACTGATTGCAAAATATTGAAGTGGTGGTATGGTTTCAATATGATTCTAGAATGCTGAAGGTCTTAATATTGGGGGAAAATGGATGAGAAATCTTCCATGTTCTAATGCTTTAAAAATAACTTGTAAACACTATATAGTGAATTTATGTTTTATTTGGACAATTGAGAATACAATATTGATAAACTATAAGTTTATAAGCCTTGATCCCATGAATAATTGGTTGCCAATTTAGTGCCCAAATAAATCTTTCTTCTTAAATTTAATAAATGTTCTTAACCTGCAACTGAAACTGCGATTTGATCCTTTCTGAAGGGTTATTTTTCACAACTAAAAAGGTACAGTAACCTGGAGCCCAAAACAAATATTCTGCTTGGGAAATTAGTTTTTCTGGACTGGGATTGCAACTGATCATCCTGATAACTAGCTTCTACTAGCTATGGGAAGATTAGCAATTATCCTATGAATTTATCTCTTCTTTTCAACAGCTATAAGTTGTGATAGCTGTAGCACTGTAGCACTCTCATCTACACTTCTCAAGGTGATATTTCTTGCAGTGCACTTTATGTACTGCAATGTCTCATAATCATGATTGCTTATTTTACATGAAACTGAAACTGTTAAAATATTCTTTTTTCATTGGTGGGGTTGTTTCTTTTTTTTTTTTGCCCATCGTCTACTTCTCATCTTTCACGTCTTACCTTGAAGCCAGAAATATCTGGACAGAGATTAAAGCATGTATTTTTATAACAAGGTGGAATAATTTGTTCAGAGGTGTGCTAGAATCCTCCACCAGCTTTAAAATCAAGTTCAGAAATCAGACTAGAAGCTTTGGTGTATCTAGAACGCATGGGTTAGATGAAGGAATTACCAGCCAATTCCATCAATGTAATAAAGCCTGCACTATGCAAGATGTAAGAGACGTTGAGTGTTAACAGTCACTGTGATGGTAAAAATCTACAAATCTTCACAAGCCCATAAAACATCAGTAACTGTTCCGTGTAGTTTTGAGAAGAATCCACAAATTTGCTGATGGGGCCATTTTGAAACCCAAATTAAACAAAGACCGCTGCAACTACTCTGGGAGAGATCTACTGACATGTAAACAAGGAAAGGTGAATGATAAAATAGGAAAAATTGTAAAGGAAGAAAATGTTGGGGAGAAACATAACTACTCTGGGATTTATTTTTTTTTCTCTACTTCATCACATAAGAAACAGATAGCTTTCACTTTTTTATTCCAGCAAGTTCTTCAAGCGCTTTCCAACATCTAAGAGTAATTCTATATTACTTCTATATTCTACAAGAGTAATTCTAATAAAATATAAGAGTAATTCTATCTTATTAGCTATGGCTTTATTTCAGCTCCAGAAATAATCCTCTATATATTACACAAATGGCATGCAACATTCTTTGATATTAAACTACACCATGACAACCTCAATCCCGTGTCTAGAGAGCCAAATGAAGATCCTATTGTAGCACCAACAGCCATAACTGCAGTGGGTTTAATCTGCTTAGGAAGAACAATAATCACTTTGAAGATGCAGAGACCCAGGTTTCAGTGACTGGAAAACAGTGCACAAGCTGCCCAGGTTTCCTCAGCTGCTCACAGTGGAGCATCTCTACCCCTGACAGTACCTGTGAAACACTTTACTTACATAATAAAATATTTTAACTAGGCCTATAATTATTTTTTGAAGTAAACATGCCAAGCAGAAGCACAGTCTCCTTTGGATTGTGAATTTAATTTAGGAAAAATGTGACAATTCATTGACTTTTTTTTTTTTTGGTAATTTTAACTTCACTATTTTCAGCTTTCCCCCTCTAATTCCTCATCTCTGCAAACTCTGACATTTAGCAATTTCAAAGATAAACAGAATTATAAAAATTTTAAAAAAAAGTTTAAAAACCTTGATGTTTACACCCCGAACTTTGACCATTTCACAGAATTATAGAGAAGAGCAGTCATACCAGAAGTTGGAAGAAATTATTGTCACAGGACAGCCTGAACAGGGTTAAACTGGAAGAGAATCTCAGGCTAAAAACACATCAGTCTCCAGGTCATCAACTTTTCCTCTTTTTGTTGGTATCTACAAAGCTGAGTGAACCAGGATGACTGCTGTCAGACTGTTTTTGAAGTTAGTTGTGCATTTCACTCAATGGTCCAAGGATATCTAGCTTTATATAAAAAAAAAAAATCTCTTTCAAGTCTAGAAACAAGAATTGCAAAGCAACACAAGAGACGTAAAACTTCAAGGGAAGGAAATAATTACTCAGCTGAACAATTCAATGACTGTCAGGTCTGAAAAATGTTTGAAAAGGGTATGGAGGGAATAAAAGAGATGTGTTGAAGACACTGCTATTATTAAGCTAAGCATACCTAAAACATCCACCCAATAACAGGATATCAACTTTCCCACTTAGTTGCTTTTTCTAAACCATTTCAGACCATAATCTGCAGAACATAAGAATGACCATATAGGATGTGTGAAGTAATTCACTGAATTTATTTTTAACTCGACTCCTTCTCCTTCTGGTATTACATACATTTAAATAAATATTCAAAATATAAGTAATATAAGTTTCAAAGTACTGGAAGGCACTACAGATGCAATTTGCTGTCTAATGACAGATTTTGATTTCAAAGTTTTTCCTAATCTGAAAAACACCCTGCAAATTTCAAATACAAAAACTTCACAAAAAATCAAACTGCACAAATAAATTGTTTTAAAAATCAAAAACTAAATTTTCGTTTCAGTCTTTTAAAACATTTGTATTTCAGGTATTTTTTAATCTTATGCATATACATGTTGACCTGCTTGCCTGTTTGCCCTTAAAGCTCATTGATTAATTTCAAATTACTTTGTTAGAGGGAAAGAAGTAAGAGGTAATAAAGCTCCTAAAATTACCAGGAACACAGAGAGAGAGAGATGAGAGATGCCAAACATTCTACCATTGAGAAATACACTGCAGCATGAGCTCAAGATTTATTAAGATACCAGGAGATCCATATGGGAGCTAGATTTTATAAATGCCCTGATTGTAGGAAAAGCAACTTCAACATCAATCAGCTGCATGACATCAATCACAGCAAGTCAGGCTACATTAGTTCCAGCACACAAAGGAGTTCTGGTATACTTATAACTGCACATTTTGTTTCAAAAAGCCAACCACTTCTTGAGGTTTGTCTTTTGGGGTGTTTTTTTTTAACAAGACATTCAAGCTCATCTTACTTTTCTGTTTTTCTACTAAAAAACATGTTTTGACTATACAGTTAATAAATACCTATCTTTGAAACTGAGGAGGAATAATCAGGAAATAGCTCTTCTACTGTTAGTCTTCCATGAAGCCCTAAGAGAATTTTGGCATCCAGATGTCCCTTGGGCCTCCAGATGTCTTCTTGAGAGAAATTTGCTCACCTTTGTGTAATGCAACTTTTACAGATGGCTGTTTTCCCAAAGATTTGTTCAAAGAAGGAGGAAGACAAAGATGAAACAAACCCCTTGAGAAATCTCACTGATCATATGCAGAGTTAGCTGCTGTTCCAAAGAAGCTGACCTCTCATTCCTGTCAAAGAATTCCTTTTCATTCTGACCTTTATGTTTCTGCCAGAAAGGACAAATTAAGAGCTGTCTAGAAAAAGAAAACCAAGACAAAACTGGTGTTTAGAAGCAAAGAAACTTACCTTCCAATCCAGAGATTGTACAGAGAAGAAAGTAAGCCTACAGCTTACTTCACTTTTCTGAAAGCATGTATTTAAAAATATCAGTATCTAAAGAAAACCTGTGCCCTCTTACTGGAATTCCAAGAAGAAAAGCAGACTTGCTTTCATTTGGTACAGCACACTGACAAAAGAAGTGGCCATTGCAAGATTCATGGCTTCTCCTGAGATGACAGGGTACTGGTTTAAGGATGTGAATTCCTGGCAAGCTAAAGAAAAAACAGCACTGACTTCAGCATTTAGGGGCTGAGCTGGAGTAGACCTTACTAGTTAAGGACAAAACTGTGTTGCAGAATTTTAAGTTTAATTGAAAAAGTGGCTGAGGAAAAAAAAAATCCATGCTCCTCACTAACTTCACGATTTGACCTCCAAAAGCTTCTCGTGACCATGGTGAATTTTGGCTGACACTCTCGGCATAAGGCCATTCTTGCTTTGGCACAGAACATACTTCAAATTTCCTGTCACTGCTCACAGGCAGACTGGTTGCTTATAAAATGGGGAATAAAACTTTCTTTTTCAATATTTCCTTAATAATTTTGTTTTCTTTTGTGATGGACATAAAAGGCTTCTCAAGTCTGTAAAACGAAATAAACGTGGGATCATTGACTTCTAAGTTAAAGATGACGAGCAGAGAATGAGACTCAGCTTTCATGGCATGGACCTTCTGGTCCTTCATCAGCATTCTGGATAACCACATCACCAGGGTTTCACAGAAGAACAAATTTTCCAGGATAACACAACAAAACTTCACATAAACCTGAGGTCTTTGCTATCATGATTGATTTTACTCTTGTAGGATCCCCAAACATTTAAGAAGGTATAAGTGATCGCAATAGAGTTAGAGGTGTTTAAGTGACAATTCTCTATCACCTGAAATAAATGGAACACGAGAGGAGTAAGCCACCATCATTTGCTCCACAATGGAAATGAAGGGGTTGCTTTAAACTAAAGAGAGCCAATATTCACTGAAACACGGCTCCTGTAAACCTGCTCAGGCACTCATCACAGTAACACCCTCACTAGATGCAGAGGCACCCTTTCAGGACTTCTTTTCTCAGAACTTTATTAAAAAGCCAGGATCAATACAAAGGTTGAAGCTTCTATTTTAAGTGGACACTGGATTAAGTTTTCTTGTTTAATCCTGTTGAGACACATCCCAGATAAAATTTAGGCCAACTGAAGAAAACATTATAAAAAAACAATTCTAGGTTTTGCATCTTTTTGATTACACTGTCAGTGAAGGAATTATTTTCTGATGTTTGTTCATCAGTTGCAAGTGTCTGATAGACATTTTAGTAACTAATTATTTCTGTGCTTCTTCCTATAAGCAACTTAATGCAAGTATTAAAAATTCAGGCATTAAAAATTCAGTTTTCATCATGCACACAGATCATGTGATAAACTTTTGGCACTTAACTGGATTAAGCTGAACCCCCAGAATCAGTTTTTTGATTCAAGTATTCACAAATATGATTTCAAAATCTACTTCCCATGAATATTAAAACTGGATATTCATTGTTTCCATAGACAGTCTTCTCAATTAACATATTCACTAGAATATTTCTGGAAACATACACAAAAAGAGTGTGAACAGCATCAAAGCGAATCCATTTAAATACTAATATGAATATTTGCAGCCTTTCTTCCATTTAGTTTATTGTATTTTGTGAGGTGTTTGCCCAACTCGGGCTTCAGTGATGTCTCTACAGATGACTTTGACTGAAAGGAATTGCCAGGAAATGCTAGCTGCCCAGCACTGGAGAGACAAGAGGACAATCAAGTGAAGCAAGTCCCAGGAAAGAAGGCAAGCTCTGTTGTTTAAAATGCTACCCAGACAGTTAAAAGAAACCAGAGTCAAAAGCTCTCTCTCAGCCTGCCTACAGGATCTCACACAACTTCTCCATTTTTCACCTGAAGGTTACATTACTGGCTCTTTTTTTGCTGGGAAATACATTCTACACGAGAGCCCAACACACATACTTCAGGGCTTTCAGCCTCAAGTGGATCCACCACACAGGGACTGGGAACTCAAAGGTATTTTCATCCTGCCAAAACAGACGTGACTATAAATCTGCCACATAACAATAACCAGAGTGGACTTTTTCCTTTTTTTTTCTTTTTTGAGGAATCAGTAATCTAGAAAGCATGGTCAAATTGCAGTTCTAAATCTCCATTTTACATGACCTTCTTGGTAAGGGTGACAGAAAACTGCTACATATAGCTTGGAAAATTAAGCTATTTATGGAGCTACCGCTAGTTAGTGAAATTGCTATTTTCTTTCTAATGAAAATTCATCATGTATTATTTGATTATTTCCTCTTCCCTGTTTTAAATGCACTCCACCCTTCCTACTCTATTATTTTGTCTTTTGAATACAACCTAAGAACGTTGGAACAATTAGCTTTTTCATTCAAAGTAACCGATAACTGAAATTATGCTGTCCTTGCGCATTATTAAAAACAACAGTAACCAGGTATGTTCAAAGGCTATACAATATTTAATATCATCTTTAATATTCTACTTCATAATTTTAATAGACATTTATACATGATTAATGAGGCTTTTAGAAGCTACTGCTGTCACAGCTTGGGTAACACCACCTCCAGTGAATATTCCAAGGGAAGGGTCTTACTGGAAATGTCTGAGTGACAACTGTGAAGTAGCAGGCAGCCATGTACTTTCTGACAGGGGAACAAAACCCAAAATAAAGGAAAATTCTGTCTCAAGTAATTGCAAACTATTTAAAAATCAGAACATGGGAGCTAACTGCAGTAAGGCATATTTTATATTACAGATTCACAAACAAAGCTTATAAAGGGTTTCTAAATGTGATCCCACTCCCATGCCAAGGCAAATGAGTAACTGAAGTTCTTAGTTATAAACACATGGATGAGTTATGGAATTCCTAATTACACCAAGAACATATAAGGCAGACACAGCACCGCAGATACCATACCAGAGACATTTGAGTCTAGAGCCCTGAAATATACAAACCAAGAAAAAACTGCAAAATAACAAAAATATACCCACAAATTTTTTTGCTATGACTGGGTCAGCTGGGTCAACCTTTTTATTTAGTGAATAAAAGACCCAGGTGATTTTACTCCTGCATGTTGGTATCTTTAAACAGAAACATTCCCAGGGCTGATGGGACAATAATTATCATGGATTCACCAAATCATGCTTCACCAACCCGACTGCCTTCTGTGATGAAATGACTGAATCCATGACCAGTTGATGCAATCTCCCTTGAATTTAAGCAACCAATATTGAGACTGAAATTAAAATTAAATTGGCTCCTCACACCATAATACCTAGAGGTTAAAGAAAATGCTAGCTACTATTCGGTTAAATAAACATCTAACTGACCTCAGTTTTTTAATTTTAAGAAAATTAAATAATGCCCCATCCAAATTTAAGAGAAAAAGAAAACAGATACAGAAAAATAACTGCAAGACTTACTAACTTTATATAATTTCCAGTCTTTTTCCAGTGCAAGGCTTTGTAATAGGTAATGGGCTTTGCTCGCTGGTTTGCATTTAAGATTAATTCACACTGAGAGCTTTAAGTCACTTCAAATACCATGTAGCAGCAAATTTCAAGATTTGTATTGAGTTCTCTGTAAAAACAAAGGATTCTACCCACAGAGGAATTTAAAACACCATGGCATTATCAACTGTGGACACAATTAAAATAGTCATTACGACAAAGCAGCATAATAGTCTTCTAAAAGCAAAAAGGTGAGGCTTGCATTTGCTCAGCTTTTAAAAATCAAACAAAATCAGTACTGTTCTGCCTGCCTGATCGTTATTTTTAAGCATGCAGCTAGCACCCCTTGTATTTTCAATTTCACATGAATCCCACAATGGTTTCACTCTAGAATGAGCTCACAGAGTTACTGCACATTAAGGTAGAATTTTAACTACCCAAATAAATTTGCATAAACAAATGTTTATACATGGCATGTAACTAATTCAGAATCGTATGTAACACACACTGAAAATCTTCACATGTTCTTGATTGTAATTTAACTTGGAAGCATATTTTGTTTCGAAACAAAGCACAAATTTGTCAGCCAAGGATACATGAAAGAAGCCTGACATTTTAAACAATGCCTTTTTAAATTTATCAAACTGTGAACTAGTGTCTGGATAGATTTTACAAGGTTGGAACACCTTTCCTCATGCTAAGGTAACCACAAAGGTGGAACAGCTTTTTTTTTTCACTCTTGCCAAAACAACATACCTATTGTCCAACATAAAATGCTCAATCTCCAAAACAAACCAAACAAAATAAAAGCTACAAAGTAGCAAAAACTAGGAGAGCCAGAATCTCTGAGCCTCACCTAAGCATTACTGCTGAACTTCTGTAAGACCAGAAAAAAAACTTCATCGGGCAGGCAATTTAAAAGACAAAGTAGTGATTATTCGAAGTCTTCCTATAAAAAGTGCTAATTACATAGCTGCAAATCAATGTACCTATAAACTGGAGGATTTCCACCAAAAAAAAGAAGGGGACAGATATTCTAACTATAACAATCCACTGACAGACAGATGGATGTGGATACAAACTACCGTTATGTAAAGAAACTTTATATAGATCTTCATTGATTTTCTGTGCTCAACATATCTGACAAGTTAAAAATCTTACATGGAACAGGATAGACCAACTTTTAAAAATCAGAAAACACAGAGAAGAAATTAGTAAGGGGGGGG
>VZRM01002677.1:198147-275742 GCA_013397955.1 Grantiella picta
GGTGAGGGTGGAGGGGGGGGTGGCGGCAGTTGTTGCATTTTTTTGAAGTTCAAAGATGAGTGGAAAACCACGTAACTGTGGCCAGTAATTAACTCAGCATCCTCAGCAGTGAGAACATCATAAGGAAGGCCTTTTGTTGAAATCTGCACCTTGGGAACTATTTCATATGCAAGCCAAACGAGATTTATTTAAATAAAATCAATGACGACTGATCTGCATTTGTCTGCCCAGACACAAATCATTTAATACCCCTCCACTCCCCCTCAACCATTATTCCTCTCCTACCTTCAAAACTCCCAGCAAACAGATAAATCCACGTAACTGCTGGGACAAAAAGGACGGTCAGAGAGGCAGCCAGGAATTTCCGTCGCCCTCTGCAGATTCCCAGCATTCTCTCAGGAGTGCAGATTCCCAACTCAATGTTGTTCCTATGTCGGAAGCAAATAGTCCACAGCCTCCCACATATTAGTCCCTGAAAAGGAAAGGGAAAAAAATATTTCAACAGCTTATCTCTCTACAGAAAGTTATAGACTATGCCAGTGTTCCTAACGAGTTAAAAGAACGGGGCTAAAAAAAAGGTTACTGCAATTGCAAGGTGGTACCCATTTCAAAAATATCCATGACTACTTAGTAACAAATTTTAGAATTAAGACAATAAGTCAATAAAGCACATCATACCACCTAAATACACACTAAGGTGCATCTAACCAAGAGATGTCAGCTTTATTTGTGGTTTTGCCCTCATTTTACTCTACAGGAACTCCTGAATTCTTTGATGCCCATGTGTTCTGGGGTCCCATGGCAGGTAAGAGAAAGCCAGCCACATTCCTTCACCTCCCAAAGAGCAGAAGTCACAGCACTGACTCAGTGATCTGCCTGCAGTTGGTCATGAACTCAAGAGAGTGAACCGAAAAAGGAAAGGTAAAGTTTGGGGGTAGAGGGATGTCATTGAAAGGACCCAGTCTGCAAACTGAAAAGCAATGCTGATGAGCTGCTGTGTAAGAGGGGAAATGAGAAAGTGCAAAATGGAGAGGGATCCTTAACAAAACATCCTTATTCACAGAAGGGATATCAGGGGCTTTAGACATGCCATGACAGAAGAAATAGATTCTGCTGAATAACACAATTTTTATAAGGAAAAATAATAATTCTGATCTTAATTTGAAATAACTGTTCCGCATATCAGAGAGGCCAAGAAAAAAAATTACATGATGATTTTTGTTCAAGGAAAATGAACATTCCCACAGCAGTACAGCATGCAGGGCATAAAAATAATGTTTCATACTGATTGCACATTTTTTTAAAGAGAAGGAAAGGCTAGTAGTAGACAAGTTAGAAAAGGAAAGAGAAGTATTAAGTCCATGCAAATCTAGTTCAGGCTTTGTGTGAAAGGGATTAAGTTTTCAAGTCTAAGAATAGAACTGGTCTACAAGAATGATAGGGAAAGAAACACAGATTCTGGCAGTACAAGGTGTTTAATAACACTGCCCTTTGACTTATGCTTGAACTAGCACTAGAGCTCAGATAAGCAATGAAAGCATCTCTACAGTGACATGTTAACAATGGCTTGCTGTGTGTCTTGAAAATGTCTTAGCTCTACAACTCCATATATATTGCAATAAAAATCAATTCTGAAATTAAATTACAGCAAAAATGAGAGTGTAGACAAGAGAAATAGGTTCAGACAAAAATCTCTAGTGCTGGAGATACCTGGCTGCAGTAATCAGGCAAACTTACAGCTGTTCCTTGAACATTCAATAGAGCCCACTTTACTACACTACAGTTTAAGAGCCATGATAGTACTCTGACCTTGGAGCTGATAAAATGGACTATAATTTGTCCAGAGCCAGCACAAAAAGCATTCCATTGTGTCAGCTTTTCAAGGCAATGAATGCCTCACCACAGAGATTTTGCACAAAATATGTGGGCAGACTTAATATTAACAACTGTGGTATTAGAGTCACTCTGTGTTACACAGAGACACACATTTGGTAGATAAATTGTGGAGAACTCTTATCTTTATCCACTGTATTTGGATAATGATTACATTTCATTTCTTTTCCTTATAGCACATAGCTTGTACAGCGACTCTGAAGAGAGTCCTTTACATGCCTACTTGAAAAACACTGATAATTTCCCTGGCTCCTGTATTCATAAGCACGTATATTATAAAGTGCACAGAATCACTTATTTTAAGTAGGAATTCCATTTTTTCTTTAAATGTACTGACATGTACCACTGACACCAGTCTGTGCATGGAAAAATAAACCTCTGAAAATATAAACTCCCAAGCACAGTCACTGGCAAATAGCCACATCTTGCGCTGCAACGTGCACTGGCTGGATACTGCTCCTGTCAATGGCATCTGTAAAAACTACAGGTAACAAAGTAAGAGTAAACAGCACAGATTTCTGAAATCATGCTGTTAACAAGTATGCTGATTCTAGTTTTCAGGCCAATGACACTCAGACTCTGAAGTTATAGTGCTGATAGTGGATTAATTCATCCTGGGGTGGCATATTTAAGAAATAATTTTATTTTTCCTATATATTCTTTTAAATATCCATGCAAGTTAAGTTTCTGAACAAGTTGATATGGAGGATGGAATCCAGCTTTTCTGCCCTATGAATGTAAAATATCCTAACAAATCAAAAAAGTATAAGGAACACCACTGAACTCCCAGTTCAGCTGTGAAGGAAAGACAGGAATGTGGCAAATTCAGTTTTCTACAAATTGTCACCATTCAGACAAAACAGCCAAATCATTTTGCACATTCATGCATCTCCTTTATCTAACTAGAAAAACATTCAGGAAAATCCTAAACAGACAAGTCAGCTTGTGATGAATCACCCTAGGAAACGTTTGAGATATTTCTTTTAATGGTGCTTTAAAAGAGCCATAAACTACTTTAAATTACGCTTCTGCTATCTCCCCACCTCCCCAAAGTTGTGAATAGCTTCCCTTGGGTCTTAAATATTCATTTTTAGTGCATAAAATCATGGCACCTGCTGAGTACTTTTATCCAAAGTAGACAATGCATCATGTGCAACCCTTACACAAGCAATTGCATAAAACGTCCAGGAATGGTAATGAACATCCTTAGCTAACAGGAAGAGCTTTGGACTCAATCATGTATTCACTATTGGCTTTACTCAGAAACAATGTTACCTAATATACCACTGTCAAATGAATCGAAAGAAGACACTGCAGCTCTTTTGACTTGTTTTTCCTTTCAACAGGTGCCAAAATTACATCCATCGTGGAAAGAAAGTGATTGACAACCTTGGCTGGACCAAGGGCTGAGCAAAAAAACACAGTAGGATGTTTCTGCCATATGAGCTTGCCACTGCCTTTCAGAACTCTCCTACAGTCTCCACTGCTCCTCAAGCCACAGTCTTACTGAACCAGACTGTTACCTGCCTAAAAGCTCTTAGAAAGCAGTTTCAGATACATCTGAGTCACAATGAGCACTGGGCAACTTTATCAGTCTTTACTGGGTTTATCTCAAAGCAAGGGAGACCAAAATTAGACCCAGAGTGAAAGGGAACATTTGTGTTTGCAGTTTAAAACATGGTCTCACCTTCATCCTTCCAAACACTATCAGATTTTCTGCCTGTGCCACAGATACAGGAAGTGCATGCACTGCAGGACATTGTTCTACCTTGGTCTTCAATTGTGCTCCAAGAGCATTGCATAATTGTATTTTAGAAGTCTGACTCAGTAACACCCACAAAAGCTAGCTGTATGTCCATCAAGTATATTATGTCCCACTGTCAGTATGTCAGGTGCTCTACACTTCTACAACACACCAGTTCAAGATTTACAAAACCTTATGACATGACCTTACTTATGACCTTCTTACGTAACATTTTTTACCTTCACATGCAGTCAAATACTTCCCTTAACTACACTAACTTACCACAGTGGTTTCTCTGTTTTAAATTGTGGATTATCTCCTCTGCTCTCAACCATGAATGAAGCAGCTCTCAACCAGTATGAGCAGCACATATATTAAAGTATGTAGCACAACACTAATCACATTGGTATTCAGTTTCTATATATTTATTTTTTTAATTACAGCATGAGAACTTGACTATGTCAGACATTCAGCAGGAGTTCAGTGAAACAATCGAAGTAATTATGAAAACAAAAATCAAACACAATTAACTAGATTTAACTGGTCTACTATAAAACGCTTTTCTAACTGCTTCAAACATTTCCTTGCATTTGCTACAGTTAATCTTTTCCCAGTAATCTTCCATTTGTTTTCAGATCCACTGGAAATGAATATATACAGTTAAAGCTGTTTATACACCAATCCTGTGCCTTGGCTTTGGTGTGTTTTTTAAATTAATGTTATCTAATTCTTTCTGCTCTTCCACACTTGCAGTCTCAGAGTCAATGAACAATTTCTACTGTAAAGCTTTTCCCTTGGCTCTGTGTCATTGAAGCATTTGTCCCTTATGAGAAATTTTTCAGTTTTTTGCCACACTCAAAACATAAATAACATAAAGTAAAAAAGCAGTATCTTATGCAGTACTTTTCTGGTTTGTTTTTTTTTTCAAATGTTGCTAATGAAGGGTTATAACGAGTTTACTGCTTGACAGTCAGATTTTCTCTCGCAGCTTTGCACTCTTCCCATTATGGAAGTTGGTTGTCATGTGATGCAATACTAAAGAAAAGTTTGGTACTATAAAGGCAGGGTGTAGGATAAACCCAAGATTATGAAATAAAATATGGAAGAACTAAATGGTAAATCTTTATTTATAAACATCTCTCTGTTAATTCTCATGGTTTAAACCCAGACAGCAACTACATACAACACTCAAATACACTCAAACTCAGCATCCACCTCTGAAGTTTGGTGAAGCCACTTTAAAAGATTACAGCAGAGTTTCCAAATGCTACCAAATGTACTCTTTCTCAACTAGTTACAAGAAAGCAGTCCTATCTATAAGAAAGAAAATAGCCAGTAAGTTGACAGCACAAATGAGTTCTGCCTTGAAACCGTGCTAACTGCTCCGAGGGCACACAGGATTGACATCTTTTATATCTTCACTCACTACGTGCTGTGGCTTAAGGAAAATTCTATTAGTGCCCTGTTAATCAAAGTTTTCTAGAAGGTTCCAGCTGTAAGCAACAGCACCACAGGAATGGAATCTCTCCTGACAGTACGGTAGTCACAGATGGAGAGAAGCAAATAAATAATATCCTCTCACATTTTCCCTTTTTCATTTCCATGTACTCCTTTATGTATGTACATATATATACTTATATATACATTTCTAATGGCATTCTTTCTTCCTTTCAAGCCTAGACTTTCATTCAAAAGAATGAAAGTCTGCAATTTCAAACATTATTATTAAGGAATAAGACAAGCTAAGATCAACAGGACAAAAATCTTATTCCTAAGTCTCTGCTAAAATGTCACTCTTAATATGAGGGGGGAAAAAATGCCATCAGCTGAAAAAAGAGAGGAGCAACAAAACACAATCATGACAGAAAGATCAATCTTGCCTGTTAGTAACATTTCATTTGCAACCAAATAATTATATTTACTTTGAGAGCAGTTACTGACCTGTTTCCTCCAGGAGCTCTCCGAACCCTACCTTTACTCTGCTTTCTCAGCTATATGGGCATAGAGCATCCCTATTTCCTGATCCCCAGCTTATCTAAGGACTCAGCACAATTCAAAGCAAGTGAAACAGTGCCTGGATTGGTTTATGTATGGCAGAATTCTAACAAGACACTATGTATACATACTAGGAGTTCCTTAGAATTTGAAATCCCAATGTCATTGAACTATGACCATACTGGAGACCACGACCAGCCATCAGTATCACATACCTGTGACACAAAAATCTTTCAACAGAAAAGCAGAACTCCCTCAGAATCACAGTCCATCCTCAGGCCACAGCATTGTTATATTCATGATTTTCACACTTACAAAAAGCACAAACCTCCGCACCTTTCCAAATCCAAGCATCTCCACCTGAAGTAGCGGCAGAAAGCAAAAAACAGAAGTGACATGCTATCTGTTCTAACCCTGAGGAAAACATCAGTTTGTTGGAGCATCACTGCTCTCCCCCCCCTCTAAACCACAGCATCTTTCTACTCCATCATCAAATACAGACAAGCCATGGGTTTGTCTATTCACCTACTCCCTTGCTTAGGTACTGTGTGTGTGCAATGACAGAAAAGAAAATGGTCTTTAAATCAGGAGTACGGCACTATGTGCAACATGCATAACTGCTCTCTGGAATTTTTATGCTAATACTTTGCATCTCAGGGAAGTTCTTGGAAGCTTATTCAAAAGCAGTGTTTACCTTCATTAGAATCCACTACATAGAAAGCTGCTCTAATAAGGAAATTGATTAAAGATTCATTAGAAAGTTTTGCTCAGGAGAAAACAATTATTTCTTGAAATGTTCCTCCTTGACAAAAAAATCCACACTTCTCTATGAAGCAAAGTTCTACTATAAAAAATAAAAAAAGAACAATCCCCCTCCACTTTTTTTTACTGCATAGATCTCAAATAAGTTAGTTTTTCATGGGGATTTATAACATATTTACATGTCTGTAACACATTTATAGCAGCTACTTACTTGTCAGATGGAAATAAAAGCTGGCATCATCCTTACAAATTGATGTTTCTGACATACTTGTATTAAATTAAGCAAATTAAAATTTCAAAAACAAATAAAGAGACAAAGGGGCCCAGGTGGCTCTCGCCTCAATTCTGACAGTAAGAAGAAGGAGCTGAGGAGTGCAGAGATCCCCTGGGTCAAAATTCAGTTGCAGAGCTGCTATCAAGTGACATGGAGAGGAGACATCTGACTGCAGCAATCAGGTAATGGATGGATACAGTTTTTTTAGGAAAGACTAGCCTAGAAGACCAGGAGGAGGAATTGCTCTGTGTGTGAAAACAGCAGAAATACATGAATGATGATCATTAGGATCATCCTCCTCTACTCAGCAGTGGTGAGAAACAACTGGAATGCTGTGTCCAGGTCTGCCCTCCCCAGTGACACAGCCAGAGAGGCTGCAGAGCCTCCATCCTTGATGATATTCAAAACCCAACTGGACATGGCCTCGAGCAACCTCCTTCAGCTGACCTTGCTTTGAGCAAGATGTTGAACGAGGCAACCTCCAGAGGTCCCTTCCAAAAGCAACTCCATGATTCATGATTCTACAGCTTTGTATCCAGTCATAAAATACAGAGGGGCCATTTGATGTAAATCCTCAAAATTCCAACAGTTATTCTGCTATGCATGAATGAATATGCACATAAACAATTATACTGAAACACACTGAGAATCCCACGTTAAACTTTTAGCCAGCATAAATCAATACAGCTTCACTAAGATCAATTCAACCTGCATCAATTAACAAAAAATATTGACTAAGTCTGTAAAACTTGATGAAAAGTTGCCTTTTTTATATAGGCACCAAAGTTCTCACCTCATTACTACATATTGCCTAATATTACCAAAACCACAAACAGTTTTATCAGATTTATATAAAAAATAAAACAAATGTTGAAAATAAAATTCCAAGATATGCTGGTAATTTCCTAGTTGAACAATCAAAGAATCAGCAAATAGGAAAATGAGTGCACTGTATAGAAATATGTGACCATATTCAAAAGCAGAAGACAAATCTTTTGCCACGATCACAGTGCTGCTTTACTAAGCATGCTATACATTCTCAAGAGTTCTCTGACGAACAGAACATCAAATAGCACCAAGAATTGTGAGCAATCCCTTTTTTTTTGATGTTTCCTGCTGAAATCCCTGTCTTTAAAGGTGGAGCATTTACTTGTTCTTAAATATTATACCATCCAAGTGGGCTGTAAGGACTATCCATTTCCATAGGCTTTCTGAAGGCTGAGTGAGTTTTCTACAAATTAATGGGAAACGTGCTTACACCCCACACTCCATTTTACCTGAGACAGAAGCAAAGCTCTTGCAGAATTATCTGGTGTCAGACACTTTTTTAAGTAAGGCAGACAGCTGTGGGTTTAGGTTATATCACGTAGCACATATTCATGAACATTGGAACACTGGAAAAGGGCTTGATAAATTGGAATTTACAAACACATTTCTCATGGCTGCTTATTTAGTACTACACAGATTAATGTGGCTATCAGACAAGAATGGCACATGAGTTTTAATTACAAAAGGACTAGAAAATGTCTTATCAAAACTAAACAAAGCTGTAGAAACCAGCCTCAAGAGGAGATGCTGGCAAAAACACTTTCTAAAGAATCCACATTTTCCATGTGTGGAGTTAGCACTTCAATAGAATCATAGAATAGTTCGGGTTGGAAGAGACCTCTAGAGGTCATCCAGTCCAATCAGCTGTAAAAAGTAGGTTGAATAATGCTCTTTGAAACCGATGTATCATTTGGATAGCTCATCACTCTTCATTGAAAAACTAGGGAAGGTGGTTTGGAGAAAAGGGCAGTGGGCTCTGTGTTCCCATGTTCTCTCCATTTCCTCAAATTGCAATGATTTTCACTAAATATTTCATTGTATCTCTGCATGAAAACTTCAGTGTTTGTACTTCAGTCTCATTAGCATCACCATTGATTTTGGAAGTTCCAGTAATTCTGCAATTAGATGAAGGTGCAGAAATAATAAATATAAAATATTTAGTATGTCTCTTATAAAGGAAATTAATATACTGAGAAGAATTACCTTATTTAAATGCACATAATTAGCAATTCCACTTAAAATGTGATTACAATTCATAATTTTCATGGCAAAGGGAAGGTTGCCAGACCTTTTCTAACAAAAGGAAAAGAGGATAATGGTGATGCTGAGGATCATGAAAGGATGTAGAGGAATGTACAGTCATGGCCATGTTATATACCACAAAAGCATGCTTTGCACTGGCTGCTGGAGATGAGGGGAGAGAAAGGATGAACACCTCTAATTCTCTCTCCTAACTGCTTCTATATTCTAGTATATCTTTTAAGACAATTTGACTCTTGTGTCTGGCAATCATTATTAATAGCAGAAGTCAAGCTGCCCTGTAGTACTTCAGCTGTGAGTCTCATGAAAGCAGGACAAAGACTGGCTAAAAGTCTCAGAGAAGAATTCAGGTGCAGGAGATCCTTACTCTCAAGTCTGAGATTGCTGTCGACTGGATGAAAGTATTTCAAAGGAAATTCTGAAAGACACTTGAGCTTTCTACACTGAAGTTTGATTTCTGGAACATTCTGCATATGGCATCATTATAGTTTAAAACCAAGAAATCCTTAAACATGTCTTTCTACATAAAACAAACATACCTATATAAATGTAACTTCAACTGATACCAAAACAATACATTTGAAATACATTGTTTTTAAAAGTTATTCTAAGCAGTGGAGCTGCAGTTAAAATAACCCCATATGTAGCAATATTTTCATAACTTTGCTCCCCTGCTTGTTCCAGATTGTGATTTGCTATGGTTCTCCACAGATCTCTTAGCTCCTGGGCTTTCTTTCAGGGTGAGACAGGCAGGTTCTTCTGACACAGAATCAGGGGAAGTTTTGAACAAGATTTACTAGAGGGGCTACAGACAGCACGGATGATATTGCTCCCTGTGCACTGTAACATTCCCCCAGTACTGCCTCAGCAGGTTTGCTGCCTCCAGGCACTGCCACCATGCAATGCCTCAAGAAATACAACACACATCCCTCTGCATCATGATGGAACTTGGGTGAAGTGTGGCAGTTTCTGTGAATCATATAAAGAAAGGAAAACAACAATCTCTCGGGATCCAAGCAGAGGATGTTATGCAACATGGATGCAGCCAGTCTGTTCCACAGGGGCCAAGCCCTTCCCACCTCCTGGCCTGCAGATCAGGACATCTCTGGAGGCAATACCTTTGGCAGCAAAATTGTCATTGTGATAAGGTCTGTTTTGTCACCTCCAGATGGTCTACTCTCTTCTTGTATAATAAGCATTATCTTGTCTCATAACCCTATGGGACACAGGGACACAGTATTTTGAATCCATGGGCCATGCAAACTTTCCTCTAAACAGCAGATAAAATGATCATAAACTAAATGAGGTCAATTCAGTTATAACTGCACAGGGACTGGGATCGTGATACTGACCCCAAGGCCAGTGCTTCACCAACAAGATGAGCTACACCTCAAAATGTATTGCAACAGATAGCAATAACCACTACAGATCACTGCACTTCGGGCAGAGGAGCTTTCTCACTTGCTCATGGGAAACTGTCAGTGAGACAGCATGAAAATATAATGATTGTGAAAACAATTCTAGCACGCTTCTAAAAATAAAACTTTTTGTAACTTTTTTTGTTGCTAGGAGATACAAAAATATAGGACATAACAGTGCAGTTATTTGAAGGGCAAGAAAAGTAGTCCAGAGTATTATCATTATTATTAGCTATAGTGATTCACCCAGACAGGTCGATTTTGACAACAAATTACATAATACTGTTTTTCCAAAATTCACCCACAGCTTTGAGGATACACTTTGGTAGGACAAGTTTTGCTTATTCCAAGACTATATTAACTACTTTTTCAATTGATAAAAAAGATTTTTTTAAATATATGGAAAAGGGCTTGGATGTTTTTGGTTTTTTTGGCTGCTGTGGATTAGACCTATCAATATATAAAATAAATACAGTGATTATGTATTATTGCAGAGCTGAAAGAGAAGGTAAATCCTTTCTTTCTAATGCAACAAGGAAACTGCATCGAGAATATTTGAAAATTTACAGAATATGCACAAATAAAGTGGTCTGAATTTTTATAGTATGTCATAATTTGCAAAACACCGTACTAACGGTTCACTTTGGGATACACAAGTTAATAGAAAACTATTTTTTTCCACCACTAATTACTGGGAAAATGTGTTGCATATATTTTACAGGAAACTTAGAATTTGGTCTTGAAAGTTCTGAAGTTAACCTTTCTCCTTATTTGTCACAAAAGTTTCAAAATTCTAAGACCCATTTTGTTTCCCTTGTTTTATGGAAATGTCAAGGTATACCTTGTAGTGACTACATTTTTTACACCATGCTACTAAAAGACACTTAAAATGTATTCAGTTATTAGAAGGTGCTCTGGCACATGAAGTGAAAATAGCTCAAATGCATCTTCTGGGTGTGTTAAGAATGACAAGGCTGGAGATTTCAACAGTAAGGCTGTTGAAAAATTCTCTTCTACAACATGCTAAAAATGCCCTGTACAGTCTTCAGACATTTGCAGATGTTTAGACATAATTTTGTAGTTACAGAGTCAATCATGACCTAAGTAGTTGATTCTTTGGTCACGATTTTATTATTTATCTAACATTAAAAATATCCTGTAAATATAGAAAAACATGTGAAAACTGGCTTCTGCCAGTGGCATGTGATACTGGCTTCTGCCAGTAATATGCATTACCTCTGAAATTTGTATTTCAATGGCATCAAGCAAAATCATCTACATTTGATTCAATTTCCCTAAAATGAAATATTCTTTTAAAAGGAAAATGCATTTATTTCACTCAGCATTTGGAAGAATAGTTTACTTTCTAAAACAGACTCCAATAGATTAAAGAAACCAGTTAAAATTTATCGATACAGCTGACCTTTAAATGATGTCATTTCTACAGCCAAAGACTTCTACAAACTGATTCTGCAACAGAGAGACAGTGAAATATACTCAACGCAACAATAAGCAACCATTTGAAATAAGAAATTGAAGCTGTAGGTAATTGGATAGCAGGGCTAAGGACTACTAAAAAGTATAGTAGAGTGAATAATATGTTAGAGAAAATAGTATTCCTGTAAAACATCCCTTAAACTATGGTAATACATCTTCTTTCTGCTTAAGTGGCCATTTCAACAACACACACTAGCAGCCTGACAACCTTGGGTGTCTCAGAATTGAAGAGTTCCCATCACCAGAGGAGAGGAAAAAGGGACTGCCCTTCCCATTTTTTTAAACAGCACCTTCAGATTGGAAAGCTTGTCTCTCAAATTATACATGCAACTGTAAAAACCTGGAACTTCTCCTTTTTTAGTAAGTATGAATTCTGAAGTTCCAATAAAACTCCGAGAACTGAACTTGACACAAAATGTCACCTCCTCATGGCTTCTGAGAAAATCCTAGGTGTTAGTACTACTGTTGTAGGCATTACTGAAAATGCACATATCTGTTGGAAGAGACTGCCAACCACTTGATATGGATCACAATTCAAGCTCTTATCACACAGCTTTTAGAATTTCTGAGTCTGATTCAGACAGAATGTATCTGCTGTATTTCCTTGACTTCCAAACACACACATTGTGATGACAAACTGCTCATAGACTTCAATAAACAGACACCTGGAATAGTTTATAACCATTCAAGGTAGAGGTCCTTGGATATTTTAACTATCGAGAACACCTTACCAATTACACAAATACAAATAAGAATCCACATTAAGACCTTTACAGATGAGTATTATAAACCAGTTTTATGAAATAAAATAAAATTGTAAAGGTTGACTCATGTTTTTTTCGTGTCTAAAAAACACTTTGGAAGAAGCAATGTTGAATGTGCAATACATCTTGAGTTATTTTTTTGCCGTCTTCAAAGCTACATTCCATGACATGATCAAACACTGTACGTGTCATTCTTCTAATACTTAAAGTGATGCTAGCAAATAATTACATGGAAGAATTCAGGGGAGAACTGGCTTTTGAACAGAAACAATCGCAGGGGTTTATCAGTTGAAAAACTGTGAAACACTACAACAGTTCTTTGAGAGAATATAATTTTACTGCTTTTGATACTAAAATACTCGAGTAGTATAAACAGAGTTGTTTCAGCTATTCTCATCCTTCCTTTGAAGGTCTCAAATTTTTTCGCATTTCCAACATTCCTGTACCATACCCTCATAGAAAGGTACCTGAATCTTTACATTAAATGTCATAATATTTACATGTCTTTGGGATTCATTAGGTCTTTAAGGTAAAAAATTCAGGAATTTAACGAAAATTCATTACCAGGCAAGTCAATGGTAAAGTTAAGAAAAGCAGCCAAAAAGCCCAAATGCAGTGAAAACCTCACTGAAGCAATACCTCAATCCTCATTAATATTTTACCACAGCAGCTCAATAATATTGTCTAAGTGCCACTAACAAAGATTAATGAATCAGATCCACACATTTTGTGTATTTCTTTTAGTTTATTCTTTTTCACAACAGCATGCTGGATTTTCTGTTTAGGTTTTATTGCCATCTGTGAGGTTAAGAGATTTTGGATAAGAACATCTAAAATTGTTTTGCTACATGAGGAATATGAAAGTCTTGGAGGTATAAAAATTCTGAAGTTTATGGGGGGAAAAAAGTTCAATCAGCATGCTAATGGCAGTAACATTATCAATTGGAACCCTACAGCTACCATGACATATGTCTCACAAATTCAATCTCTATTCCTTTTGGTGAATCAATGTGGGGAAAAGCAGTCAGTTTCAGCTACAACTGAGAATTAATTCAATGAGTGAGTTTACATCAGCATTTTAATTCAGGTGAGGAATACATTCATCCCTTTTGACACAATCCCCCCAAGCATTCCTTCTTATTCCAGACTGAGCTACATGACTGAGGAGTCTGAGAGGGGACAAACTGGATACCCTTAGGATGAAACAAAACCAGAAGGTACATTCCAGAGCGCATGCTAAAGGACACTCAGCTGCTGGGACAAGACTGCAATTAGACTACTGTAAAAACCTTGAATGAACGCAGCCTGTGTATTTGGCCCTCTGCACTGACTATTTCGCTCTACAGATCCACTCCTGCTGGGCCTCAGTATTTGTTAACATGGACAAAACTGCACCACATCAAACTGCAGAAAACGCTGAAGCCACACAAAATATGAGGTGAAGTGAAAAAGAACAGTTTCATATAGCTCTATTAATGAGGAACAAGTCACAGGCTGTGGCTCTGTCAGAAAAATCAACGGCTGTGATCAAATGCAAGTTTTCTCTTCATCTAAAAATTAGGCTATAAAAGAATTCCTTTTTTTATCATCCCAGTCATAACTTGTCTTGTACTGAAGCATAACAGCTCAGTTAATTAGGTGCTTGATAAAGGTAGCTTAGTTGGGGCATTTTCCTGAGTTTGCATTTACAGTAGGCAAAGAAGGTAAAGCTAAATTACTTTTTTAGCATCAACACTTTTCCCCCTCAAATCTAAAATTCTAAGCAGTTAATTCCTCAAAGGTGGCAACGAATGAGACGTGTTCTAACTTCCAGTACTTCAGAGAAACTTTTTAACTACGACATACAGCAATCACACACCCCGATGTTGCCGCTCTGAACGCTTCCAAAGCGAATAAACGATTCCCAAGGAGGAGGGGGGCTGAATTTGGAGGACGATGCTGAATTTGGAGGAGGATGCTGAACTTGGAGGCGGCTGGCGGAGCGCTGCAGTGCCGCGGCCGGCCAGCAGGTGGCGCAGCGCTCAGCACGGTGGCTATTGGGAGCGCGATGCTCCAGGAACGGGCAGGGAGAGGGAAAAACAATTAATCCCAGGCAATAAAAGGTAATTTGCCAGTTGCAGAAAAACATACAGTAGCCCGGCAGTGGAAAAAAAATGTCTCGCTGAATCCTGCAAGCGAACGGCTGGCTTAGCCACGTAAGCAAATAACAGTAATACTGTGCAAACAAAAACTTACTTACAGTCAAAATGGCAACATTTCTACATTTTTCCTCCTTCCAGTGCAGAAACTCTTTCTTGCGAGGCTAAGACTCCGGGCCTTAGCATAGGAGGATCATATCTGCTAAGCATTGTGCAAACAGAGCGAGTTCTTGTCCCTACAGACCTTCGGTCGAAAAGTATCCACGAAGAAAATACTCTGTTCAGAATAAAAAGGCAGATTGATGTGATGGTGTATAATCAGACCAAGCCTGAAAAATGGATTCCGAAGACCAAGTCCACTGCTTTAACTGCAAATTATTCCTCTTTAAAAGTGTTATTACCACAGAACCCTTCATGCCATGATCAGATGCTCTTTCCCCAGTTCACCACCTAAGAGAACCTGCTGGCTCAGGCTTTATCAATCACCAACAAATTCTTTAGCAACACAGCTGGACATTACACACAGTCTAAAATTAACAACTGGGAAGACACCTTAATTCTCCTTTGGGTTTTTTTGCACTTAATTTTTTTAAAAGAGATTATTATTTTGGGATGAATTTTTAAGGAAGTTTTCAGCATCACACTTAAAACAGTCACTAGTTTTTTTTTTTTTTCCTCTCAAACATGTTAAAATATAGAAAGGTCCAAGGCTTTTCTCAGAAATCTATTTTGCAGTCCTATAACTTGGCATGTGCCCAGCATTTAGTGCTGAATTACAGCTCTGGGAAATAAATGAAACATCATTTCCAAAAGAAATGGCAATTTTCACTGCAGTTTACAGATGTATTGAGGGATAAATTCCATTTTTAACAAACTGGTCAGAATCCATCTCACACAGGAAACTCCAACACAATCCTAAAAAAAAAAAAANAGATTTAAAAAAACTAAAAACAAACAAACACAAAACAAAAAAAAAAAAAAAAAAAAAAAAAAAAAAAAAAAAAGAGAGAAAACACTTGCAAAACAGCTCTGCATGATGTACTCAAAAAGCACAAGAAGTATGTTCTTCCTGTGCTGGGGGACAGACAGGGTTCAGACACTGCCTGCCCTAAGGTCATGAAGGTCTGAGCTCTCCCTGTCCATCCCTACTCAGTGTTACATAAGAACCCAATGCAGACCTAGATTTTGCCTGCCTACTCATATCCTTTCCACCAAAAACACTCTTACACTATTCAAAAATTGATATTACAATAATAATCTTGTTCTTTCATTCCAAGATTACGTGGGTTGTTTTAATTTAATACTGGACACCTTGTGCATATGAACACAAGCAGGTGTCTCATGTTTATGTGCATGAAGAATTTAGAGAACTAACCCTAAACAATTTGCGTTTTCATTTTGCTTTACAGACATGGAAGTGGATGCTCCTTTTTGCGAGTTATGGGGCTGATTTTCACAATCTAGGCTTTAGGAAAATACACACATGAATTGTCTTATTTGGTTAACAGTGTCATGGTTTTAGAGCACAGCACCAGAGCTGTGACATGGACTGTGGGCACAGAGGGGGAAAAGCAGTCTCATGGGGGAGCTATGTACAATCATAAACACTCCAGCTACCATCACTTTTCCTGAGACAGCATTTGACTTTGCCCTGCAGGAAATCACTAAAAGGAATATTACAGCCTGAATAGGTGTTTTGCAAATAAAACACTAGAAAAAGGCTAGCACTGTCTTTCAGTACCCAAACAGGATGCTGACAAGAGCAACAAGGACACTAATGAAGCTGATAGGAATGGCCTTACAAGCTGCTGCCAAGTAAAACAAATAATTTCTGTAATGCCCACACATTGTTAACAATCACTGCTTCCCTTGATACCTGGCAACTGCAAACCAGAGACACATCCACAGTGGTTAGTCCATACTTGTCCCACACTCACATTTAAGTCTGACATTACAATTATTAGTTTAGACCTCTGTAATTCTCACATTTAGACAGCATGAAAATCTTATCTGAACCTATGGGAGCATCATTATCCTCCAAATTCTTCACAGATAGAAAGCAGCAGCTGAGAGATACCCCACTGCTTTTTAAGAAGGCAGCAGAAAAATCAACATGAAAAATAAAGAAATAGAAGATGGAAACCTAGACTCAAATCATGGGAGACAGACTATTAGTTATTTATTGAAGACAGTCTTCTCATTATCCTTTATCAAATCCCTAAAAGACAATACCTTGAAAAGACCTATTAATTTTTTGTCATGCTTTGGCTTTACAGAAACAGAAGGTAACAACTGAGGTCTACGAAAAAGATGAACTATTTTTTCAAAGGCTTTTTTTTGGAATCTAGAGGCAAATACTGTAAGAAGTCCAGAATTAAAAATTTATTTTTGAAAATATGCTTTGCTATTGTGGGATGTCTACCTTTTAATAAACCCATTTTTGTAAAGACTGAAAAAGTCATGACTGGACAGAGTACTAGATAATCACATTTAGGCTCCCTTTCCACAAAAGGTTGGGCTAAATGACCTTTTAAGCTCTTTCTAACCTGTGCTGTTCTCTGATTTTATGGGAAAAAAAAGCCCATTTTGTATTAAAGGTCACAAGTTCTAGATTTAGAGACTTTCACAGAAGTTATATGCACTCAAAACAAGGTCTTACAAAGTCTCAAATTCAGAAGCAAAATTAATACAGATAGAATTAGCAACTAGCTTCAAATATGTAGGTTTTAAGAAGTTATGACCTACATTATAATGCAAAAATAGGCCCCAGAAGGGAAAGGTCAGATCACCCCTTCTCTCAGTAAAAAGAAGACAGGGCTTGTACAAGCATTAAAAATATCTTTTACCATTTTATTTTAATTTTAGTGGGTTTTTTACCCACCACTTTGAATCATCTCCATATTGTTTGGCAAATACCAAGATTCTGGAAAGGAAATGAAAGACCTGTTCCCTATCTGAGCTCAAATAAAAGCAAGACTGCTTCATCACTCACTAGCTGTGATCTTAGCCCTGGAAAAACAAGAGCGAATCATAATATACAAGATTCTGTAAACAGAAAAGACACATAATCTGCTATCACTCACATATATTAGCAAGAAACAAAAATCCTCTATAAAAGATTAGCCGTTATTGCAGAATGGGTATTCTGACTCACGTTTCTAGCACTGCTAATGCCTCTTAGGAAAATAAATAAACATCTTCCAACCTCTTCACAGAAGTAATTTTTCCCATATAATGCATTATCTATTCTGGTTATTATGTATGTAATATACGAACACTCTTCCTCTCTTTCAGATTATTTATTTATAATATAAGCTAACGAAGTCAGTATCTTCTGTTTCTTTCTTAGTTCATAAGGAGTGTAAAAGTCTCATTTTTCAGGCAAAGATTTCAAGGAACAAAGGACCAGGAAAAATTCAGAAAGCCAATCATACCCTGGGCTGTATTAAAGGCAGTGTGGCCAGCAGGACGAGGGAGATGCCCAGCACAGGAAGGACACTGGCCTGGAGTGAGTCCAGAGGAGAGCCATGAAGATGATTAGACAGATGATTAGGTATCTCTCCTACAAGGAAAGGCTGAGAGAATTGGGTTTGTTCAGCCTGGAGAAGGCTTCAGGGTGACCTAATTGCAGCCTTTTCATACCTGAATGGAGCCTACAGGAAAGATGGAGAGCAACTTTTTTAAAGGACATATGGTGACAAGACAAGGGGGAAGGGCTTTAAACTGAGATCAGGTTTAGGTGAAATATTAGGAAGAAATTCTTTACCATTAGGGTGGTGAGGCACGGGAACAGGCTGCCCAGAGAAGGTGTGGGTGTTCCATCCCTGAAAGTGTTCAAAGCCAGGCTGGATGAGGCTTTGAGCAACCTGGGATAGCGAAAGATGTCCCTGCTCATGGCAGGGGGATTGGAACTAAGTGATCTTTAAGATTTCTTCCAACCAGGCCACTCTGTGATTCCAAGATAAACGCAGCACAACACAGGAACTTCAAGTGCAGTGCTTGTTATGAGGCAACATGAACTTGGCAGTTCACTGGATGCTCCACACTACCAAACTGGCACTTTCTAACCAGAGGGAGGACAGGGGGAAAGAGTAAGAGTAGTGATTTCTTAGGTTGTGAGAGAATAAAACAGAGAATATACCTACAGCTTTTACAATATATCGCTCCTTTTCAAGAACTAGAGAGATCAAAGGGATTACAGAACTCGCTTGTACTTCAGCAAAGGATATTTTTTCATCCCATCACTCAACTAAATATGGAGAGAACAGAACTATGAAAAACAGTTTGAATGAAGTATGAACAGAAATGTATGTGTTGTGAAAAGAAACAGTCAAATAAGAGATATCACATGTTGATGGGCACCCCCAAATATAGCAGTTATCAACTGCACTTCTGTATGCAGTTTCTCAAGAGGTCTGGTTTTAGAAAATAAAGGACAAAATTAAATCATTAAGAGAAGGTGACAGGAAGATAAGGAACAGGATTAGAGCTATAAACCACCCAGACAAGGACAGTACAGGAATCAGCAGCATTGCCTGCTGACTTACAGCGATGGTGCAGAATGAAAGGGCTAAGATTGCAATCACTGTCAGCTCCTAAAGAGTACAAAAGGTACAGTCAAAAAACCCTCATGTGATCACCAATCAAGAAAAAAATGCAGCAGATATGATGAGGACTTAATAGCCAGCATCTTCTACTCTTCCTGTCCCTGTAAGTAATCCTAGCCCCATCACCTGATCACATCTTGGTGCTTTCTGAGTATGTGATAAGAAAGTGAAATTAGTCAAAGAATAAGTATGACAAGGAAAAATGCGTTTCGTTGACGTAAAATCACCTTTCCTTTCTACAGGCCTTCCACATTATGTTTTGTTACATTTGTTGCTAAATCTATGATCACTTGTGCTCCCAGGCCAGCTCACTGAACAAAGTTTTTCCCTGCCTAGTTCACAGCAGTAAACTCAGTGCTTGCTGCTCTAGCCAACATGCTTGGGGATGCAGAATCATAGGATCCCATTCACAAATGCATGCTTATTGCACAGTCTCATGTGAAAACATATGCCACACAATCAAATAACTATCCCTAAGCACCTTACATGCTGGGATTTTAACAATTAGGGAAATCTGCTCATAAACAGGAAAAACGAGCTATGTGTCACTCAAGTATAAACACCCTTGTCATGCAAGCATTTATAAAATGAATGACTGGGAAAGGATACAGCAACTAAATGTTGTACAGTCGATAAAAGCCAGTAACAGCTCCTGTTACTACTTGTACTAATGCAGTAATTAATTCCCTTTTCTCACATGAGGCAGCATCCACTAGTAGAGCTCCATCCATGAATACCAAAGCCAGGCAGAGTCCTTTGGTGGCAACAGGCCAAGATTTGTGATGCATGCAGATCCAAGTCCTACCCCTGCTGTCACTGTGAAATTCCATACGGTCATGGTAAAGACAGAGTGACAACCATGAAGCAGCTACACATTTGTTACAGTTCAGCCACTGGTTAACAGCAATCCAAAAAACATTTTTGCTCACCCTTCCAGTTCCACAGATGGAACTGCTTACATGCTTACAAACATGGCATCACATAGGCACTTAATTATATTATTTAACCTTCTGCTGTAAGCACCTACAGTGAATGAATGGATTCCCCATTGCATTTGATGGAGCAGTAACAACCTTTAAGCAAACAATAACATGGGCCACAAAGAGCCTGAAAGCTGAAAGGCAAAATAAAGAGTCAATTTCCCACAAAGCTCTAGTACACAAAATTATGGAAGCATTGATAAGTAAAGCATGTCATTACATAAGTAGTCTTATATGCTGTAAACACTTGATGCATGGTTAGTGCTTTAACAACATGCACATTAAGCATTACTGTTTGAAGTTTTAACTCAATAAATTAGAGTTCTACTACTCTGCCTCTTTAAAGAAGGCTTTTTCCTTTGAGAAGCATTACAATGTAGGATAAGGCAACATTTCATTAACATGCAAGTGTTGAAAATAATGAGCCCATGCAGTCATAGCTCGCAACACAGATAGACATTTTTACTTCATCCAAACAAAACAAAAAAAGCTGGATGGGGAAAAAAAAGAGTCTTGAGAGAAAAGAAGCAGACTATGTTTGCTCTAATGGGAGGTAAAGAAAGAACAAAGGAACTTCTGACCTCAGGCACAGCCAAAAATAAAAGGAGTAATGTGGCTTCTTTCCTCACACAGTTGCTGACTCTGTATTCACTTATTCCCATTACATACCATTCAGATATGCAAAGGAGCTGGTAATTTCTTCAGGGGAAGATTTTTGCCATGTTATTTATTAGCTAGGAAATAATTCCTGACACATGCTGAATTTTTGACAGACTTACTCGGTTTTGACTCAGCCTTTTGATAATTATACAGCAGCAGTGCCTATGAATACAAGTAATTTCTCTTTGCTTCTTATGCTATGATTATTCCAGAGTTCTCCTGATAGCACTTACTGAGTCATTTCAAATACTATTCATTTTTAAAAACTTCTACCTATTCATATTACTTGGGGGTTTAAGCCTGTTTGTTTTGTCTTTGTCTCAAATAATGGTTAGATTTCTAACATCCAGAAAAATGGCTGTGTAGTGATGAATGGTATTTCACAGACCCTCTGTAAGCAGGAATTGTGTTTCTTCAAGTGTTATACCTCAACTCACATATCTCTGTTGAACCTTCAATATTCTCTGCTATTTCTCTCCATAATAGAGAGATACACAGTTCCTAAGGTGACAAAGCTTTTCGAATCATTGCTTGTGAGCATCTAATTTGAGACATCCCAGTGGGAGGTCCCACTTTCATAAAGTAGAATTCAATATTCCATGAAAACCAGGCCCCTTGTAGTTAAACTCAGATGCCTGAAAGGCTAAAAACAAGTGCAAGAAAATCAGAGCTTTCTGCAGAGGAAAACTCTCACATCATTTCTGACAGAAGAAAACTGGCACCTGAAACATGCTATGCCACCAAGCCTCAAATATGTCCATGAAATGTTGAGCCTAAGCCTCATCCATGGTAACTTTGAGTCTGTACATCATGTACCTTCTTTGACTTCTGCATACTTTCTTTTGAATCAAAATTTAATTTATTGGAACTTCACGCAAGTAAGTACTAAAACACAACAGCAGAGTGCAAGTTTCGTTATAAAGCACCACTGAGAAACCAGCATGAAAATTCAAAGGAATATTAGGTACTTCAGCAAGCAGTTAGGTAATTGAAAGGTCAGAAAGTGACTGAAAAAGCTGCAACTGTCCGGTCATTTGCTTGAGAGCAACTTTATCCACAATCTTTTTTTTTACCCCCCCCCTTTTTTTTACATAATCAAACATTCTTAGAGTCTCCTAACTACTGTGGTACAAGGAAATGAAAGGTGATAAAGCAAAAAGGGAGAATGGAGAAGGAACTGAAGAGGAGCAGGATACTGAAAGAGGCTTGATAGATGTTCTAGCCCTTTGTCAGAACTTCCACTTAAGTACAGAGTCTGAGGGTTAAGGACACCCTAGGCATGACACACTAAGCATTGCAGCCAGACAGAGCACTGACAGAGTGACTTTTCCAACAGTCAGTCTCCTGTGATCTCCCAGCAAATGACAGATTGTTAGCAAAGGCAGCTCAGCTCTCTGGGAAGGGAGAAGCACTGAAAGCTCAGAACCATAATGATGCCATTCCAGCTGCCTTCATGGCAACAGCCAGAGTTGCACTGCACACTGGAAGAATACACTGGAACAGGCCAGCATATTTGTTACTCTCATACACTGAGTTAAAGGATTAACTATTCCTCCTATTGTTGGTGAAACCTTTGCAACAGTGGCACACAGAAGGATTCTTAATGTTATAGAAACTACAGAACAGTATCTCCCAGTGTTCAGCCATCCACATGTTGCTCCTGCATTTCTTAGTCAAACCTCAGCTCTTTCTAGCCAAGCAAAGGAAGAAATATCCTACTCTTACACAGTGCTCACGGTGACGTTCAGCATTTGTAGGATGCTGACACAAGGTGGTAACAATCTCAAAGGGCAAACAAAATTGTGTTATAGTGGTGGCAGGAGTCTTAAGATGAAATTGCAGAAATCCACATCTAATAGTATCGATTGCATTTATACATTATGGGGTTAACCGGCAAGATCTGTATTTTTAGAAAGCTGGCTGCACCATGGACATGAAAGCAGTCCCAGCTAGTATCACAGAATTCCAGACAGTTATTTTTAATTCGTTCAAAGCGTTTTTTTTTAGTGATGGGAAGAGAAACTTATAATCCAGGAAGCTATGTACACTTGCAGTACCATGTCTCCCATTACGCCAGGGGCAGTGGGACCACCAGGAAGCTTTCTGCACTGAGCAGAGGACACCCACCACCCCTCTTCTCTGCACAAGCTCTGTCTGCTGAGAAGATGGTGCATTCTGCTGCTGGCAGTTTCTGGGAGAAACTGTGTGCTGCTCTGTGTGGGATGACAGACAGTACAACTATTGTGGACACCAAAACACTGATGCCACCACCTTGAGCAGTGAAGTCAGATCACGGAGATTAAAAAAAGCCTGGTAACTGTGTAAAAATCTTTTTAGATCTAGGTTTTGGCTCATTTCCTTCTCAGTTCAGTAACTGCTGGAAGGCCATAATTCCAACAGCTGTTTAGATGTTGGGTTTTTTTTCCTTTTCTTTTTAACAAAGCTTTCAAATGGCATAATTCCTCCCATGAGCATTCTGACTGTGATATGCCATTATATTCTGGGAAGCATCTTCCACTAACAAAAACTCAGTGACTGCAGCTACAGTAGCTTGTGTCAGAACAACATGTCCATCGTTATTGCATGTTTCCTGTGCTTTATCTCTTTGCTCTTGCAAGTAGCAGCAATAAAAGTTGTAGCCATAACTCTCCTTGACAGCACTGTATTTAAGGCTGCACCCTTTTAAAAAGTGTCCTGGAGTGATGATGTATTAAACAAAGTACTTCAGGCATGGATGGAGCTGTCTGTCCTTCTTCGTCAAGGGAATAGAACAATATTTGAAACAAACCCCTCTGAGCACTGGGAAACCTTGTTTCTGTATTCCATGATGAGACAGGAAGTATGAACGATGAAGTGCATGAAATGGGCTGTGTTGTTACCTCACTGGTGTGATGAATGGGGATGATATTACAATATGCAAGATCACAGGCTGTGTAACAGCAGAGACATTTGTGTTTAGACACTTTGCCCTGGAGTAAAATACCACACCATTTTACTAAATGGTGCATCTTCCATTCGAGGTCCATAACCTTGCATTTTCAAATTGATCCGGTTTGTCTGCTATGGCCATTTCTGCCTTTCAGGGGAGGAAAAGCAACTATCTCACAGATGCTGTCAACACAGTTCAGAGTATTGGGCTGAACCTGCACATAAAACTGTCCATGCGTTTTCTGCATCTCCTAGTTAAATAAGAGGCTCAGTATTACCTGTTGTCAATGCAGTCCTTTTCATAGTCTCTGAAAGAAGAGCAGAGCAGAACTTTCCAAGGATCAGCAAAACAAGCCTGCAAATACACTATATCTAGCTTTATGTATCTCTGCTTTCCAACAATGCAACTACAGGCTGAGACCAGTCCTTGAGAAAATGCTTTTCACTACTGAGGCAAGTCCACTCCTGCAGTAAAGCCAACTTAAAGAGGAGGTGGCGGGGAATGAGGAGAGAGGAGGGAAAGTATGAGAACAGCTTGGGGGAAAAGACACTTCTAAACAGAAGTCCTGTTGTGGTTTGCCCCAAAACCACCCTGATGTTATACAGTTTTTTTACAACCATGTTGTAATGGAGGTTGAAATGTACATTTTCTTTTCCTTATGGTTTCAAACTTCAACTTCAGCCTTGCTAAGAAGCCTGTCAATTCTAGAACAGCAATTAGGAGGTACACCCAATCCAGTATTTCTAAGCATTAAGTAGAAAGATAATCAGCTGGAATTAAGTAGAAAGATAATTCCAAGATCCTTCAGAATCCTGGAATTGCAGCAGGAACCAGGATTTTATTTTCTTAATTTTCTACAATGTCTTATCAGTTCTGATACTTAGAAACAACATCTTTTAGAATAAAATTACAATTCGATCCCAGTTTCGATCCACTGAAACGAAAAGACAAACTGCTGATGTCTTGACCAGATTATCAGCATATATAAAATCCACCTAGAGTTCATGAAATGTATTTGTTTCAGTCTTCAGGAAAGTAGAAAGAAGCCTCATGCACTCTCCAAGACAAAACTGATAGAAATCATGTATCATAAATATTAATAAATCGACACAAGGTTGGCCAAGGGTCTATTCACATGAATAAATGCTGCCGTTATCTCCATATCTAAAGACCACATCAAACAGGATAAATGGTACTGGCAATCATTTTGTCAAACTATTTACATGGGAATTCAGTCTAGAAAGACTGAAAACCACATCATGCTTGGCACAGGATTTTTTAAGGTCCCAAACCCATGTCGTTAGTGAGGCACAACTGCCAGACATGAGATAATGGAAGCCCTCTCAGACAACAAGATCCTTTTTCCAGTTTTCTTTTCATTAATTCTTTTTTCCATGCAGGAAACATGGATTCATATCGATAAAATCCTTTGCATGACAAGAAATTAATTCAGGACTGTGATTTACCTGATTAAAATGATTTCTACAAAACCATTAAAAAATTTATAATGTATACACTGAAACTTATTAACCTTAATTTACTGTTAATTTATGGATTTTCGTTTGTAAAAGAACAATTCCTTCCCACATCTAAATGCCAGGACAACACTGAGGGTGGGGAAGGAGCAAGCAATCTCCTTCAAAAGGGTAACATCTAGGACAGGGGAGAAAAAATACTAACTTTCCCAACTCAAATGATATTCCACAGCTAACAGAAGAGGTGTAAAACAGCCACCTTCAGCTCACTCCTATGCCTCCTATGTTGGTTCTGCACCTTGTCCTAATTACAGAGAGCTTTAATTTTCACATGTTCTACACTGAAGATTTGGGGCATATGAATACCAAGCCAGAACTGACATTAAGTGGCTTTGGCTTAAGCAGGAGGCACTCAGTGCTGCAGACAGGGCAACATTCCCTGAAAGTCCTGGGGCTTCTCCTGTAGCAGCTACTGAACAGCTGAAAGAGCAGCAGCTGCCCGAGAGTTATTTTGGGGGTTAACAGAGACTGTTTACCATATGTGGAGAACAGATAAAGACCATCCAAGTGCCCTTTCAGTCACCTGGTTTCAAACTTGTCAGTATTACCACATTTCCTACAAATCACTCATTATAGCACTTATCAGTTGCTATCACAGTAGTTTGAATACTAGTAACTCAAAAAGATCTAATAAAGTAAGGTTCAGCCAAACTGATGAATGTATATAAAGCATTAGGATACCTTTGAGATGTGATTGTACTTGAAAAATTCTATATTGTAAGGTCTAGAAGACAGTCTAGTTACTCTCTTCCCAGTCCAATCCTCTGCCCTGGTGACCAAAATATTAAGGCCTAAGAAGAGAATGAAAAGGCTGCATACTTAACTCACAATCCTAACTTCAGTAGTATAATAATTGCTACCACATAAGTCAGGAGAATGCAATCCATATTCTTATTACGTTTCTTTAAAAAAGGAAATCAAGATGGCTATTTGCATTTATCTGATCATTACTCAATTATGTACACATGTCTACAAAGTCTTAAGTTGCTGGGAAATCCAATAATACTATTTACATCTAATCAAAGGAAACAATGCCTACTAAAAATCTCGTATTTCGCTGCAACAATGCTCAACATTTTGAAAAACAATCAAAAAAACTAAAAAAAAAATCATACTTTCATATCATGTTTTGCAAGAAAATTGATATACATGATCTAGTGAGAGAATAGTTCTTTGTTGACAATTTCTGAGGGAAAGTAATTTCACATCCATTTGATTTCCTCTTTATGCTTGCAGCCTATCAACAGATAAGAATTTTAACCCCTTTAAGAGCATAAAACAATGGGCATCAATATTAAGTAGGAGAAAATGTATAGTTACACATATATAATTTCTGTATTAATCACCTCTCACACTACAATGTGAGCATGAGCTTGCCTCTGGCATCAGAGTATATATGGTGTGCTTTTTTAAACATTCATTTCAATTGAGTGTCATGATTAAAAAGTCTGGTTGCACAAACAATTAGTCTCTGCACAAAACCTCTTATAAACCAAAGGGTTTATAAGCTCAAAGCACATTGCAGTCCACAGGGACAATAAAAGATGAACTAGCACAAATGCAGCCAATTTTAGCTGTTTATAAAAATGGAAGAGAATTTAAAGGAATTATCAGGAAAAAAAAATTGTGGTGGAGTAAGGTTCAATAAACAAACAGACAAAAAAAATGCTTCCAGAACAGAAAAACGAAAACAGAGCTAGAATAACACTGTTACAAAAGTATTACAACGTTCTCACTCTTCTTAGAAAAAACATGCCATGGGCAAAATACACACTAATACCTTGTTAAAACTGAACTTCACCTGTGTTTTTAATTAGGTTTCCTAAAGAAACAAAGCTTGTGCGATTACTCTTTGTTGTCCCTAGTAACTTCAGTATCTGTTGGGCATCTTCTACCAATGTGAAAACCTTCATTCCTTCTTGTATGATCATTCAAAAGCAAGAACTATCAAGAAAGCACGTGTCCCTACAGCAGAGATCTTACCTGCTTTTGAAATTGGCTGTTGAAAGGGCTCTGCAGGCCACTAGATTTTTAATTTTTGGACCATTCTACCTATGATTTTAACAAGATGATACTAGGGAAGGTTTTGTGCCGTAGGTCTGTAGTTAGCACACACTTCTCAGGGTACACAGACTAAATAGCACTGTGAAGCAGGTAATGAAGAATATGGAATTAAAACATGGGTATGGCCAACACATACTTTGTACAACTCCTTGCTTATAGTGCGCAAAATCTACAGCAATTTTTCCAACTTTAGACATCCGCAGTCTTAAAAAAAAAATTCATCTGAGGCTTTGTAAACCAGTTCATTGAAGACTTGCTATCCAAAACAAGGTCCATGGGATCAGCTAAGCAGGATGTGAGAAGCTGGCAGCACTGCACTGACAGAGTAAATGTCATCCAAGTAACCTTGACTGTATTTGGCCAGCTTCCCAAACATATGAAGAGAGAGTTAGTTTGTTTTATCCTTGTGTGAAAATCTTCCATTTCCACCCTAGTATTCTTCAGACAAGATACAAAATTGAGATCTCCAGAAATGCTCAGTACAAGCCTAGCTATACCTTTACTAAAAAGAATGAGTTTTGCTACTGACCCCTAGAGGAAAACAAAACAACAATGAGCGCTCTTAAAAATCCTTGCTCTGAAAACAGCATTTTGCTCTCAGTTTTATTCTAAGTGGTATTCGAATTCCAATCTTTATTTTCAAGTTGAAGTTTTCCATTAGAAGCACAAAGTGGAATCATAGTTCCATAACCATTTTAAGCAGTCCTCTGGGGAAAGGCACCTTTAGCACCTCACTGTCCTTCTTCCAAGAATCATTCATACAGAGCTGTCTGTGAGATCAAAGCAAAGGGAAAGTATGAAAAACCTTGTAAGACCCACAATGCAATGTGTCTATATACATCCTTTACATAGTTTAATTTAATCCCTTCATGCAAATGAAGCCAAGTAAAACATAGCCTGAGTCAAAGTCTGTGTCTACTCCTTTCTGCCTGTATCAGCAAAACAAACAGAAGAAAAATCGTAAGCCTAAATTTTAAATCGTGGTACTGTTCTAGAGCTACCTACATTCAAGACTGATAGTGTTGCCTGGGCCTTAGAAACAAGCAAATTTTTGAAAATTAGCTTTCTGCAACAGCTGCTTTATACTTGCCCATGACCACAGAACATGGATTCTTTCCCCTTGCAACATACACGTTGCCTAAAGAAATGAAGTTTCAATTCCCCTGCTCACCCACAAACCCTCCCCTGACTGCTGCTCCTTACATTTTCAAAGCAGTGTCATCCACCAAACAGAAGGGAAACCTGAGACAGAGATCATTTAGGATCATCAGCAAACTATAGACAAGGTGAGATGAGAATTAAGGAGAACACAAATTGTATCGTACAGTGTTCTAAACCACACCTGCTCTCTTTACATCCAAAAAGACCATCAATACCAGAAACAACAGTTATTTGAATTCCATAGGCAAGCGTAGGAAGACTACTAGGAACTCTTCTCCTCATTTGACTGTTTCACATCCAGTTCCAACCCAGCCAAAAAGGTGAAAGGATTCCCATTCTCTCTGTCCCATTTCCTGCCTTCCTGATTCTGGCTGCTAAAAGCACTTGCAGGGAAAAAAATATTCAAAATGTCTAAATCAGCACAAGTCACTCGGTAATTTCAGCAAGTTCAAAACACACAGGAAAAAGAGGATTTAGTTGCTGCTATAACTAGTTTCTCCTAACATGGAAGGTATACACTGTCTATAAGCAAAATTTATCTTAAATATTTTCATGTTCAAATAACCCAGAATTTCAAAAATAGGAACCTTTTAAACAGCACCCCATTATTTGGAAGCACAACACAAAATTTTGTGTTTCATCACCTCCACAGCCATCCAACCCATCTACAGAATCACAGAATTATGCAGTGATGACACAGTAAAACATCTTACTCTGTATATACACAGTCTGCATTTGTATTAAATAAAACATACACAACCTGTTTAAGTCTACTGTGTTCACACTTGTGTCAATAAATGGGTTGACATTTAAAAATATACACACTACACATGCAGTACTTTTAGGAGCAGGAAATATATTTCTAAAAAAAATTAGCTATTTCATGTATCATAAGCACTTTTAAAAGAACATCAATGGCTTGTCCACTTTGGAGGGAAAAAGGAGAAAACAAGCTCTCTGAGCCCAGCTGTCTCAAAATGTGTCCTCTTTCATTGAGTTTTATCATTCAGTTATTCTTGGAGAAAGATGGATCAGTTGGTTGAGAGTCTGTTGGCAAGAATGGTAAAACAGTACCTGATTTTTGGGCTTCACCAAATACAGAGTAGATCCACTGGAATCTATCAACTCAGTGTTTTACAGCAAAAAAGTGAGCAAGCAAAGATCCAGAAGCTGGCTGTATAATTCACACTTAGGGAAAAAGAACAAGTCCTTCATAATTCTTCAGTCTTCTTTGTTTTTCTCGATTGTGTATGAACACCTACAAGTCTGTCAATCCTTTGCTCCTATTGTCTGAAATAAGATTCAAATAAGCTGCATATCTCAATGTCTCCAAAGAAATGCTTTTGTTGCCTGCAAGTATCTAGCACAGAGGATCAAGATGGAGAGACATAATCAGAACTTGTCTCTCCTGCACTACACAATCTTTTCACATCACCTTTTTTGCCCACAAGAATTTTCAGAGCTGTATTTTTAAAATAATTTGTGATGGTGAACACATAGAGGCTTTTACCTCTTCTATTACGTATGATTGAGATCTGAAGCAACTGCAGATTTGTTTCCTCTGAAGGTCTTCAACTTCTTATCTCATGAAAAGGAATGCTTGTCTCTCCAGGTATTTCCCATTCATAATTTCTGGCTAATTCCATCTAAATTTGACAGAGTGTCAGCATTTTCAATAGATGAAATTCTTGCTAGTTTTGTGAAAATTGACAACTAAGATAGCAAAGGAAGAACAAAGTGAGCATTCCCAGTGAAGGAAGGTAATTACACCTCAATCTTTATCCAACACTTTAACATGTAAATAGGTTTGCACTAACCACCTTGTCTATTGTTAATTCTCCAAGTAAGTAGGTGATATGAGTGGGATCTGTGAATGTTTTGTAGAGAGGTAAATTAGGATAACAGGATACATTTCAATAGAAAATCAGTCCTTATTAGTTCAGCTGTTTATGAAGCATCCTGTTTTACATTTAAATTCCATGCTCAGTGTACTATTGAGCACTGTGGTTAGCAGAACAAATAGTGTTTTGACATTAGAAGAGATTGAAAACTGAACCATCGAAAAAGAGGGAGAAATTTAGTCAGAGTTATGACAGCTCTTTACTGACATAAAACCCAGAAGATCTGTAAAGAGGTATCAGACAGGAGTCTGAAAAGCAACTAGTTGAGGGGTGTCATGAAAGTAAAGATCTGAGCTTCCTCACCACCCTGAATGAATGCCAAATTAGAATGTCAGGAAGAAGGGATTCAAGAACTCTCTCAGTTCTGTTTATAGTTCAGAGTTGAAAGGAGATTCCTTCAATAAATAACTATTCAGATAATGCCCTAAACATCTACTTTGTGTATCTCTAGCCAAGTAACATCCTAACTTTGCAACTGTAATTTTTCCTGCTACCAGGTCAAATGAGAAAGAGTAGAAACATCCTATTCTCCAAGTGCAGCAATGCTGTCCATTCTAGGAAAACAGGCAAACTTACCAGACAATTTATTAACACAGTGGTCTTTGTAACAGACCTCAAAAATATGATCTTGAACCTTTTACCAGAGGTCAAATATTTAAATGTCTCATAATCCAGAGAAGTATTTTTTGGCAATGTGTTTTAGACCTCAAGGATAGCAGTGTAGTTGCTTTCAGCATGCATAGCCCTTCCCAGTGCTGTGCTGTTCTCTCAAGGCATTCACAGAAGGCAGCACAGCACTCCTCAGCCACTACTTCAATAACCAGAAAAGCCAAAGCAAAACCTCCCCTCTGCTCAGTTTCCACATGACAATCACCTTTTCTAAACACAGTATGTGGCATTCTGGATGTACAGAATTGCAGGGATGCAATGTGTTACAGAAGGACAATGGTTTCAATATTTCCCAATTTCACAAAAAACACCTTTCCTGCCTCAACCTTTAGAAGATCATATTTGCTCTCCTTTAGGACTGCATCACACACAGAGTTCATAATCACCTTGCAGTTGACAGCCATATTCCATTCTTTCCCTTCATCAGTCATTTTCAAACAACAGCCTTTCCAACCTATAAACAGGAGTGTTACATTTGCATGCTATCTGTATTATGCATCTTCTTTTCCTGTCCAGCACTCCTGTCCACTATTCCAGTGCTCCATATCATCAGTTATTTCTCTTGCCACCTTTCACTCTTTATCCTAAACTTCATTTTGTTTAATCCTCACTAGTATTTTCCCACGCAACAGTGCATCATGTTTTGCTGAAATCCAGATAAATAAGGACTCCTGCTCCTTTTTAAAAAAATTAGTCGTCATGTTGGATAGCAGATTAGTGTGGCAGTAGCACCTCTCTTGGTAAACTCCTGATGCATTTCATGTCATTTGCTGTTCACCTCCATGTCTAGAAGCATTCCCTTCCTCAAAGTATGTTCTAAGCTAATGCACTGAGCTCAAACTAACAGGGGGGATGCCGTCAGGGAATGGGGAATGGTTCTGCTCTGGTTTTAGAGACACCACAGCTACCTTTTTCCAGCCATATAAAACAACCTCTTATCTGCAAATTCTAAAAAAATCCTAACCAGTAGATTTACAATTTCATGGGCTGGTTACTTCAATATTCTGAGGTAGGGATTATCGGGTCTGTTCAGTTCCAACACATTAAATTCTTTGCAGTTTGCTTTCACCTCAGAAATGGTAATTTCCATGTCTATATATACACCCCTTCCCAAGAGCTAGCTTTCCTTCCCTACACACCCTGCATTATCATCTTTACTGTAAACAACAGCAGAGCATTCATTTAGGCTTCAGGCCAGATGCAGATTACTTCTAATCACCACCCAATCATTTCTGTATGGTGTTTTCATGTTTCCTTTCTCATCCTCTCATTACATTGAGTTACAGAGCTGTCTACTATGTGTTCTGACTTTCTTTAGAAAAAGATCTACTTTTCTGCATTGGTGACAAACTTCAGCACTGAAATGTGTGTTGAAGGCTATTCTAGAAATAGGAACAATCTCATTCACCACTGGGAATCACTGAATTAATCCCAAAAAAGAGAAGAAAGTTTAAGAACTTGTGAAACTCCTTCAAACTGATAACTGGGCTATGGAGATCTAGTAAAAATATGCATAAAGAACTAACAGATGTCCATGCAGCAGCGGTGGAGCTTTTAAATACACTGTATATTTTCATACATAATACTGGATCTTCACATCACTGGCTTTCAATAGATTTTGGTCATTCTTTCGTGGCAGCGAATATATGAGGAAAATACTAACGTGAACTTGAAGATTTAACGTCTGTTAATGAAGACTCAGAAAGCAGCTGTGCTGCTGCAAGATACAACTAAATAGATTCATTCTCAACTGTGATGTGAGCACAGGTTACCAGGAAGCAGGCAGTTAACTTGGATCAACTACTGAGAAACAACAAGGATCCACGTTTGTATCCTATGCTAAAACACAGCAGATGTGAGGCACTTCAGTCCTCAGCTGAAAAAGCTGCCACACAGATACTCTGTTCTGGAGTCATGAGGACAATCACCACAGGTAGCTGGAATATAGAATCTCGTTATTCGTATTAATCTGCTTAAGTATCAGAATCCTCTAAATCTACACGAAGGTTATTGGTAGTGCACCACTGCACACATGCAAGTGTTGCTTTTTTGTGCAGTGGAGCCCCAGCCCAGGCCCAGTTCTGCACCCAGAGTCTCACAAACACCAGAAGGGAATGATCATCTACCTCACCCTGCTGGCTACACTCTTGGTAATACAACCAGCATGTAATTGGCTTTCTTCACTTCAAGGACAAACAGTCGTTTGTCCAATTCCTCATCAAACAGGGTCCCCAGGTCTTTTTCTGCAAATCCACTTTCTACCCAGTCCGCCCCCATCCTGTAGTTACTGCTTGAGTTAATTCCATGCCAGGCGCAGGACTTCATACTTGCCTTCCATTCCTTTCTTTGATTTGGGTTCTTTTTTATTTCCCCTCTGTATGCAGGTTTTGAGACACAGGTGAATATGCTATGAATCTAGAATCTCCAGGAGAGAGATCAAGGTGTGACTCTCTCCTTTCTCAGTGGTGTCATCAAGGAATTCTTAGTCACAACATGACTATTCCATACCAAAAAAAAAGAAAAGCATACTGCATAACAAAACTTCTTTCAAACTCTTCAACTATCAGCACACTACCCTCTAAACTGCTTTTACCCATATTTTTCCTTTTCCAAAACTCTCAGACTTTATTGCAAAATCTTGAAATGCTTTTCCAAAAGAAAAAAAAAGAAAACCCTCTATTCATCTCCTACCAGTCTTCTTGACACAGTGTCTTAACCACTCATTTCTTTCTTCTTTATCTACTAGATGATAACTAGTAATCTAGCCTCTTGTCAAGAAGTGGAAATAAATTTTTCCCTCATCTCAGATCACAGTTCTAGATTGCCACCAGTGCTGAAACTTCCTCCTGCTTTTTGTTTCAAAATTAAATAGCTACATTACCTTGATTTCATAGCTAATGGGGGTGGGAGATGTCCTATTTCTGAACATGTGCTATTTACAGAACAGTCTCATGTCAGTGCTAAAACACAGAAGGAGTGAGTCATCTGTATCGTGTACATGAAAAACTAAAATGATTGCTTCAGTACTTACAAACCCCTTGACCAGCTCTCCTATTCTAGCAACACACCAAGAGCAGCACATTTAAGCATTGATTGGGTAAGGAGCAAACATAAATTTTCATCCTACCAGGCATGCCATATGTAGAGCATTAACTTAAACTGGGGCAAAGAGGATTTACATAATAGCTTTATACACTAATCGTATAGTCTTCGGACCTTTACAGTTGGCAAATAAAAAAAATGGTGCCCTATTTATCAAGATAATTACTCAAGGGATCTGACAACACAAGAGAAAACCTATATAAAATCAGTATAACACAACTTTTTTCCCCATTCCCTAAATATCTTTCAGAGTCTAGAAAGTACCATTATGCAAAATTCTTGTGTCTTTCTCAGTCATCCAAATACCCTGTAGCAGACACCCCAGGAACGTGTGGACTAATTTGAAGCAGTTCAAAGAAGGTAACTGGGAAGAATGGATGTGCTGTCTACAAGCTTAAATTTGCTTGTTTCAGATTATTTTTCTGGGAAGGAAAAGTACTGTCACTTAGAAATGCAGCAGTGCTAATGTAACACGCATTTAGTAACCCAGGTCTAAAACAGTACAAAATCCCCAGTAAGCACTCATCAAAATTATTCTAAGAAATATGCTACAATTGCCAATACTTGAAATTTTATTTATCTTTACATTATTTGCAAGTTACACAAAATGAGGGAACTGCAGCATTGGCTGAAGAAAAAAGCCTGCAGTATGCTTAATCTCACCCAGCTTTTCCAAGCCACCTCTCCTGATGTGCAATAACTCTTCATTTTAGTTATATCTCTCCTTGAAAAGGGGTCCTGGATTATGGCAGACAGCATAGCAGATTAGAGATGAGAAAAGATGTCCAACAGGATAAGAACAACTAACTCTCTGACTTGGAGCTGAATACTGTGGTATTGATCCCTTCTTGAAGACAGTTACAGCAAAGGCAAAAGCTAAAATTTAACAGGATCCTATTACAGACAACTTACATGACACTTGGCAAGCCACTGAAAGAGATGACCCTTGTCCAAGCAAACTTAAAATACGCAACTTAAAAAAAAAAAAGGAACATGATTTAGGTACTCAGTACAGAGCAGGCAGTGAAAATTTATAGATTTTGGTTTAATATACGTAACATTATTCTTTTCTTTCATTCATACAGCGATAGGGTTGCAGAGGATGGGTGTTTAAGAAGGAATTCAGTCAAGAAAAACAGATTACTGTTTGCAAATACATACCAAGCAAGAACAGCCCTCTAATGCAGAGAGAAATTCTAAGCCTAAGAGTCAACATGAGAAAAGATTATAACAAGCAAGAAGAACCAACAGTAAGGCTGAGATGCAGGGAGGGAGGGAAGAAGTGAGACTAATGGTACAGGCAAAGACTTGCCAGCATCCTGGCATATTGCTGTCAAACGTCCTGATGACTCTTGGTACTTCGGCACACAACAGTTGTTTTTAGTACCTCTGTTGGACTAACCAAGGACACAATTCAGCACAGAATAAATCTTACATGAATGAAGTGGAAACCGGTCAGAAGACACTGCAAGTAGCTATTCAACTGAGTCAACACAACCCCTACTGGTCTTCACCCAAAGGCAAAGAAGGAATCTATCAAAAGTCTTGCACAAACTGTCTCCACTGTGAAGCCAGATGATTATTCTTTATTCAGGTAAAAACCTTCCTACCCTTATCTATACCACTATCTCTTTCAGATTAGAGTACAAGTCATATTTTAGAGAACCATCTGCATTACTCCATTTCTGTAGCTAAATTTTCAGATCACAGCTATGAGACACTTATGCCCTAGCTGTGAGCTATGCCAGTGGGGAAACTGTGACTGAAACACACAAGACAAGACAATGAATAATGAGACACAGGCCACTGTTTTATTCCCATCACTTTTTATACAGTACTGCTCTGGTAACAGGTCTTGCTCCAAGGAGCTGCCTACATATAGAGTCATTCGACTTTCAAGTCCAAAAGAGTCACTGTCCATATTCCCTGAGGAAAAGGTGGAAGGATGAATGGAATCATGATACATGCCAGACTGGCACATGAGCTGCCATTTGGGTGAAGCTGCTGTAAATCACATAGAACAGACTCACAGACAAGATGGAAATTTCAGCACTGACCGTGTTTAAAATATTTATCTTGCCTGCTGATGTTCAAAAACATAGCTCTAGACAACTACACCTCTGTTTATTCTAAAGAGCCCTTAACCACACGAGACAGGCTGCATATACAGGATGTTCACCCTAAGGGGACTTCTTCCTCATCCTTTGGGATTTTCTTTTTTATTTTCCCAGATCTCATGGTCCAACACTTGCTGGAAAGCTGAGTTTTCTTCTAAAACTCTTGGTGTACAACCCACAGAGCAGAAACTTTTTGAGTTAGCCTGTGCAACAACCTGCTCGTAAAGAAGGTTAAATTGGGGTCTTAAACCCAATACCTTAACAATCTTGGAGAAGGCTACTGACTTGATTTGGGTGGCCTGTACTTCTGCTTCATGGAATAAAAGAAAAAAAAAAGGAAAAAAAATACATTTAACACCAAAATGATACTTCTGATGTACTCTGTATTTTTTTTTTTATTTAGCAATTCATTCCATTTGTCATGCAAATGACACAGTAAATGAAGTGTTACTTACTAGAAGGCATAGAAGTAAAGTCTGTCAAACTACAGAAACTAAAGCCTGCAAATATGCAAAACCTTTTTTTACCTTTTCTTATTATATCCCTTTTTTCCAAATTTGGTTATATATACACACTTTAACCAGGACCAACTTCATGCCAGTATCTGTCATCTCTTTGTTACCCACACAGAAAAGATGAGAATATATTGTTCTTTTTACTGTGCTTTTTAACTCTGGAAATAAAAGTGTATTTTTATTAAGAGTCACATAGCATCACAGAATATTATAACAGCCTGGGTTGAAAGGGACCTTGAAGGATCATCTAATTCAAACTTCCATGAGAAAGGAAGCCTAGATGAGATTATCTAGTACCTTATGCAGTCACAACACATAACTAAAACAGTCACATAACTGAAACGTTTTAAGAACCCAACAAGAAGCAATGAAGGACAAAACACGTTTTCCAGAAGATGTATGAGTAAATTAGCCTTGTTATCTTATGCTTTACTGATAATGCTATAATGGATGCAATAGTACTTACAAACCAAATTATTAGAGACTTTATAACGTACTACAGCATAAACTTAAATATCTCAAGGTATTACTAGATAAATCGACAGTAACAAGAAATCCCTGTGCCCAGTTTTTTCCTTAAAAATCAATCCCCATTATAAAAGAATTTGGGTAATGTGCTAAACGTGGAGAATGTGCTATATTGACTATCCTCATTAAACACACAAACAGCAGATCTAAAAAACAGCAACAGCAGTAATTGGTTGGAGCATACCAGAAAATCCCCCTGAAAGGAAAATAGGACTCCTAGATCCAGAATCTGGCAGGGAAACTCAAGCCACAAGAGGAAGTCAAATTGCTTTCCCCTGCTAAATGCAATATGACAGAACTGGTGATAAGTAAGCTCTGTTTTGCAAATTATCAAAATGCAAAGCAAAGTATTGCGGGCATATCCCGCAGTGGTTTACATCGCACTTCACTGACTATGTTGATTACCATTTTATGAGCAGAGACAAGTCCTTTGCTTGTCCGCAATTTTTTTTCCCAGAATAATTCTGCTTCTCACTCCAAGACAGAGTTGAGCTCCTAGCTGCTGTTGTGCATTATAGTATCTTTTAATAGCTCTGTACTATTTAGTTTTGCAGCTATCAAAGCAGCAGGACTTTCTGAAGATTGCTACTTCTCCCAAGGTTAGAATAAAAACCGTACCTGCAGTAGGAGAAATGGCAAATTTCCACAGGAATCCTGGATGGACTGAATGTGGCAAGCTGTGTTATAACCAAATACCAATTAAGTAATGAAGAACTTACCCAGTTCAGCCAATTATCTTCCCACCTTGCTATCCAGAATTATGCCGTTTCCCAGAATTAATTTCTATCCTAAAATACAACTTTCTGAATGAAAATCATCCAGGCACAAGAGAAAAATTTAGATTTTGCCCATTTGTCTAACTATTCCAGAAAGCCTTTGGTGAACAAATATTCATCTCTCTTACTCTCAACACGCATTTTTCTTGTGTTTGTAAACAATGAACAAGCTGAAGTATTCACTTCCTGTTTTCCTGCCCCATTAAAAAAAAAAATAAAAAAAGCTACCATGGGAGACTGCCACCTGACTAACCAAGGGCCCTTCTAGGCACACACAACATTCTCATGCTGGTAACACAGAAAGAAATAATACATACTCCTCAGGAGGAGATGGGAATGCTGCTGCTTAACTTTTTCAAGGGCAAGGTTACTAGGAACATGCATGAAGATGGCCTGCTACCATATGCTTCTGGGCATAATTAGTCAACCAGAAACTTTCCTTTGAGAATGACAGGCAAGAAGAGAATGTAATCTCTGCATAAAATAGGAATGAACAGATCATGTTGGTGAAATATGGAAATAACAAACATCCTGGCCTTCCAGGCAATTTTGTTCTGCAGCCTAAGAGGTAATATGTGTAAGAAATAGATGTGCAAGGACCAACACATAATGATGCTCCTGTTTTCTATCACAACTGTAAAACTGTAACTATGACAGTTCCTTCGGGCTGGAATGCAAGAACAGTCTCAGGTAATTAAATAAACCCCCTAGGTTGTATCTCCACAACATTTTTTCAGTTTTTGAAGTTCTGAGTCAGTTCCTTCTAGGGTCACAAACCATACAAGGTTAAAACATGAAAAATGAAACACATTTCTGATAAATGGTAATTAGTGCTTGGACACTCCATGCGCTGTACTACTTGTCACACCTCTAGCTGCTCCAAATTTCTGAGCTATTTCAATCATAGTCAGACCCCTGGCATCTCCCTCTCAGCTTGCTGGTAATTCTCCCATTTTTGTACACAGGATGGCTGACAACTGGTCCATCACATGGCCTGGCCTCTTTTACCAGAAACACTCGCTGCTGTCTGCAAGGGCACTTGGCTCTCCAAGATGGGAGTTACTCTTGAGTTGGGAGTTTGGCACAGTGCACCTCAAAAGTGACATGACAGAGACAAATGGCCATGTTTGATTGACAAAGGTGAATCCAAAACTGCTGCCACCAATTGCCAACAAACAGCTGCCGCAGCTACCAGCTGTGGAAGCTGACGTTCAGTCAAGTGAGTGTGAAGGCAAATAGGTCAAAACTCCTTTCCAGACTCACCCATCATCTACCAGGATACTATGACAGAGTTGAAAAATAGAAGAATCCAGATTTTCAGCCATTCGTGGATCAGCTTTAAAGGCTCAAACCCAAGTGGTTATTTCTCTTACCCCTTTTGTTCTTTTATTTTTGACACAGTTACTTTTCTCCCTAGTACCTGTAATACAAATTGAAATTAAAGCAGCTAAATTTTATGTAGTTCCTCATTCACATTTTACCAAAATCATTCTATCAAACACAGAACAATAAATGTCTACCTCTTCCCATGAGTGATACTGCTCTAGCATTCCCATTTGTTAAATATGCCAGCAGAAAGAACATAAATTTTTTGTGGATGCCACAGCAAGGTTTATTTTCTGTGAGTCAACTTTTTCAACAACTGATAAGTTGTAATTAAATATATACATACATTATTTATATACACACAAACATGCACCTGACCATAAGGTACAGAATACAAAGAATATTCGGCTTCACTTGATAATTAATTAGGATAGGTACTGACAGTATTTAACAGCCTTTTAAAACAGGTGAATATTCCTTATTCTGCATATACTTTCAAAACAGGTTCCATGACATTGCACATCACATTTCATTCTATTAGAACTACGCTCTTTGAATTCAGCCTTTTTAAAGGTACAAATGGATACTTTACTTACATTCATGCAATCTAACTTCTGTGTAGTATTTTATCACAACCAACACCTATGACAAGGCAACACTTTACTGCTCAGAACAAGGAGATTCACAAAACACAGGATCCCATTCCAGCATCATATTTTACTTACCTCATTAAAACAAACCACAAACTCAGAAGTCATGTGAGTGGAGAAATTTTCTTAAAGTAATCTGAATATGCCAGTCTTCAATTCACCCTGCTCTTTCCTGATTCTAGCCTTGCAATTTACAGTTGTACTGAACAAAGAATAACTGATAAGGAATTCACCTATCCTAGCAAAATCTAACAGTTCTACCTCTAAACTAGGTGCAGGTAGGGAAAATGAATGACAGCTGCATCAAGTGCCAAAGGAATAAAGAACAAGAGAGGTCTGCGGATCCTCAGTTTTTCTCAAAAATAATTTATAGATGGCAGAAAGAAGCATGGTGATTTGCTAACTTAAAAATGCCTTCTCTTTGCCCTTCTCTATCCCTCTCCCTTCCTGTTTTCATTTGCTGCCCAGTCGAGTCACTTTTTCATCATCTTCTCCCCCAGTCCTTCCAGAACTACATCAACAATAGTCCACTACAAGTGTTTAATAAGCAACAAGATTTTCTCACTCCTGAGAAGTGTCAAAAGTTCAGTTATTCCTGCTCGGAAACATCAAAAATCCAGATGAGTCTTTATTCCCTTTCCCCCTCCCACCTTCAGCTTCTCTTGGACTCAAAGCATGAGCCCTGAATCAGAAATCTCCTTTCTGGTACCATAAGAAAGAGCTACAATAGAAACAAGGAAGTACCTACAGTTCAAAGATCACATTATGACTTGACATCACTGATGTTGCACTTAGAGAAACATTTCTATTATACCCAAGTCTTCTGGGTGATGGAGATTTTTAACCCTGACCTCCAGTCTCCAGCAGTCATAAACACTGCACAAAACTGCTGAATGAAGATCCATACTTTTATTAAGAAGTAACTTCCAGTTTTAACTAGAGCAGAGAAAAATAGGGTCTTAAAAGATTATGTAGGCAAATAATAAAGACCCAGTACTTAGTTCCAGGGGTTTGAATCCCATAATTGCTCTTTGGAGGGAAAGCAGGGATATGATCCTGATCTGCAATTCTGGAACTGACAGTAACTCTGCAAAATGTTTCATTTAACTCTTCCACTCATCAAGATCACTGTGGCCTTGCAGGAAGCATTATGTTTGCATTCTTAGGTGATGGGGAAAATTATTCTGTAGCAAATCAGACTCCTGTTCAACTCAAGGCAGAGAGACACAGGTAAACAGAATTCCGTTCCTCTAATGTGGAATTGCCCATGCAGTTTATAGTATGAGAGCTTTGGTTTCAACTGATGACTTTAGGAATCTGAAAAGAGTTCCTAGTTCTACATGAGCCAGGGAGAGCACAGCTTGAGTGTGGAGATCCCACCTGGAATTTTTCTGTGTTTTACACTGGCTAACCCCCAAGCTCAAGAAAATTAAAATCATAGAACATCCTGAGTTGGTAGGGATCCGTAAGTATTATCAAGTCCAACTCCTGGCTCTGCTCAGGACAGCCCCAAGAATCCCACCACATGCCTGAGAGCCCTATCCAAATGCTTCTTCAGCTCTCTCAGGCTTGGTTGCTGTAACCCCTTCTCTGGGGAGCCTGTTGCAGTGCCCAAACATCCTCTGGGTGAAGAACCTTCTCCTAATATCTAACCTAAATCTCTCCTGACATGGCTTCATGCTGTTCCTTGGGGTTCTGTCACTGGTGACCAGAGAAAAGGATCAGTGTCTGGACTTGTCTGCAATTAGCAACATTTACCTTCCACATTTCTTACTCTAGATTTACACATCATGAAATAAGATTATTGTTTAACAGTTCTCCCGAACCTTCTACAACAACCCAAGTATTGGACCTCACATATTTCTCAAGCTGCAATAAGTCTTCTATCAATTCAGAGCACACTGAATTGTCAGTATCTTAAAGAAACACCCAGAAGCCCTTGAAGCCAAGGTAGCTACAGCTTTGATCCTGGCAACACATTTTCAAATGTTTAACTTCATCATCAAGAGTTGTCCACTCTCTCCAAGATTGCTTGCTTTACTGAAGTGAATACAACGGTTTATGTATTTGCAGAATTAGGGCCTAAGTGAAGAGGAACTGCATTCTGAGTATTTTGTTATCTCAGTGTTGCAGCTCTTGCAATTACTACAAGTTGCCTGGTATTTGTTTTTCTTCTTCCAAATCACAAGAGTTTTAAGTGCTTGAAGAATTGAACCATAACAGCTCAAAAACCCAGATGTAAATAAGAAAAATCTACTTAAAAATTCTATTTTTTTTTTCAGCGACCTTCTGGTTTTAAAAATTACATGAGTGTGCTGCAAGGACTGATCTCATGTCTCAGTTTGCACATGGATTCTGATAGCAGCTGGGGAACTTCCATGAAGTGCAGCACTTAGTATTTTCCTCCAACCCCCACTAAGCCTTTAAACAAATACAACATTACAAAACCTTAGACAGAATTTCCTAGCACAATGGGAAGTTGTTGCGTTTTTTCCAATTAAAGAAAGGAAAAAAGAAACACTACTGGAACAGGAGCAAGCCCAGTGTGGATTACAGTAGTATTTGTTCAAGCTTAAAGTTTTCCAATCAAAAAAGAAAAAACAAAGGAAAAAGAAAACATACATATTACACTATTTTACACTTCCGTGATCAACTGATACAGACAAAATACTGAACTTGATTTTGTTATTTCTCCTGAACACCAAAACTTTGTCCCCACTTTGTTACACTTCTACAGCTCACTGGGCACACAGAAACCACAGCTGCTCTTGACACCACATGAAATTCAAACAGCTCTTTCAGACTTCAAGGGGTGGAATCCTCCACAGAAGCAATAAAAATACTCACATCTCATTGTAATTTACTGCACTTGTCAAATTAAGTATTCAATAACAAAATATGAAATATCACACACAGTTAATCAAGAACCTTTCTGTGCAGCATCCTGTGACCAGCCAAGTCTAGAAGTAGTCAACGAGAGTGTGAACTCATTCAAGACAAACATTTCCACGGCTTCCTACTAGTCTTGACACTGGGAAGAGAATTTGACTCTGGGAAGAGAACTCAGATTTCACTTAATCACAGGTATTCAAAATTTAGCATTATGTAGAGTTTCAGTTGTTAACTAAGGTTGCAGTTGCTGATGCTCCAACAAAAATTTAAATATTGACGTGGGGACTACTCAAAACAGATTTTTGAAGACAACAGATAATAGGAATGAATGAATGACAAATTTGGAGCTTAGTTTTTGCCTAGTCTAGATTCACAATCCACAGAAGAATCCACCATTACAAATTCTTGAAGTTCAAAGGAAGATATACAATTACACATGATATTTTAGGTGGGAAAAAAAAGAATGAGCAAAGAACACTGATTTCGTCTGTAGGTGCTTTTTTTCCATAGCAGTTTTAGCTTTAAGACAAGGTTCCCTGAAACCCAAATAGATAGAACCAAAATCTGTAGCTTCCCCTAACTGTAGATACTATCAGTGCTCCAGTAACAGATTTAAACTCTAGACAACTTTTTCCATTCCCTTTCTCCCAACAATCTCCCTTCCACACAGTCCTACTGAATCCCCTGTATATGAAATAGATTTAGAATCTACTTTGTGAATTCCCCTGTGGCAGGAAGAAAATAAAAAACCATTCTATGAATCTTTAAATGAGTATTGCTATGGCAACAAACATAATTCAGAACTTTTAAAGCGATTTCTAATGGGAAGTATTTATACAGACAAGTTAGTACATGGCTTTAAAACAGTCAGAAACGTGTAATCAATCAGGAGGGATTACTGAAAAAAAAAAGACAAAATTAATTTCAAATATAACACTAAAAGGTTTAAACTGCGACTGTGTGACCTGGTACTTAGACAGGACCATGATGAGTACAGAAATGCTTCCTTGACCAGGTAGGTGAAAAAGCACAGCTTTGGGCACTGAAGTATAGATATTCCTATGACCATCAAGCAATAAATTCAAATAAAAGAGCTGTAAAATAACACTTCCTCCTCTGCTTTGATCTTCCATAGTGCTTACAATTATACTTTAGCACAATTTTTAGTGGCACAGAAACTCCTCGCTAACTTTCTTAACTGACAGATTAAGATTAAAAGCAATGATAGTTTTCTAGAAAAAAAACAGTGGGCTCTGACTCAAGAGGTAAGAGTTTATCTATAACTCTGGGTCAAGAGCTACACGGTTTGGTTGTATTACAGTGGTTTCCATTTCCCATCTACATCATGAAATAATGCTAGCTTTCCCCTAATCCTCTGTCCAGCTTTCCTTTTTGTCAGGTTGTGGATTTTTCCAGGCAGAACTGTTTTTATGACTTGGTTGTAGACGGACAATGAACAGATTTTTGGTTGGGATTTCTGACTCTCATGACTGGTAGGTTTCAAAATGTGTATCATGGTTAAAAGACTGGTAGTAAAATTAAGCATTGACTGTGGCCCTAATGATCCAAAAAAATCTGTGACTGCAATAATCTAAATCATATTCAGAAGTGGAACTGAGAGGAAAAGGTGACAACACATAATCACAGTTGGTTTTGATTGGTAAGCTTCACCTGTGTTACAGACAGAGCAGTGACCATCTGTCCACAAGCTGCTTGTAACTGGGGGAGCTGAGAAATAATCTCTGCTATTACTATCTTGGGGGGCTTTTTTGTTTACCCCCTCTTTCCCTTTCTATTTTCAGGAGAGCCAAGTCTGAAAATAAGGTAATCGGCACATAGCACAGCACTGCTTAAATGGGGTTTTGTTTAGAGAGACTTTGCCTCAACGAAAAGGGTCAGAGAAATTCTTTATTACAGTTTCCACAAGCTGACTTGAGAGGACCATGGTTTTATACTATATATTGGATATATTACTATATATATTACTGCTTCTGGTTCGACAACATACTTATTTTCAGAAGACCTAAAAGTTGATGTATTCTATTCTGCTTTCAACAGCAATTCTAACCTTTCGGATATTTCAAATTCTTCACTAAAGCCAGATATCAGCATCTCCATGTGATGAAATAAACACAGCAAAGCAATTCCAGTACTACTATTCAGCAGGATGAAGGGAATTCAGTCCTTAGAAGAATGCAAAGCACAAAGACTCTAAGTTCAATTAGCAGTATCAATGCACCCAAGCTCCCTTGCTGTAGGCACCCTCTACTAACCTCACCTGGGATTCACACCATGAAACAGCCAAAAGAACAGCATCTGCCTCAGCAAACCACTGTACAATAAGCATGTATTCTCTTAACTGCCAAAATTACTAGATAACCACCACTAATCTAACCAGTATGACAATTAAAGCATGCACAGTGCTTCAGTTACAGCAAGTCTGTGACTCATTCTGCTCCAAATCTGCAGTGCTGGCAACTTGCTCAGGAGCCCTTATTTAATAACACTGCTTGTTATGGTGGTCACTGATGAAGCTTTCCCTTTCACAATTAACACAGCAAGCTTTGGTTAAAATAGCACCTTTTAAACGGCACAAATAATAGCTGTAAAAAAGTGCCAGCAGGAGAATTTTTCCAGACTTGAGAAATCCGCTTCTAAGAGAAAAAAAATTCTCATACGTTACAAGAGATGCTGAGAAATTATTTTTTTTTAAAAAGCCTGTTTACATAGGACACACGCAAATGCATTTATTTTTTTACTTCCTCTGCAGCTGCAGCTACGAAACTATTCCCAGATCTTTGCTGCGATAGTTGGTGATTATCACGTGCAAATAAAAGAAACAAACATCAACACATTGTATGCTACATTAAGTTCTATTCCGGATGAAACCTTTAGGGGACAGCAACACAGTCAAATGAATGGGGGAGAGACACAATATGAACTAAAAAAAGTGGGGAAATTTTATTCTATTGAAAAGACATAACAAGTGAAGCCCAGAAAGGACAGTGTCAATTACATGTTTCTGCCACTCTTCATGGCTCTCTTGTCAATTCTATACAATCTACATTCATCGCTGCACAGTTCTGGCTTTCAGCATCTCATCCCCATTATTTTAGAAAACTTAGAATAAATGGATGCACGTTTTACAATTTTATGCAATTCTGACTCTAAATTTCTATTTTGACCTCATTGTATAAAAAGAAATAATATTCTCTGCTTTTTTATTTAAAAGTAAAACCAACTGTCAGTTTAAGAACACAACTGCAAGGATGACTTGATGAAGTTCAGAATGAAGCATGAAGTTTAGAACTACTGCAGAAGAAAAAGCCCGTATTGGGAATAAAAGAAGCCTAAGTAAAAACCACAAATGCAGCATTCGCAAAAATAGCCTGGGCTGTTCTTACCCCCAACTTCCACATGGGAGGTCTTCAGTCCCAGAGCAATCAGGTATTGAGGGGGCTGCAAATCATTCTGCTGTAAATATATCAAACACGATTTTGTTTCTCTTTATACTTCAGAGATTCTCACATATTCATGTTGCTTATTTTTAAAGCATACGCCTGCACTTACATAAAATTCATTAAGGAGATAGTTACCCATTAGGTACATTGACCTCAGAGTTACTTTTACTTTGCATCTTCCATTTAGCCCTTCGCCACCCATTTTTATCCTGGTAAGATGATGAGGAAAGGTCAGTGAGCATGGGAGCAAATTTGGTATTCAGCTGAGCACCACATTAAAGACAAAACTGACAGCTGTAAGAAGATAAAGGGTAACTCATTTTCACTTGGTTAACTTCTGTGGACAAAAGTCGGTACAGAGCACAGAAAAAACCCTAACTTTCCTCAGTACTAGTCAGACAGGAATTCAAGAATCAGTGTTAGCAGTAAACAGATGAGAGTCAGTGAGACTGGTTTGTCTACCTGGGGACATTGAGGAAAATCAATCAATTCACGTTAACTACATGTGTGGAGTCCAAGTAGATAAACTAGACTACATTTAGGGACTATGTAAACACCCTTTCTCAGAATCACAAGCTCTACTTGGTTTGAAACAGTTCAACTGGGAAAAGAAAGTGCCCACCGAATAGATTTAATCAAGTTAAACCAACTTCTTTAAAATTGACATGTTTAATAACACAGCTCTATTTTCCAGAGTCTCCATAACTAGAGACTCTCTAGCACTACACTCTCTAGTGCTTAGCTAGAATATACCAGCAAGACTTGTCCTTCCAGAAGAGCAAAAATGCACCAAAAATCTCCATGGGTTGCAACAGTCCTGAACTGCCCTGCAAACAGATGCAACTTGCTTGCAGAAAGCAACTGATGTGCAGTGGATACACACATGCACATTCAGGTTTTAGTGGCCAAGTACACCAGAATCAGGTGCCCTGGACCAGTCAGCGCCATCACTGCTGAAACCTGCAAACTACCCTCTGCTTGCTCCTACACTCACTAAATCTGGGGTTTGTTTATTTGCAGAAGCTGCGATCACACCTCCTAACTGTGGCTTTTATCTGCCATAGCTCTGCATAATTTCATGCATGCAGTTACTTATATGGGTTTCAGATTCTCTGGCTCTGCCCAGCAACTTCCATACGAAGTCAGAAGAGACAAGTGATGTCCTCACATGCTGGCTTGGATGTGAAAGACTGTACATACTTCAGTTTTATCTATTTATATATACATATATGTAAAGCTTGCAAGCATATGCGCATAATTAAAGGCATAGCAACACAGTGGCACCCCCAGTTGCATCATCTTTTCTCTCAGAGAGATTTTCAAGCCTCACAATATGAAGTCTGGGTGACAAATGAATCCTGTTTTTCTCTCAAATATACCTACGGCTTCAAGACTCATATGCAACGCCAATTATTGGAGCAGAGGGCAAGAATGTGGGTTTAATCAAATTTGCCTACCAACAACTTAAGATTTTTCTCCCTCTATGGTAATACAAAGGACAGACAAGGAATATCTTTCAACTATACCCTATTTCCAGCTACCAGAATGACAGTTGCCTATTTGATTATTCATTAGCCTCTTTCCTGGTCTTAAAAAACTTCTATTTTAGTGGTTTATCCTGTTTTTTAATTAAACTCAGTAGTTTAAAAAAACTTCTTTCATGAAGCACTGAACTTTTAAAACTGAAGAGGGGGAATTTTCAAATGCATAGACACAAATCAGGAAATAAATTCCTATAGAAAGCCACTGCGAATAAGTGAAGGCATGCTTTTGTGAGGAAGAGAACGAAAAAGGCCATGGGGTAACTTGGATTCACTGTGAAAGAATTAATAGTAATATTCATCTGTCAAAAGAAAATTCTGTAACAAACCTCCAGATCAATACTGTCTTTACAAACAGGACAGTAAGCTCAAGTGAACTGTTACTTAGACCAAAATACAAGTAATCTAAAACCTCCTTTTTAAAATAGGATAAGGAATAGTAACACAGCAGAGTAGGCAAGACCACAATATAAGACCATTTTTGAAGGCACTTAAGTATTCAGATGTACAAAACACCATTTCCTAGGCACCTCTCAAATCCTAAATTACGTAGAATTACAGACCAGATTTTCTCTTCTAGGAGTAGATCAGAATGAGCCAATCTACTTGTTGGCTACTGTGTCTACTTGTATGACTAAATAAAATTCACCAACATGTCACAGATCAGAAGATCAATGGGTCCCTTTTGACATCTACAGCATGGTAAAATGACATATTAAAACAATTCCTAACCATTTCTGTCTGTACAGGACACAGTTAAGTTTTATCACTGAAAATACTCTGATGCTCTCCCGCAGCAAGGAATAAACACAAAATCTTCACGTTAATGAAAAAGAATTGCAATATGTGACTGTCTGATCATCTGCAGACAATCATATTCAATAGGTATACAAGATAGGATATTCTGGTTCATGAGACAATTCCTTGGCATTACATACCATCTATATAAATAATTTCCCCTGAAAGAAGTTGTGGTAAACAGCTTCTACAGCACAGGCACACTGCAGCTATGTACATATGCATGGGACGAAGAAAAGATAAGGCTGCCAGCTTCAAAGACGAGAGGGCAGAAATGGAAGCTTACTCACAAGTCATACATACTGGAGGTGTGAGGTAGGAGGGAAGAATAACAGCTCATCCTGAAAACAAGGATCACTGCACATTCCCAAAATTAATTTGACACTGAATATAAAAATAATAATAAATACATTTATATATATAAATATCTAAAAAGAAAAGATCCAGAAAGTTGTCTTTGATCTGAATAAAAAGGTTACATCATCAACTGCTAAGACAGGCAAGATAGAAAGGCAGATCAAAATTTTTCACATAAAGGGATCAGGATAAATAATCTCAGTGACTGAAAGAACAATGTATTGCACCATCAGTAAAATGAGTATCTAAAAACAGCTATAACTGTGCCAGCTCCCAGACAGGGAAACCAATCTTGGCAAAACCTCCAGTCTAAACTAGAGTGCATTGCTTTAAAAACTTTTAGTACTGGGAAGCATTCTAGAAAGTTGGATTACAATAGCACTTTCTTTAAAACAATTGTGTATTATAGATTTGACATGCTCTGCCAGTAACAAATACACTCTCCCACTCACCAACTGTGGATAAGAAACTCTGCAAGGCAAATGCACAAAAGATTTATTGCCCTCTGCAAATCCTCAATTTTCCTTTACATACATATCTGCATACATCATAAGGTTGCAAAGATACTCAAAGCCCAGCTGTAAGACTGTCAGTCCCTGAAGCTAGAAAGGCAGCCTGGGACAACAGAAAGAGGTGTGAGTGATTATTTTTGCTTTTTGAAGCAGCCTAATTTTGCCTTTTTAAAATCAGACACAAGCCCACAACTTGCACAAAGCTTCAGCTCCCCTTTCTATCTCTTGAATTAGAGTATGTAACAGAATGACCACCAGTACTTGATGAAGTTTCCACTTCCTAAGGGAAACTCAACTTGGCTGGCTGGAGAACAGAATTTTAGAACTCACATCAGACATAAAAGGGATGAAAGGACATACCCCACGGTACTCCGTCAAAAACTGTACAGAAGTATCTCCCATTGCATCAATATTTCATGTCTCCTGGCCCCAGAGAGAAGGGATATTGCATAGCATCCCCAAAAGAGGAAAAAACACTTTTTTTTCCTTTCTTTTTTGTTTAAACAAGTGGAACACTACTTTAAGAATCCATACATACCAGGAAGCTTCACAGAATTACTACCTTAGTTTCCCATCTTTTGCTCCTGCTATGAATCATATATACAGTACCAGTTAAACCTTCCCTTTAGGTGTCACATACTGGTCCAAGGCTAGCAATTATTTCTGTTCTATTTGCTTTATTATAGAGCTTCAAAGAATGCTATGTATACACAGGTAATGCTTTTCCCTTCAGCTTAGTTGACCAAATTCTGAAGTTATTTTACTGACAAACATCACTTCAACGGTACATATGATGAGCCAAATTCCTTGTTTTTCCTTTTAAGCTTCTGTGGAAGCAGTTTCTTTCCCATGAATACTGGCAATTTTGTTTTGGCTAGTAACTGAAATAGTACAACATCTTGCTTAGTTTCCTCTAAAGCACAACCAAGTTTTAGTGCTCCTAAAACAGGCAGCAGTACTGAAAAACCTAAGTACACTAAGAGATCAGGCCAACTTCCTCACAGACACTTAAAATTATAGGTAACTTTCATTTCCCAAGAGCAACAAAAAAAATCCACCTTCTTAGAGAACTGCCAGGTGTCCTGTAGCTGGTAGCACTTCCCTTTCCTTCACTGCTGGAGTTACCCTCTTCAACCTGTGGTACTGCAAGTCCAAATCTCTTATCTTACAGGCTCTTTACACACTGCCAGCAAACACTGCTGAGTGTGATTCCCCCAAACACATTTTGAAAAGGCACCTAACGCACTGCAATGCAAAGAGATGTTACATGAGTTCAGTATCTCCTGCCTCTCTTTGTTTCATTTCCCACACTAAGTCTCTCCCATCCTGCTACCCTGTTTATCCACACTGGCACAGAAAGACAGTCATGGTTCCAGCTGCCTGCAACTCAAAAGTCATTAGGCAAAAGCATGTATTTCCATAGCTAGAAACAGAATAACCCATCACAGGAACAGAACACTCAGAAAAGCACTGCTTGAAAGGAGAGAAAATTAAGAGGCTCGTAAAATACAACTGAGGAAAAGTAAAACATTAAGATGTGTTTTAGGAGTTCACAGGGATTTTGTTGAAAAAATGTTTCTGAAGCCTAATACTGTCTTAACTCAATATTAATTAGCAAAAAAGCCGATCTGACTGGTTTAATGTACATTGTACCATGAGCAAGAGGTGGAACTAGATGATTTCCTGAGGTTCCTTCCAACACAAATGATTTGATGAATCCATGAAAAATATTAAGGGAGTCATAAGATTTACTGGTGGGCATCTAGAGACGTGGGAGTACACAACAATCAACATTTCAATGATGACTTCAAAATGGCATTGCAGAAGGAATCTTTGAGACAATAAAGGGAACAGAGGCACAAATGCTCCTGAAGCCGTTAACTCCAGCCTTCAGGAAGGACAGTGGGAATGTGGGCCACGGTAAGTACATTGAAATACAATACAAAATTGTGGTATATAATTTCTTTGTCCTTTTTTTAAGAGCAGCATTTCTCTGTTTATACTCAGGAAGCCATAAAGGCACAAAAGAATCAGCGTTACTACTGACTTGTTTGTCTAACTAAAGTGCTGAGGTTGACCTACCTGTTGCAAACAAATTTCTTAACATTAGGCCAATTAATAAGACCTTTTTTAAAGCACCTTAGAAATCCACCTCTTGTTTTCTGTTCATCTCTGAAGGGAGGATAGATAATGAAACTCAGTCAAGTCAGATTAACTTTCATACTGTCATTGTGGCAGTATTTGGGTTTCAGACAGTAACAATTTTGTCATCGTCTAAAATAATTTTATTACTAGTGCAATTTTTTTTACAACTCTGTAGGCTTTTGTACTTCTTATTTTAAGGGAAACAGGTTATTTTACAGCACTTACATAGAGGCTCATTTAAAGCTTACATATTCTCTTGGCTTACTTTAAGGCTAGATGAAGTTGGCAGCTGTCCACTGAGACAGTTAGGGGCAGTTAAAAACCCCACAACTTATAGTGTTCATTATTCATTAAACACAGTTATCACCCACCAGTAAATGGGCAAACTGGCAGGAATGATGACACTAATTCCTTACCAGCCCGCTGGAGATGAAAGGAGCACTCCTCCCTGCTCCAGGAAGTAAAGCTAAAACCTTTTGGAGCTTTCTCTTTTTATGAGAAACTTTGTCAAGAGCTGCAAATAATTCCAGTTAAGACTGCCCAAGAAAGAAAAAGATGGCATGATGCCTACTGAATCTTATGAATGGGAAAAGTACCAATGCTGGCAAAGGTCACTTTTTGGTATCCATCACTTAAGATACTGTAACAGCTGACAGAAACCCCTGCTTACAGACCCCAAGAACTTGAGTTCTTCTAGATCTGTAGGGCCCACTTTTTCCAACCGGTGCACTTAAGCTTTACAGTCTTTAACTATGAATAAAATCTTCAAAAGTATGTCTACAATAACAGATATCATGCCAGACTTCTGGAAAAAAAATTAGGCAATTTTTTTACATGGAAAAATGAATTTTGACCATGGGACTTAAAAGCATTTACATTCATACTTTTGTAATGCATGAATACAGAGAACAAGTGGAGCTCAACTTTTTCTCTCTAAATATACTCCCATTACTAACCATGCCTCCTCCAGGAGAACTCAAAATATTATAGTGCATCTAATACTGCAGAACAGCTCAGCTCTTTAGTCCAGCCCTGTAGATCAACATGATTACAAACGTCAGCCCTTCTTAAAGAGCTACCTTGCGTTTTATTTTAACACTGCCAATACTCCTCTTCCCACTGACCCCATCATCACCATCACCAAAGAAAAAAAACATTTCAATCAAGCAGTGAACAAGATTTATATCTCTCTTATAGAAGAAAAAAAATTTGATGTACAAATCACCATGATGGTCACTCAGCTCTCTCCAGTGTTAGTAATATTCTGCACATTTACAATTCATTTAAATGGCTTAGGACAATTAGCAGAAAGAAATTCTCCTACACTGCCAAACCCATGAAGAGGTATGGATTTAGAGTGATCAGTCAGGATGAACCAGTATTCCAATTCTGTACTTAAACAGTTTTAAAACTGCAAGAAAGAGGAGAAAGTGTGATACATATATTAACTTCTCCTTTGCAAAAGACAGCAATAAAGGCTTCCTTATCTAATTTTAGAGAGCACACGAGATGACTCAGGTTGCAAAGTAAACACAACCTTTAACGCAAGGTCCTTCTGCCGTTCATTTATAGTTCTGCCAAAATCCCAAATCTGAGGGCTTTTCTGTGCCACCTATCTCCCTGCCCTCTGAGTTTGTTCACATTGTTACATCATGCCTTGCAATTCTAAATCTGGCATAAGGAGATCACTTGTATAATTTCATCGCAACTGGCTGAACTTTATCCATTTCCTGTCATGAATCACTGAGCAACAAGTGTACCGTATGACCTCTTCTCCTCGCACAACGTGCAGTCTAACCAGTGAGGTCAATCAACATGCCAATCTTTCAAGTGTCTCAAGATGTTTTAAGAAAAGATGTGGATTAAAGTCACAGCCACCCAAACTCCCCAAATGAAATATTTCAGCCTGTAAAACAGAGAATTACATTTCTGACTGAGATGTACCATAGAAGTTGATCGTGTCAAAATGTTCTTCAGAACAATATGTTCCATTAAAATTCCAAGCTGTCAAGTCATACTGTAAGGTAAAATATCTGCTTACTATCTCCTCCAGGAAATGCCTGCACAACATTACGTTTAAGTAGCAGCCACACAGGCAACTTTAATGCTGACATTTCTTAAAGTGCTTTGGTTTTAATTTTATGGTCTTGCTCATTTTTTAATGTGACATCTTTGAGGAACTTGACAGTTCAACAGTTAGGATGCAATACCTCTATTACTACTGTATTCCTAAATACCTGTGTTTATCCATTAATTTAAAAATCCCCAACTTACAAAGCAAAGAAAAACACCCAAGAAATTTCAACACTCATTACCCTCTTTCATTTAACTGATTTTTCCTCTCTCATAGCTTGACATTGGTTTGTTTTTTCAACAGCAGTTTTTAGCAGTAGAGCACAATTCTGGCACAGACTGTCAGCCACAAACTTGGGATCTCAGGGGTCTGTAACATGAGCCCACATTATCTCTGAAGTAGTGTCCCCCGTGTGGAAATCTGGAGAGAAACCAAGTTGCTACACAAAGCTGAGAAGCACACATTTTCTCCTGCAACATGCAGGTGGGCAATTGTCACATAACAACAAATGTGAGGGAACAGAGACCCTGGAGCTGCTTTTAGCCCTGTGGCTCAACCAGAGCCCTCCTCTCTTGCAAATGCTTCAAGGGAAGAACTATTGCTATAGGTGTATTTCTCCACCATCTGTGTCTACATTTCTAAAGGCATAAACTAAGAAAATTTTGAGCAAGTACATGCTGGAACTACTGCAAAGTGTAAAGAGATTCAGTAAAAAAACCTTACTACCTACAGCAATGGGTATTGTGTTCTGGAAAGGTAAAAATTTCTAAAGAACATACCAGTCAAACATACATGCCATCAGAAGCCTTTTATACAACCTCCAACCTACAAGGAAACAACTTTTTCTCCCAGATGAGAACATGGCCACATCACATACATCCCTGCATCAGTCACTTCCAGGCAAAATTACCACAATTAACTGTAATTAGGTCTGAAAATGGAAGCCATTTCTTCAAAATCTCTATTCCAGCTTGGCAGAACACAGCAGCCTTCCTGCCTGCAAAAGACTTGCCCACTGTCAGTTCACAGCCCAATTGCAAATGAGTGGCTCATAGTGTCCCCCCAAAGCCACCTCTGCTGCTGCCTCCAGGTTCCAGCAGGACTGGCAAGGGGGCAAACACAGCTCCACAACTCCCTTTGAGCTTGTCATGATCTAACAACAACAAAAAAATTTCCCAGCCACTAGAAATGTCAAAAAAAGACCACAGATAACAACTGTCAGGAATAAAACGTACATTCATGGGAATCAGCTGTGTATTTGCCACCCAAAGGAGATAGCACTCATTTTGCCTTTATTCCATACCATTAGGAACCACAACATTTAGAAAACTTCACAAGATGACCAAAAAAGGGGCTGTAAATGTACTATTACATATTTGAGAGCCAAAATGTCCAAACAAAAACCTTTTCCCCAACCAAGGCAGGATAAAGGTACACAGTTCTAGAAAGGCTCTTGAAGACTTCATCACACAGCTGTGTCACCCCCAAGAGTGTACACCTATGACAGTGACTGACAGAACAAGAAGTCCAAAGATGAGTTGAAAATCTTGAATGACACCAACAAAAAATACAACAGGAAACTGTTCACCAAAGCAAGCCAGATTTTTTAGCTTGCGTATTATGGATAGTCAAGAGCTCACAAACAGCTGGATTGATTGTAAAGATCAAGAACAAGAAAACAAAACATAAATGTCTCTAAAAGGAAAAGAACTTTCTTTTTCTAATGAAATCAGCAAGAGCTCCCAAAGCAAATCTCCAGACAATAATATACACAGAAGTAGATTTTTTCTGTGTTTTTAACTTCTTTGCTTGATCCAGCTGGTGCTTACACACAAATACATTACCCCCATACCACATCCATAAAGCTTTAGTATTTCTTTACAAATCTCTACTTGGATGCCAGCAGTGGTCAAGTACGTCTAAGGATGCTGTTATCTATCACTTTCTTGACGTCAACTGCTACCAGTCTTGACAGAGGGATCTCAGATTTTAGAGATCCTGCAATCATCATAAAGGGGCTCTGGCCATGATTTTAAAATAATATCATCTGAAGAGTAAGGCAGTAACCACTTCATTTTGTCCACCACTGGGCATAAAATACACATGCAAACTGTTGCTTTTTCCCCTGCAGCAGTCCTGGTATTTTGAGTAAATTAGTAAGGACAGTTTATCCAAGAGGACAACATTTCAAACATTCAAGCAGGATCATAAAATTTACTCAGTCTAAAATTTGACAGCACCAAACTTGTATTATCACTCATCGAAAAATGCACAATTAATTAAAAATATCCTTTATTTTGTGTTTTACAAGAATCCTTTGAAGCTCCCACTCAGAAACATAAGGAATATTTACACACTTAGTGTCCAGGCCAGCTGTCACCCTAACAGGCCACCTTCCTTTAAGCTTTGGTGCTTATTAACTTGGGTACAATACTCACTTATAAGGGAACTACCTTCATGAATTATTCCCCACTTCTAATACCAACTTGAAACAGAAATAGAATCCATGAGATGAAGGCAGCACTTTAGTTGTGAACCTTTACCAATACAGTAGGGAGTAGACCTTTGAACTCATGGCTAATTACTGATTGGTATGCTGGTTCTGCATGTAAAAATCACTATTACTTTGGCATGGACAGTGACAGCTCCAATTAATAGGCAGAAAAACAATTCCTGGCAAGAGGAAGCAAAACATGGCCAAACATGCTAATGTAGCAGTCTGTTCTTGAATTCCCAAGTCTGGACTAAGTAAATATTTTTTAAGCCTCTAAGAGGGGAAAAGAAGAAAGAAAAAAATAGGTTAAAATGCAGTATTTGCAGCCACTAAGGTTCTCAACTTAAAAAACTCTAAAATAGAGTTTTTAAGGAGAAGCAACTAATCTACCCCTCTCCTTGTATGGAAATACAGTACTCCATATTCCTGGTATTGCAAATACAATAGAAAGATGCAAGGTAATCCTTGTTCTGTAAGTTAAAAGAACCATCTCTTGTGACAGGTAATAAATGGAATGGCTCTACAACACAACACATGAAGACAAAATACATGTCAAAGAGTAGTTTTTGCTTGGTCCAGGAGATACTCCATTTATGAAACAAACTTATTCCTTCATCAGCCCTCTGAAGTTTTAAATGTAAAATATAAACCAGCTCAATATTTTAGATTCACATGCAGATGAAACTAAATACATATTTTTGGAACAAGAACAGTGCAATTGTTTAGAGCAGAAGGAGATCAGTTTTGAAAAATAAAAAAAAAAAATTATCCATAAGAGCTCCACTGTCATTCTCAGGAAAAACATCTCTCAAATACTACCAAAAATCACGTGTGTGCTCAGAGGATGGACAGGGAAAAGACTTCAATAATAGACCACTGAATGAAAAGCTCAAGGAGGAACTTGTGTCCCTTTTAATCCACTATGAAGTTTTTAACAGCGCTAGGAAGTAGTTAATGTCACCAGAAGATCTGAAGAGAATTCCACAGAAATGTGCCTTAGTGCAGTTTTACCTACTAATAAACCTCTTGAGGGTAACAAACAAGTAGAACTGATCTTCTGAACTTGATACTGACTGTGATCTGCGCTTCCACAGTGAATTTCAGGGATGGCTGAAAGCTGATCACTCACTCCCCAGATGTCAGCTGGGGTGGCTCTAGTCAGATGCCTACCCCAAAAACAGAACACTTAAACCTGAGATGCTTTGGGTTTTAGCCAGTCTTGTAGTCTTCCTTCTTTCTCCTCCTCCTCTTATTTCTCTCATGCTCCTATAAAGATGAATCAGGCAACCACATAAATGAAGTGACCAATTACCACAAAATATGTGAGAAAACTCCCGTTAAATTATAAAGGATCTTCTGTTATAACCAGAAAAGACCTGTACTGCAACTTAATGCTGCCAATACAGGAAAGTAACAGTAGACTATGTAGTTATCAAGGGAGCAGAATGTCCAAGTTCAGCTATTGATTTTTACTTTGTTCAGAAAAATATCAAGCTAAAGCCTGGGTTAGAGAAGAAGGAGTTAGCCTTACAAGGAAAAAGAATTTGCTTCTTTCCAGATATAGGACAGGTTTATTTAAATCTCAATAAAGGGATTTTAAGAACTGTTACGAAAACATTAACCGAGCTTTTCCTTCAATTTTAAGTCATTATGTGGGATGGTAACGTTCTTTTACTGGTAATACTACGTCTTGGGCCAGCCAGAAAGCAAAAAGGAATTTTAGAAGGGTGGTGGGAAAGAGGAATTTCACTTAGCGCACAGCATTTAATCTTGCTAGGGCAGTTAATTTAGCTGGCTCCCATTCTCCCAGTATCTGTTGGATACAGTTACCTTTTGTTTTGTTGAGAAATGTGAAGTCTTTTCTTATTCCAACTGACCTACTTTATTCAAAGAGCTACTAATAAAATGTGCTACCATATTCTTAAGCTTCTTTGAAAAATTGTGATCATTTGTGCCATTCAGTATTTGCTACAACTAACCTCAGTACAGGTACAGCTATCCCTCCAATACTTTGAGTTTCCATAGTTTCTGATTTGATTCATGCTCTTTAAATATCTTTCTCAAGGTTAGTTGGGCATTTGTGAATCGTTTTCTGAATGGTCTCTGCTTTTAGCCAATACTGATCAATTGGCTTCCTACAGAAACACTTGGGGGAAAAAAAACAGGAAACACAACTGAAAATATAAAATAAAACCATCAGTGATCAAACCATGAAGTGTGGAGCCTTCTTTGACTCAAAATCTTAAAAATAAAGATGAAAGTCTCAGCATTAGATATAGCTTAACCTTTATTTAGGGACTCTTAATTCCTGTAGTCAGGAATAGCTGCTGGAATTCTACAGTCTGAATCATCAGACCAGATAATCAGATTGATTTCCCTGGCATTAGCAAACATCTCATTATTAAAAAAAAAAAAGAAAAAGAAAGAAAAAAAGGAAAAATGAAAAGACTAGGAAATGCAGAGCAAAATTTTTACACCCTGCACTCCTAAAAAACAAAACAAAACAAAAATACCAAGTATGTCCCCTATTATATCTCAACAGGATATCCATCTGGAAAGTCTTACCTTCCAGATGCTTTCCTCCACTATTTCATTGTCCTGCTAATCTCTGCAACTACCCCTAGGGGGAAAAGAAAACACTACACAATTTATAGTCAGGCTGTCGTTTTGATGGATGGACAATAGAAAGGGAAATAGATCCTGGACAACAGTCAGTTTCAATATTACAACTATAGAAGCAGAAAACCAGAACTGGATCAAATTGAAATAAAATTGAATACAAAAACTGTATCAAAATAAATTAATAAAAGCAAAAAGCAGCTTACAGCAACACAACAGTAAAGTGCATATGCAAAGAATAAAAATCTTAGAGTAAATGAGGAAGCCCACCTATCTCATCTCCTCAATCAATCAAAGTCTAGTCACAAGAACGTGGTCAAACCTTCAGACAACTTTCTTGTAACACAGAAGTATGAAGTCAATTAAACCAAAATACTACTACTACAGCATTTTTTGAGAAGTCCACAAAAAGTTCTCCCCAGGCTTTCGTAGGATGACAAGGTTTCTTCTTACAGATATTATCTTTACACAAAAGAATCTCATGAGCCTGTCAGTGAAGCAAGGCTGAAGCATTTTATTCAGTTACTGGAGGTTTGGACAGATTTGTAAGCCAAGTCCTTTAAATCTGAAAGTCACATCTCCTAGCCAGGTACATGAATGTTTGGTCTTTGAGTAGCTCAGCTGACTATTTGGATCACTTTTGGTTCCACTGGAGCTCTGTGTCCAGAATCTCTACTGCCTGTGATGATGGGAACACACTGAATGGGTCATTCTGGTGCAGAGAGAACCTCCACAAGAAGCTGACAAAATACTCACAATAAATAGATCTCTCAGGTGCCGGAAAAAGAATGAGTTTTATTGCTCTCATCTTCTTTTGTTTGGTTGGTTTGAAGTGTGATTGAATTTACATAGTACCTCTTTCCAACTCAAGGTACAACAGTACAAGCAAGCAAAGAGTTGATTCAAAACACAAATAGAGTAATAACATACCTCTGGCATAGCAGTGCAAAGGGAAATACATTGAAGAACAAGAAAAAGTATTTTGTTTTACATCACTGATATTCTCTTACTGTTTTAGTCATCTATGCTAAACTGTAGCATTATTTGCAGAAGATTTGGGGGGTTTTCATAACATGCTATTTTATTATTTCCAGATGTGTTATCTAAAAAAACTTTCTAATACCAGTGGAATAAGTAAGGAGTAAAATCACTGCAGCAAGTTCACATAAAAAAATTAAAAGCAGGGGTTTACACACCTTTATCCTCCCAAGCTGAAAGCACTACACACACATTCCAAATAGTAAAGCAATCCATATATCCTGCACTGCTAGAAAATTACTCTTACATTACTATGAATTGCTGCCCACCATCAATCTTTCTTCAAGATACAGAGAATACTTCAGTAATCATTTCTATCTGCAAATGTTAAAAGTGTGACATTTTAAAAATAAAGCACAACACAGTCATAATCTTCAACTGGAAAACGTCCTCCTTTACATGGCATTCAGACAATTCAAAAGATAGAACACACATTCATGAAACAACATAAAAAGAAAAGCATCTTCGAACTTATATGAGGAATATCGGCCAAAATTCCCTGAATTGTTTTTTTAAGTCGTAAGTAACAGTTATAAATGGAGAGATGCTGTATTTCAGCAGAGCAAGAGAAGACAGGTTCATTTGCTGTAGTAACATTTACTACAGAAATATTTTTATTTGCCATAGCATCACCCTCTATTGCACAAGTAGCTATCTAGTAAGACAGAACTACTTGCCTTTCTCACCACTGTTATTTTGTCTCAGAGGTTGTTCAAAGATCTCTGTTCATAAAATGTTTGTCAAAATGCACTCACACATAGCACAAGGCAAAGAGGAGATGAGAGACAGATGCTTCTGCATGTTAGTGGGTGGGATGGGAAAGAAGCTGGGAAAGCAGCTTTGCATCCAATCCATTATAGTTATTTTCCTTTTAACCATCTAACAGCAAGTCACAAATTCACCCTAAACACATCAAATCCTCTGAACTTATGAAATGATGCATTATTGAAGTCGCAGCAGGGAAGCCAACTCAGTTTAGAGGACATAAAAGACTAGCACTAAAACAATCTTTTTCATCACAAGGTTATGGATTAAAAACAAAAGCAACGTTTTAATGTAGTGAGAAGATGCACAGTCAGAGAAAAAGCAAGGTAAAAGCGCCATTCATACTTCTTTGCAGAATAAATTCCTCTAAGATAGATATTCCAACTCAAAAACAGCAACACAGCTTAGCAACAGCTCAATCTCTTGGTTCCCTGCTCCAGCATGCAACCTTTCTTCCACATACATTCCCAGCTACTCAAGTGCATGTCTCTTGGAACAAGTTGGGTGTCTAAGATCTGAAACTCACTTCCATCCTTTATAAATTCTATTACTACAACATTTCCTTCTGTAAAACTGTGGCTGCAGTAAAGTTGGAAAGTAAAGAAATTTGTTAATTTTTTTCTTTTGCTTTAGATTGCTTGTCTTAATACAGGCCTTCACTGGTTGCAATATTTGTCAAAATTACATGAAGTTGCAAGTTTTACCAACCGATAGTCACATATGCCAACTACACATAGACACACTGCAGGTACAGCATATGTGTATCTCACTAAAGTTCCAATATATCAAAACACAAAACGGAAGACATTTTTATATAGAGCCACCGTGGAGCTGAGCTAAGTGAGCAGAAAGTCCTTATCTGGCTTGATCTAAGCTATTGAAAGTGAAATCAGAGGTGAAATGCATACGGCAAGGATGACTAAACCTATAAACGGTCCAAAATTATTCGTTTTATTACATGAATACAAGAGACTACAATCATACTGAACAGGCTATTATCAAATCTCCTCAGTAACAAAGCTTTCTCTCCAAGATGACAAATAAAGCAAGTGCATAAATCACAGGGATACGTGGCTTAGGGCCATTATCCCAGAGGATTACAGAACGGTTTTTGCATCCTCCCTCTTTGCTTTTAGCACCTCCACCTTTGTTTTAATATTGTAGCTGTTACTATCACTGCTATCTGAAGGCTAGAATAGCCTATAGTTACGAATGGCAAACAGAAAAACCCTCTCAGAGGTTAAAAGAGAGTTTAGGGTAAGCTTTAAAAGGTACACTCAGTAAACTTCATATAAGAGTGTGTTTTTGATGAGCTCTGCCGGTCTTGTCCAACTGTGTGTGCTTTAATTTTGGAGCACTATGCTCAGCATTATGGATTGTGGTTGCCAGGCACCACCGAAGACCCACAGTTCTTGTTGTGCTCACCATAGTGCAAATATCCAATGAAGAAACTATGCTTGTTCAAAAGGTGCTCACAAAATCCAAAGGTACCATTAAAGAAAACAAGTGGCTAAACCAGGGAAATACAGCTTTAGAGTAAAGAGGCAAGTTCGGCAATCAGCAGCCACCACACATTTGGGGATGCAACAAGGGAGTAATCAGTCCCAAATAAGACCGCCACTTTCACTGACAATATTTAGTATATTCATTACAGACTGCAGTGTGTAAACTTCTCACAGTCCACATCAAAATGAAGACCTGAGTTGAGACAATAGGCTCAAATTATACAGCATACAAATTCAGATTTTAACCTGGACTCCAGATACAATGAGAAATCAACACTCTATGCAACCCTAAGCAGATAATTAAAAGATTTCACCAAGTAGCCCACAAATCTTGTACAGGTTACCATGCCACCTCACCCCTGTTAAAATTACAGGCATCACTACCGACACACACATTTCACAATTTCTAAGGATATTTTTCAGAATACATAAATAAAAACATCCTAAACACCTATCTTACCATCAGCTTTCTTTCTCCCCCCAGTAAGAAACTGCAAACTTTAGGTCTCAAGGTAAGCCCTCTTTCCTAGAGACATATTTGATCCAAACATGGATCAAAGCTTGATTAGTAAAAACATGAAGCAGTATAATGAAAGGTGGGATCCAAAGTCTAGAAGCAAAACAAGAAGTGAGAGTGCCAGTGAAGACATGTAGGAAAAATATATGCATGCTGTTCTAATCTACTAATAGGAGAAAACTTGAATACTATTTACAAAACCAGAATGCTCTCTTTCCTGACTGCTCTTAATGATGGGGAAGAATGAAATTGGTTGGAAATCTTCAGTCCTAAATTTCTGCTTCAAAATTATAGTACTTTCCAGCAAGGCAGTTGCTGACTAAAGTAAAAGCTTAGCAAAGCTGAGCAGTAATTAAGAGATTTCATTTACAACACAATTTTACATTTGTACAGGAGGAAATACGCTTCTTAAGACATGATATGTCCCATAAAAGACATGGAGATATAACAGATAAAACACCATCTAAGCCTTTCATTTGTCCTGTGAAGAAATCCATCACCTCCTATAGTAAGTAAATATGCACTTTGTCCGGGTTTCAGCGAGGGCAGGTTCAATTTTTGCAGTAGCCAGGAGGGGCACAGCTGGGACGTGGAGGTTATTGTGTACCACCTGGATGGACGAAGAGGTCCTTTGCAGGGTCACATAGCATGGCAAATGGAGCAGTTGGGTATTGTTGGGGGTTTTCCACCCCGTGAGCAATTGCATGTGAATCATCCTCCTCTTCCTTGCACACTATCGTTAGCATTGTCACTGTTACTGCTCATTTTCTAATTTCATTGCTGTTTCCAGTAAATCATTCTTATCTCAGCCTGTGACTTTTATCTTTTGTGCCTCCAATTCTCCTCCCCAGCCCGCCAGATGGGGGAAGGAGAAGGTGAAGTGAGCAAGCGGCGCGTGGTTTGGAGTGTTTCAGTGAGAACACTAAATTGGGGAGTACCATTTCTAAACCACGACACACTTGAACAAAGACAACTACTGAAGGCAAAACTTAGGAGGTAATGAATACCACTCAGAGCCAAAGAAAACAGCTCTTGCACCTTTTTAGGATCATGTATTCAAATTCTGTTGCAAAATTCAAGTTCACAGACATCACGCTGTTACATTCCTACATAGCTGGATCAAGCTTCAATGGCTTTGCAATATGCTTAACACAATTTCCTAAGTTGTATTTACAGAAATTAGAACTGTATCAGTTTAGACTGCGTTAAAAATCAGTCATTTCAGTTTGTAAACCCCTGAATGTTTTAGATGCACATGCAGATAAAAATAACATAGACCGGTCTGCATTTCCTAGCCAATTAAGAAGAACCTAGAAAACTGTCTAGAGACCACCATTTATTCTAAATAATTTCATACAAGTTAATGACCTTACAGATGACAATTTTGACTACAGAACATTCCACACTTAGCTTCACCTTGAAGGAAGATATTTCCTAATACATCCAGAGCTTTCACTGATTTTCCTTTTAACATATAAATATAAACATGAAACAGACCGTTAGCCATGTCAGTGTTCTAATTAGGTTCTTGCAGAACTTCTTCCTGCCATCTGTAGTTTCACAATGGCAACAAATTTTACAGTAACTGTGCCAAGTCTGGTTAGAGAATCTCTGCTTTATTTGACTATTCAGTTTCTTTAAAGAAATAAATACCTATGCATCCAAAACTTCAGTCTACCTGTTAGCTACAGACATGCAGGCAGAGAAAAGGAAAAATCCTACCAAATACAACAAAACCTTGGACATCCAGTGATGCCCAGAAAGATAAACTAAATGCACTAAGCACATCCCAACCTGCATTCTCATATAACAATCTCAGATACACTCCTATGCCAACCCTTAGCAAAGCAGCTTCTAGAACACAGATCTCTGCATCATTGCATCAAAAGGATACTCCTGAGCCACAGAATTTGAGCAAAAGCTCTAATATCCCTGAGCCCAAAATTCTTAAATCACTGCATCCCCTCCAGTTTTCACATGAAGTATAAGCCATGACAAGAACATCTCAAATGAAAATTAATTCTAAATGAAAGCAAGACTATTTAGCACCTTTCTTGTGCATTTCAGCTTTCAAAACCACTTTGCAAATATTAACACACCAAGATATAAAAGAACCATTGTTTCAGTGAAAGGAAACAAGAAGAGAGGATGCAGAACTCAGTAGCAAAATGGATGGATGGCTGATATTTTAGTTTTGCACACTGTGGTTTCATTTCCATCATAGTGATGTATTGAAACAGGTTCTACAGCACTAGAACAACAAAGAGGTACTACATTACTGAATATTGAGAGATTCTGGTAGACCTGGTTTAATTTCAATTCCAATACTTTTTTCACTGAAATTCCTGTTGCTTTTCTTAAATTAAAACTGCAACATCTTTTTTTATTCTATAACACCATTAAAAAGTTTTTATATTGTTATTAAGATGAGTGTTTTTCCTTTGCACTTCCCATTACTGCTTTTCCAAAAGCACACATGCCCAGTAGAGCCAAGATGCCAGATACAAAGATGTGATTTGTTAAAGTTAGCTCGTTGCATGCTCTGCTGAATTCCATTTTCTTTCTCTAAGGTGCTTTGTGGCTCTTTAGCCACCTCTAACAGAAAAGACTTATGCAAAAAGATTCATCACAAAGCATTATCTGCTACATTTGTATTCATTTGGGGTGTCAAACACTACTAACATGGATCAATGCTGGGATCTCTGAAGAGAATTCCATGCCATCCCAAAACATCACTGTATGCATGCCAGGATTCCCCCACAGAAAACACTAGTAGTTGATGGATAATGAGCTAATCCCACTGAGCAGGACTCTGACAGGTCCTCATCTGTACTGGTTTAGACCTCACTGACTCCCCTATTAGCAGCACTGATCTCAGGGAAACAGATCATAGAAACAGTAAAGCAAGAATGGCCATGTGTTTCAGTTCAGTGTCTAATGTCCTGTTCATTAAAGACCCAGCTTGAAGCCCTGTGAACCTGGCAGAAACATTCCCACTCAGGTTTTGAGGAGGGCTTTGAAAAATTAGGAGCTTAAATTTGATACTGAGAAAGGAAGAGAAGCTAGCTAAGAGCGATAGGCACAGGTTTCACGTCCTCCCATTGCTCAGCCTAGTTCAGCAGGCTTGATTCCTAGTGGGAATTTGCACTGGGTTAGCTCAGTCAACTCAGATAAAAGGTCCAGTCTGCAGAAAAAGCATGGAAGTTGGTTTCCAGGTTAGCATTTGACAGGACTATCTAACTGAAAGCTTGCAAGGGTATCATGTAACAATCTCCTTGGCTAAAAGCAATGAGGATTTGAAAATGGATCTGAGACAACCTGAACAATTTCTCACTAGAAAGACTGAAATCAAAATTAAACATATCCTGAAAATGCTTCTCAGTCTTAATAGGGTTATCTCTGACCTGCTGGAAAACCGGTGTTCAATCCACTAAAACTTCACCAGAAATTCCACTTTGTTCTGATTAATCAAAGACACCAAGTCCTAAAAATGTTATCTTGTACCTGACTCAAAACAGACCAAACAAAACGTGTTCTCAGTGATCAAAATAGCTGTATCATGGAGATGCATGGTAAATACAGGTAAAGTAAGAGACAAAAAACACAAGGAGACATACATTTCTTGCTATCTGTGATGAATGACTCAGTTCCTGCCATGTTAGATGCATTTCATCTTCATAAATTACCATCACATGGCAGGTGCAGTTGGATCTGTCTCAATCCTGCTGAAGGTTTTTGTTTAGATAGTACAAAAATTGGTATTAAACACTACTGTAATATTTTAGCACTTTCAAATCAAATATAAAAATATACTTAAAATACCTCACCAATCAAAGAAAACCCAATACAACCTAGAAGAGAAAACCAGTTGTGTCCCAGAACTACAGTGATTTTTTTTCAGAACTGTCCCATGTTGCTGCTTTCAAGTAGATCACAACAAAGGAATACAGACTGTATTTTTTCCCAAGGCATTTCAACAAACAATGGCATTTCAACAAATAAGCATGCATTACTCAAATGACAATTGAGATTAAAAGTACAACCTAAAAAGAAATTTTAAAAGGGGGAAAGTACAAACTATCAGTTTTCAAATACTTCAGCACACCCTTCTGTATTTTCTAAGCTCTTTTGGGCAGGATTGGTTTCTTCCATTGGGAATTTCTGACACCCAGCTATACTGGCTGATGGTGGGAAGAGTGAGTGCTGATTGATGTAACTTGGCTAGCAGAAGCTGCCACACTACTCGCAGTTACATTGGCAAAAACAGTGCTTTTATCTGAATTGCTTCCCTCCGTTGTGGAATTTATTTTTTGCATGAATAAACATCAATATTGCAAACACAAAGCATTCAAGATTCATGTGCAGTTTCATGGTTACAATCTTGCTGGGGTGAATGGAGACATGTTGCAATGGCTTGCATGAGCAAAGTGCTGCAAAGGAGGGATACAGACACTTTGGGAAGGATTTTCCAGAAGGACCTGGAGGTGGAAACACCTTTCATGAGAGACATCAGAATGCATGGAGCTTTGTCTGGGCATGGGTGATGAGCTAAACGAGATCTTACAGGCACAGATTAGAGAGTAGACCAGTATGAGTGACACTGTAGTGAGCATCTGCTTCAGGGCACCTGGCCAGGAAATCAAGTGGATGAGGCCCTCTACAGACAGGGAGCAGAAACCTCCCAGTCGTGGAGGGGGGCTCAAACCACTCTGGCATCTGCAACAACCACAACACACCCTAAAACACACAGGGATAAGCATCCAGAGCACTCCAGGAGAGCACTGGTAAATTCCTGACCAAGTGATAGAGGAGCCAATAATGAGACATTCTGTTCTGGACCTTATACTCACTAACAAGGAAGGGCCCCTTGGGGACATAACGGTTACAGGCAGCCTTAAGTTGCAGCGACCCTGGTGGCATACAGGATATAGAGAGGAGGGAGAAGGGCAAAAAACCAAGATCATAGTCCTGGCATTCAGGCTAGCTGACTTTGGTCTCTTTGGGGACGTGCCTGAAAATAGCCCCATGGGATAGGGCCCTGGAGGGAAAGAAGGGTCAGAGAAAGCTGCTTGATACTCAAGGATCACCTTCTCCAAACTGAAGAACCATTCATCCCAAAGAGCAGGGAGTCATGCAAAAATGCCAGGTGGCCTACAGAGATGAAGAAGGAGAGCGTGGCATAACTCAAACAAAAGGAGGAAGCAGGAATAGATAGACTGGAAGAAGTACAGAGACGCTGTCTGAGTATGCAGAAATTCAGTCAGGAAAGCCAGAGCCCACCTGGAGCTAAAGCTTGTGAAGAATGACAAGAATAAGTATCTGAAGGGAGGGTATAAAGATGGTAGAGCCAGATCCTTCTCAGCAGTGTTCAGCGACTGGAAAAGAAGCAACAAGCACAAACTGAAACACGGGAGAGTCCCTGTGAACATCAGGAAACACTTCTTTACTGTGAGGGTGACTGAGCCCTGGCACAGGTTGCCTAGAGAGGTTATGGAGTCTTCACCTTTGAAGATACTCAAAAACCATCTGGATATAGTCCTAGGCAAATGGCTCTGCTTGAGAAAGGGTGATGGACCAGATGATCTCCAGCAGTCCCTTCCAACCTCAACCCTTACCTGACTCTTTTAAAGCACTGCTGTTTCAGAAAACTTCCAGCCACAGAAGAGTGTTCTGCTGCTGGTTTAGACCAGCCTTCCTGATCATAAAGTACCTTTCAGGTACACGCAGTGCACTTGTGCTTCACCCAGCATGCAGTGAGCCCTCTCTCAACTAGAGCCACTAGGCATTTTATTAAAATTAATAAATAAGTGCTTTCTGTATTACATTCACAATTCCACTACTTCAACCAGAATGTCAAGATCTTTTCTCATATACATATACAGTAACTTAAAGTATGATGTTTAGGACAAAAGGAAACAGAAAAAATGTTAGAAGAAACAAAACTTGGGCCTTTCTTAACATATCAGTGTCCAATTTTGGGACAGATGAATCTGAAGAACAAAACCCAAACACATAAAAGAAAATATGCTGCAAAATTGAGTATTTCAAAGAACTCTTGATACTAATTTCAGGTCCAGAAATCTTTACTGCTCATATGTAATACAGCATATTTTAGGCTGAGAACAGAAAGGGAAATGATGAAAATGACTCACTATGAAAAATTTAAAGAGCTTTGGGAAAAATTTGTTCTGTATCGAACTGCATCACCTTCAGACACCCAGTGAACATGGATTTACCTCAGTGCTGTTTCTCTCATTCTCTCCACCCCTGCACCCTTAAATTTGCCCAGCAACATAGCAGTAGCTTTCTATCCAGACAAATGCTGTGTCTGCCCCTGCTCATCATGGGTCAAAACCGATATAAATTGATGCAATCAATAAAAATGCCACATTTTTTAACACAGTTACATGTGCCAATAATTCAGTGGAAACTCTGGCCTTCTGGCTGTTCATGTATGGAGACTTTACTTCTAAATGGCAGTGGCATTTTTCAGTTACACTCTCTAGGTTGTTAGCTCCACCTGACCATAGGCAAACTCCATATATTTAAAGAACAATAACCTACAACCTTTAAATATCAAGATATATTAATTTATTCCTTCAAGCATTTTCCTATTTCCTTCTTTAAATGTTGTTTAATTTTCTATTTTAGAGAAGTAAAACTCTTTCTTCCCCTGGTCACAGCACTGCCTCTAAATCAACAAAGATTATCTGTAAATTTCACTATCATCTGTTTATTCTGTCATTTATCTAGTTGTCAATTATTTTTGTTTAAGATGCACATATATTCTGAATATTTACATGACATTATATGCCCAGTATCATCAGAGATTTGGTTTTATCATCTAAGGCACAACTATATTAAGCAATAGTTCTTGCCAAAGACAGTGGCATTTTCACATGTTTGTTATGTTTAAGGCACAGGACAGTGACACTTTCAGGAAACAACAGTTCTGCTCTTTGCTTTTTGATTAACCACTTGGGCAACTTTGCTCAAATCCCTTCCCCTGCAGTGCATCAGTTTGCTGTCACAGAATGGGTTTATCTTTCTACATTGTCATTTTCCTCACTCTTAGCAGCTCTGTAAAGCATTCAGGAAACTACTGATTTATTTCCACAACATGTCTAAGACTAGGAAATTGGCAAAGTAATTCTGCATACAAAAAATACTGTCGTCGGTTTCTGCTCTTTCCATACTAGCAGTACAATATTACTATTTTTGCTCTTCTTAATAAGGAAAAAATGTTAGGAACATCTTTCTTCTCAACCCATTCACCAACTGTGCACAGTTATTCACATTGCAACAGTAATATAAATCAAGATCTAAGCTTACTAAACAGCACCTCATGCTTTTAGTATATGATGCAGTTCGAGACACCTCAGGTGCCAGGCTGAGAGTAGTAGTGTGAGAGTAGCAGCAACTGGTAGTATGAACAAGTTGAGATTTTTAAGTCCAACCTCAGCAAGCCCAGCACACAAAAGCAAGGAGCAAGACTCTGGATAGCAACAGTAGAGATGTAAATTCCAAAAGTGATAACCATATTGCAAGGCAGTACTCTGCATGGTTCTCCACTGTCCAAACCAGCTGGAAAGCATCCTGATTTTGGCTGTGGAGGAATCACTCCCAAAGCAATGCATCAGATGGAAAGCAGGTGTTCCAGCAATGAAGGATCTACATGGCTAACCTAAACTCTAAGTCTGAATGACCCCAGAAGTTTCCTAGAAGCTGCTATTTTAACCTAGCAGCCTTTAAGCTGCAGTAGCATTACAGTGGGAATAAGAGAAAAAGAAGGCAGACTGCAATGTTTGGAAGAAAAGGCAGGAATTTAGGCCACTGTGGCTATACTCCCTTCTTCACATCTGGGGTCTGAGAGCGACTATGAAAGGATGTGGATTTATTCCCATATATGTAGCTTCTTTCTCAAAATAATCAAAACTGCTAAACAATGAGCTGAAGACAGCTGCATCTCAAACTTCTCAGCTGGTACATTTTTTGGTTGCTCTCTGAGGTTATAGTATAGACCAAATTCTTGCTTTGATTGCATTACAGATAGTGGTCTGAAAATTAACATCATCAAGCAGAGAAGCTTCCTTCTTACCTGCTCATCACCAAATGGTTTGGCTTAGCCATTAGCATGTTCTACACTCCAATACACTCACTATCAGTACTGATTTTTTCCCCTCCTTTCTTCATTTGCAGCATGATGACATTTATGATGACATAAATCTCAATGGGGAAGACACTGCAAACTAAAAGCTTCTACAGTTTCTTAAACTGATCATTTTTGCTTTTTGGAAGTTAATGTCAACATGCAGCTCTCCTAGTACTAAAAATCATTCACATCATCACCTACTGATTTCTACTACTTGGAACAGTCACTGAAGAGGAACAGATTTCTCACAAATGTAGTAGATACTAAAAAGTTCTGGAAGATCAAGATCAAGGACATAAGTTATAAGATATTCCAGTAATAGCAACAAAAATTGTCCACCTTTACAGGGACCTCATTCTTCAATGCTCCAAGTCCCTACTTCAATAAAACAGCATCTAATTGTACCGTATGCTCAATATTGAGGAATCCAAAAATACAGACAATTTCTCCCTTTTAAAGCAGTAGGAACCAACTTTATCTCATTTAAGATTTCCCAAGCATGCCAGCCAATATTTTATCTTTGAAAATTTGTCTTACATGAATGACAACCCACAGGTTTAAGTCTATGTCACACTCTAGAACCACTCTTAGGATTGACAAATGATGAGACTACAGAAATATAGAATTTAACTGCTGCTTGAAGAGCCTCAAGGTTAATGTCAGTTCATTTTATATAAAAATACCAGGAAGCCTAGTACATCCCCCTTCTGTTAACAAAACAATGAAAGCTAATATTCTCAAGAACAACATTATCTAAGGAACATATATTTGGGTATTTAACAATGCTACAACGATTGGTTTTCATTTCTTGTTTCTATCCAGTGGCATACACCTTTCTAGCACCTTCGGCATGAGAAATATTGAATTAAGCAGATTCACAGACTGAAGTGCAGTAATTTTTAAACATAAAATTCCATTTGCAGTACTGATTAGCAGCTGCATTAACTGAAGACAGAAGGGAAAACATTCACCAAGAGAATTTAGTACTGAGGTTCAGGGGAGTCAGAGGAGGAAAATGAAACTCCAGCAGAAGGGGCTGGGTTGAGAAGCCTAAAGCTGAACTGAAAATGTCACCTCATTTGAACAGTTCACAATTCTTCTTGCTCCCCCCATTTCACCACTCAGTGACACTTTGTATTCCACAATGAGAAACACCAGTTTTTCCAAACAGACAAATTCATTCCCACATCCATCTAGAAATTGTAAGCAAAGTGTTTAATATTTAAATAAATAACATTCTACAATTCCTTCATTTCTCTGCCCTTTTTCTCCTCTTCCTCTTGTGTCCCACTTAAAAAAAAAATCCTTCATTCTTCTCTGTATTTAAATGAAGATTTCTCAGTAACAATTTCTAGTTTTCGCCTAGTCCTAAGTCTTAGCTGTCAAATGCTTACCAGGAGATAAAATCTAAAAGCTAATGGTAGAAGTGAAATGTTGACCCTCTGAAAGTTAATATTACATTCTGGAATAAACTTCAGAGGAACTACTGAGAGATGCAACTCAAAGTGACAACTCAACTTGCCTGAAAGTTTTAAGCAGCAGAAAATTTCATGTCAAGGAAACGGGGTTAATTAAATTTTTTTTTTTCCCTGAACATAAATTTTCTTGTAACTTTCAGTGCCAGAATGTGAAAGCAGATTTAAACTGATACAGGTGTTGTCCTTCTTGTTTAAGAAAGCTCTGGCATTACAACTGCTACTTGCAGTTTTGCCAAACAACAGCAGATCAAAAATTGTTATGATTTCTATGATTTTCAGAGGTTCTTGGGAAAACAGCAAAGCAAGCCACTGTTCCTTGACAAGCTGCCCCTCAGGCAGCATGCATAGTCTGGGTCATCATGTGCAATTATTCCCTGAGGATCAAAAATTAGTACAGACCTGGAGTAACAGAAGTGACTCATCAATATACAAAAATGCATGGGAGAAGAGTAGAGTGGTGATGACATCTATCTTCTGGCACTCGCAGGTCAAGAGACCAGAGGCATTAGAACAGGGAACTGTAGCCTCAAAAAACAATCTATTTCTTTTTATTATTTTCAGGCATTCCCATCTTACATGGGGGTTACTGAGGAAGACTGCATTCTGCCTGCATCATCCAAGATTTCCGGCTTTCTCCAGCATCAGGGTTACATGACCAGATTTTGCTATGGCACTGGATAGACACTGCTGGGGGTCTTTGTGACAATTTTAAGTGTAGCTTCTACCCAGTTAAATCTGCTGTTTTGGAAACAGTAGCTGTATCCCAGAAAGAAGGTTGATGTGCATACTACAGTAAACATTATCAGACCTGGGCTGATCTGCAAATTAGAATGAGTAATGGAACTATTTTACACAGTTTGCTTCTAATTCTGACACAGATGGCACTTAAACAAGGATTCCAGCCTTGGCAGACTTCTTCAAAGTCAGTGCCAAGGCTAAGATAATCCTTTCTAGCAATTTTCTCCTTGATTTTTGAGCCACCAACTTCCAAACAAAATAGAATTTCTTATCTGCTGCTCCCTTTCTACAGCCATGCATCGAACAAGCTTCAACGAGACAAGACCTTCAAACACTGAGCCAAGTGACACCGAAAGAGTCATGAATCCCTACAAGGTACAACCCTCATTTCTTAACCTCGATCTTCAGGTGGGTGTATCGTAAGGAAGAGAAAAATTATTGATCCAACGAAAAGAGGGAAAAAACCCCAAGTATCTTCCTTGAGGTAGTTCTGACTGACTCTCCAGCTCTTAAATTATTCCAAGTGTGGGATAATGAACAATGACTGTTTTTAAAGCCAGTATTAATGAACAATGGTTGTTTTTTCAAAGCCAGCATTCACTACAAAAAGGAAGAGGAGCCAAACCCAGACAACAACAGAGCAAAAATAGTGCAATGGACATGGGTGTACGTTTCCTTACACAAAAACACTTTTGAGAGAGTTCTTTAGCCACAGCATTAGGCAAACAACCAATAGAGCCAGCTCTGAAGAGGATGGAGACAAACTGATGAACAATAACCAACAGCAAACTTGGATTGGCCATTACGTTCTCTTCCCATACAAATCTTAATGTTATCAGCACAGACATTTTACAGGAAAAGAAGATACACCAAAAAATCTCATACCCTTAAAACAGGTATTTTGTTAATGTATTCTAATGCTGATGACAAAAAGTCTTCAAAGCTGACAGGAGCTCATTAAGATAGGCTTTCATACAAGACAGGAAGTGAGGATAAACACACATTTAAGAAAATAAATTGCTGTTCTGGACCTAGACAAACACGCCCATCAACATCAATAGGAGTTTGCATGTAGATAGAGTTTAGCATACAATATAAAGACTTCATAGTCAGATTATGAATTTTACCAATTATTAGCCTGTATAACCATGAGGCAGAAAAAAAAGCTTGATTTTCATCGGTTTTGTCTGTGTTTGTTTTTGAAGATTGCTTTTATAAGGCCACATTAAAAAAAACCAACAAAAAGACAAAGGATAAAAGAGGAGAGTATTCCAGTAAGGATCTACTAACAACTGATTGTTTATCCCAGGTAAAAACAAAAGCCACACAGTTGAGCAAAAAGTAGTCTCACAACTTCAAAACCATTGTTTTTAAGAACACTTCAGTTCAGTGAGTTAAGTGCACTTGGGAGATGCCTAATGTCACAGTTTTCTAAAATAATTAATTCAAAAGGCATACTACTTTTACTAATATTAAAGTCCTACACACTGAAATTTCAGATCAAGCCTCTGACCCATCTTAGTGTTTCCAACAGATGTGCAGTCATTCATCACTGGTCCACACTTTGGCTCTCTGAGGACTGTACTCCAGAATTTCTGTACATTGAATACCTGGCACAGAGAATTCAAGATATAAGTAGTACTATTTTCAGTGCTCCTTTAAAGAAAATCAGTGTATATTCCTCCAGACCCTAGAAAACTTACAATCTTCTTATGCCATCTAAACAACAGAGGAAAAAAAGTTGTCATGTATGTTTCAGACATGAAAAACCAGTAAGTATCTTGTTCCATACTGCCATTTAAATACCTCCAGGCTATGCTTTCCCTACCAGCAACTGAGAAGGGAGAATATACTTTGAAGAATACCACACGTAACAAAACCCAAAAATCATGAGAATTAAACATCAACAGGAGGGAGAAAAGGCACCAGCTACTACAGCAAGCAATTAAAAGAAAAAAAAAAAATCAAAAGCAACCTACCAATCCAATTATCCATCAGAGACTCTGCAGTTACTGCGGCTCTTACATGACTTGCAGCCTTTCTGATCAAGGACCGTCACAGGACACCTAAGCAGTAAGAATTTCACATTTCAAACTTGGAGTACCTACCAGCAATTTCCAGTTTTCAAGAAGTGTAGGGATACCTGTTTCACATTTCTCCATTTTAAAAAACTGAAACACAGTGAAGACATTCGGGGTAAGGTTTTTTTGTTAGCTTGTCCTGTTCCTCTAAGTAAACTAACCTCTGATAACCTATCTCCTTTCCAGCAGGGAGCAGAATGACTTTGTTAGAAGATCCCCTTGCCCTTATCTCATCACCTGAGTTTCTACATATGATTTCTCCTCTAAGCTTACGGTATAATGATGGAGCTCCACAAGGTTAGGAAAAATAACATTTCATAGGTCTTAGTACAACAGTCTGTGCATTTCCACCACTGAATGAGGGCAGGAAGCCCACCCAAAACAGTCCCCCTAGCGTACCGTTGCAGTTGGAGTCTGAAGAGATGTGGCAAATCACTACTCTGTATTTTTGTGTATAAGGCTAGCTTCTTATTTTTCTTTTCAGTTTTTTTCCCCAGTAGAAGACATCCAGCCATATGGAAACTAGGCAACCTTTCAACCCATTTATCAAATTTCCCACTGCTTCTATTTATGAGCAAGTTAAAAAAATAATTTTGTACACAGAAAATTAATCTGTATCCAGCAGGTATCATTAAATAAAATATGCTGACCTGTTGGCAATTGCTAGGTCTGGTTTTAACATAGCACTTTGTTCAGCCTGGTGCTTTCTGGTTTTTTCCGGCATTTCCAGCACTGATACTGTCTAAAAAGAAGCTAACAACACTTAAAAGACATTTGATTTATTGCCATTTCCATCCTAGCATCCATACCTTCCAGAACACATACATGACAATCAGTACTGAGAAAATGTTTCCTGTATTAATTTTAAAAGTGCCAGGTAAAATACATATGGAATAAAGTAAGACCTTCTAACAACTGTTCAGCTGCCTCTGATAGCTAATTTTTCATTTAAAAATGCATGTTGTGAAAAAGTAGCCTTTATTTGCTGTGTAGCACTACCCCTGTTCCAAGTTGAACAAAGCAGAAGACACTGTACTCAGGTGAAAACACATAAATCGCCTGCCTGATGCTCTACAAAGAAGAAAAACCACTTGCTTACTAAAACTGGGCACAGCAGAAAAACTAGGAATCTCTCCAAAAAGTGTTACATAAGGCATTGTCAAACTTCACGTCACCTCCACAGGGCCGCAAGTTGCTATTTCCCCCCATCCCCCGGTGCGCGGGGATTAATGATCTAAATGACACAGTTCTCGGGTACGAGGTAATAGCAGTAGCCTTCCCAAAGGAGCGCTTCCCGGGCTGCAGGTTGCAGGGGAGGCTGGCGGGTGCTGGGGAAGTCACCCTGCTCAACTCCGGCTCCGTGGCCGGGTCCCGTTCCGGCGGGCAGAGCGCTCACGTCCCGCGGTGTGACTCCCTCCCTCCCTTCCAGCCGCGGCCACCAGCCCCGTTTCTGCCGGCCGCCGGCGCGGAGCGGAGCGGCGGCACTCGGCGGGACCCCGCGGCAGCGGAGCGGCGCGCAGCAGAAGCGCAGCCCGGCCGGAGCAGCGAGCGGAGCGGGGCAGCATCCCTCGGCCGGGGCGGACGTGCTCCTTTGTGCCGGGAAGCGACACGCGCGCCTCCGCCTGAGCATCCCTTCCATTCCGGATCCGATGGGGATTAAAATCCAGCAGATAAAGCTGCCAGCCCGGCCCTCTGGACTCGGGTGCCCCCTCCCCTCCCCGGGCTGCTGGAAGGGAGACACTCACCGATTGTTTCTTGCCCTCCCCCGCCCCTCGCCTCCAAAAGCGGCAGAGACCGGACGAAAAGGCACTTACCTTCCCCGGGTGGCTCTCGGGCCGCCGGGATGGGCGCTCAGCGCCCGCCGCTCCGCGCAGGCAAGCGGTCCTTCCCCCTCCTCCGCACCAGGCGGCCAGCTCCAGCTCCGTGCCCGCAGCCCGGCGTTCCGGAGGTGTCAGCCAACGAGTCCCAGCTGGGGCGGCACCGGCAGCTCCGCTCTCCGCGGGACGAGAAGCAGCTGGCGGTGGGAGGAGGAAGAGGGCGGTGGGGAGGTCCCGACTCTTCCCGGGATGCGCCGCCGAGGTGGCCGCCTCCTCCGCCGCCCGGCTCAGCTCTCTCCGGGGCCTGCCCGCTCCGCGCTGTCCCGAGGCGCAGCCCGGCCCCGTCCGTCCGTCCCGCTCGCGTTCCCACGCCCCTCTCCCTGGCGGCGAACCGCGCGGCGCACAGGCCCCGCCGGCGGCCAGGAGGACCCGGGGGCGGCGGGGGATTCCGGCCCAGCCTCCTGCCCTTTCCCCGGGGCCTGGTGCACACTCTCCGCGGGGAGAGGAGGCCCTGCCCC